>PVLA01003367.1:0-216909 GCA_004027455.1 Hydrochoerus hydrochaeris
GTGGCTACTAACATCTCACTGGTACTTACTGAACAGTGTTGATCCCCCTGCAAACCCATGGGGAACAGTGTTGGAAATGTGTACAACTCTTTCTTTCCAGGTGATGTAGTTGCCATGGAAAGCTGGCCAGGGAAACGTGATTTTGTTTAAATAATTAGCTTGACTGTATACTGAATGCTACATGGAGGTGTACTGGTTCATTGACAAAAGGAGTGGCAACCTCAATAAAGTCCCTCAGAGCTGTGGTGTCCAGTGCATGGGTTGATGTTTTTTTTTTCTTCCTCTTTGTCTTATCTTTACCGAATCCTCCTCAGATCCCTATCAAAATGCTTTCTCCTGATTTGGTACCTTCACCCTGTACTAACCATACTTCTTCTCCCACAGAAAGTGTGCCAGTAGATTGCTTTTGCCTAGGCTTCCCTAACTCCATGTATAGTTGAGAATGGTAATTTGGTGTGGCCCAAGGCATTGCAGGAGATTAAAGAATGTAGGAAATCCAGGTCATTCTAACTAACGTTAACACAAGGTTCATGGATTACCCCAGTAATTACATAAAGCAAGCCACCTCAACATTGCAGAGATTATTTTCTTTCATGCTTCACAGAATATTGCCCAGCCAACACTTAGGTACCTTCATAGAGCTTGCATTTTAGTTTTTATTTTACTCTCTTTTTTTTTGTCTTTTTGAGACATTTTCTCATTATACAGTTCAGGCTGGCCTTGAGCTCACTTTGTAGCCCAGGCTTGTCTCGAACTCATAACAATCCTCCTGCTTCAGCTTCCAGATTGCTAGCATTACTGGTGTGTGTATGTGTGTCCCCAGAACTTTCATTTAGCAGGAGAATCAGGTAGTAACCAAGAGAAGTTAATATATATTATTTCAGTAGTATCAGTAATTAGAAGGAAACAATAGAGTAAGAAACTTCAAATGAAAGTAGCAGAAGGGGACTGAATATAGCAAAGACAATGTTTTGAAAGAACCTGGCACTGAGAACTTGGGTTTTGAGTGAAGAAAATGAAAGGATTGTTACTATGAGCATGAAGGAAATATGTGAAGTCTGAGAAAAATTTGTGTGCATGTGTTTAAATATAACACCTCTATTTCACAGATACATTTTTACTTTTTTATTCTAACTTCTCCCCATATAAACTATCCAAATTAGTTGCTGAAGTGTTGTAATTACAATATAAGGTATATTACATCATCCTTTCTCTGTAGATAGGTGAATAACTTCCCATCACATTAAATGTAAGAGCTAAATTCCATTCAGTTTCCAAGCTGCAGGCTGGTAATCTTTCTGACTCCTTGTTCCCTATGACCACTCTTTTTGTTTATGTTATTTTGTTTTTGTTTTTACTCGGGATCAAACTCATGACCTTGTGCTTGCCAGGCAGGCACTTAAGCCACTGAGTTACATCCCCAGCCCATCACCACTTTAATATCACCTTTCTCTCTCTCTCTCTCTCTCTCTCTCTCTCTCTCTCTCTCTCTCTCTCTCTCTCCCTCTCTCTGTATGTTTGTAACTATTGCAGTAATGAAAAACAAAAGTTGCACAAATTGTATGATAATAACTACCTTTCTTATCATTTGAAAGTACTATTCTTTAAATTAGTATTCTGACTTTGAGAGTAAAAAAAAGTTACAGATTGAGGGTATATATTTTTTTCTTTTGGAAATTGGGATGTAATTTAAAATACAGATTTTGTTCAATTTCATTATATGAAATATATGAAATATGCAACATTCCATTTGCAAATTTGTTCTGTATGTAGTGGTGGAATATAGAGTAGGTTACAACGTTTGATTCTTAATACAAATAGAATAAATATACTCAAAATCAAACATTCCTTAAATATTTGGAAAATATATGCATATGCAATTTAGAAAATAGAAGATTACATGGTAAAAATATCTTGCCTTAATATTGTACATTAGGTACAATTTCTTTTTTCTGATGCATAATATCGTCTTACATAATTTGTTTCAACCATGTTTTATTTTTCCCCTTACCATAATGTAAGCTATATAATTTCATGATTTTTCTTCCTTTATGTGCTCTGGTATATCTTATCTACTCAGCTAAGGACCTTGTGCATATAGGTGCTCAACAAACAGCTTTTCACTTTATGAATCTTACTAATATTCAGAAAAATGGAAATTGAAATCATGTAACCTTTCATATGTATCAAATCAACAATATGTATCAACTTTGACAATTTGCATGGGCTACCAGTAAATAATTCAGAGGTCTTATACATTACTAGTTGGAGCTTTATGTTGAAAATCAATTTGTCATGATCTAGGAGTTATGAAGTTAGGATTTTCTGCTGGTTTCACTCTTTTGCATTTTTGAAAGACAATGCTGCATGGATGTCTTTTGTTTCTATCTCTATAAGCAAATCCCTGACTGTTATTCCTTACTCCTTTGATAGATATTTAAATATTAGGAGTCTTTACAAAATAGAGACAGTAATTCCCAATAGAGCAAAAATATAGCATATATAATGTCTCTTTAGAGCAAAGAAAAGGTACTTACTGTCCAGTAAAAATGTTAAATTTCCTTAAGCTAAATATTCCTCTCCTCTAATGAAACCTATAATGTCTGTGTGTATCTGCTGCCCATTTCATCTCACTCTGTTGTAAGTGGGACTCAGTATTCTGGGTAAATATTTACAATATAGTTATCACTGTAGTTTTGAATAATAAAATTTATGAGGTAAAATGAAGGAGATGATTTTACTTTAAGTGCCTGGAAGTAGGTTCTAGGACAGAGGCTTAAACTATTCGTTATTTACTGGTAACCAGGTAAGGCAACTTGTCTACCACCGTGATGATTAACCTCTGGCTTCTGTGAAAAACAATACTGATGTTTACCCTGGTTTGGCATAAGTTTTTGTCCCCTTTCAGAGAATAGGTGCAAAGACATGTAATAATACTAAGAGAAAGTGGAGGGGAATAAATTATGCCAGGGACAAAACACTGTCAAATCACTTGTGTTTATGTTGATTCACGTAAGCAATGAGTTGGCCAAGACAATATTTATGAACAAAGAATGTAAATAGTGAGACTGTCTCATGATTTAACTCATCCATCTGTTGATCCTGAAACCCTTAGAAATATTGTGAGGAAACAATAAATAAACTAAAGATTCTTTGTTCCCCTCTCAGGGATATTTCTGAGACAAACAAAACCCTGAGTGCACCATAGATCAGGTCATTTAAGAGTATTTGGGCCATTACTTCATCAGATTAGGTATATGGGGATGGTAAAGTTATCCACTTAGGAATAAGAACCTGATCCCCCCCCCCGAAATGTAAATTCACTTAAAAATCATGTGGAAAGGTGTTAGCATTACTACTATCCTGGAAAAATTTCCTAGCCACAATGTCTAAGTAATGTGACAAAATTTAAAATGCTATTTTTCTAAACTAGGATATGATTAATTTCTCAAATATGTAACTTTGCCATTGTGTTATCCAAGTTAGCTAGTGGTTGAACACATATAATACTAATTGCAAAATAATTCTGTATTTCTGGGTAAAAACATTGTCTACGATTAAAGAGATAGTGTTAGCAATTAGGACTTAACGATTTTGAACTGTAAAATTGAGTAATCTCAAAATATTAGAAGTTCAATATGATAAGACAATGCAATATGATATACTATGCAGAGCCAATAATAGTTGAAAAGCCTTTCTAATGGTGCAGACCATGCCTCTGCTTCCAACCTCCTGTTTTAATTCAATCACAGCTGCTGTTAGGCAAAAATTAATTAGAGATTGAGGTCTAAGCCTCTCTGTTCCTAATGGATGTCAAATGCTATATACAATCATGTAGGTAATGTGGGAAATTTTCATGTAGAAAAGCAATCAACTTTATGGCTCTGTTAAATGTGGATCTCAAAGTCATTATTGCACTGGACTCATGGGAAGCAAGTGTCATCCACAATCTTGTAATAGTTTGGTTGGATTTAGAGTGGGAAAATGCAGACAATATGACATTGTAAGCCAATTCTATACTTTTAATTCCGCCTCTATGTCTGACTATATACTAGGAACTGATGCTTGTATTTCCCTGCCCAACAAATGTCAGTGCAAAATGTCAGTTTAGCATTCCAGCAAGAAAATAAATGGGGGCAAGAATAAATACTTAAAATAGAAACTGAGGAACTTACAGTAAGCGTTGAAAATTCTTTTTAAAACAGTCATATGAATAGCACACAACGTAACGAGAGCCAACAGTGAATAATGAATTGCTGTCAAATAAATTCAGTTGTCTCTTTTAAGGTTCCAGCTCCTGTGGACATTATGACCCTTAATTCATTATACAAGCTCATGGCACAAATTCATTACACGAGCTTATGGCACATGATAGACTATTTTGAACACTGAAAACACCTTTTTCTCATACAAATGACATCTAAAAATTGAGATCTCCCTATTCATTGTGGAAGAATTTTCATATTCCTCAATAAGCCTTGCTTGTCAAAAGTAAAATCAAAATGGATCTAAGATGTAAATGTCAAAACAGAAATGCTTAACCAGCTTAAAGATAAAACAGAACTCTTGAAGACATAGGCATAGATAAGGACCTTCTGGACAAAATTCATAATGAATAAGAAATAATATCAAGAATCAGCAAATGAGATAGTACTAAATTAAAAACCTGCATAAGGGAAACAACCAATAGAGTAAAAAAACAACCAACAGAGTGGGAACTTTATTTCCAGCTTTTACTTAGACAGACGACTAATATCTGCAATGTATAAAGGACTAAAAATATAACCCCCCACAAAATAAAATGCCAAATAAAAATATGCAACTAAATCAAAAGGACATTTCTCTGAAAAATAAGTGCAAATGGTCCATAATTATATGGGGAAATGTTCAGCAACTCTGGCATTAGATAAATGCAAATTAAAACAACACCGACATTCCATATATTCTATAAAGGATGCCCATCATGAAGAAATTAAACAATAACAGATCCTGATATTATTTTCCAGAGTGCCAGAAAAAGGAAAATTTCTACATTGTTGGTAGAAATGTAAACAAATAAAACCATTATAGAAATCAGTATGAGGATTCTTTGAAAAACTAAAAATAGAAATTCTACTCAACCCAGCAATTTGCCTTCTAGGTATCTTTTGAAAAGATCACAATATATATATATATATATATATATATATATATATATATATATATATCCCCATATTTATAGTAGCACAATTCATATTTGCTAAACCTTGGAAGGAACCTATATGTGCATCAACAGATGAATGGATAAAGAAGATGTGGCATTTATGTAAGACAGAATACTCCTTGGCCTTAAAAAGGATAAACTTGAGTCCTTTGTAGGAAGATAGATATACTTTGAGACTGTAATATTAAGTAAAAAAAATCAGGCACACAACTTCAACTATTGCATGGTTTTCTTTATATGAAAAACCCAAAATAAAGAGTAAAATGAAAAATAATAGGAAAGAGGGAGATGGTGATTGCTTTAGCTTGCACTAATACCAGAAAAGTAGGATTTTTTTCCCTCACAGCCTTACCAATATTTACTGCTATTTTAGTGTGTCTGTGTGTGTGTGTGTGTGCAAGATAGCCATTCTTGCTGTAGTAAGTTGGAATCATGGTGTTTTATTTTGCATTTCTCTGGTCATTTTTATTCCTTCTTCAGAGAAATGCTTATTAATTTGTTGTTGATTTTTTTGTTGGATAATTTATTGGGGAGGTGTAATATTTTGAGTTCATTATATTTTTTAGATACTAGTCCTCTCTGAAGAATAACTAGAAAAAGTTTCCCATTCTGTAGATTGCCTCTCCACTATGTTGGTTGTTGCTTTGCCATACAAAAACTATTTAAATTGATGTGATCTCATTTGTTGATTTTTGATGCTGCATCTTTGCAAATGAGGTTCTGTAGAAAAAGACCTTGCTGACTCTTTGTCTTCAAGAGCTTTACCTATTTTATCTCCCAATGAATTCTGTTTTAATATCTAGATATTTGATTCATTTTTATTTTAGTTTCATATGCAGTGAGAAATGAGAATACAATCTTCTAGACACAATCTTCTGCATGTGTACAGCCAGTTTTCTCAGCACCATGTACTAAAGAGGTTATTTTTCCTCCAACATGTTGCTGGTCACTGTACCAATAATCAGATGGTTGAATATGCCTGGTGTCATTTCTACATCGTTTATTCTGTTCCATTTATCTATGTGTCTGTTTTGTTATTAGTACCATGCAAATTTTATTACTGTAGCTTCATAATATAACTTGAAATATGGGATATTGATGCCTCCTCTATTACTCTTGTTTGCTTAGGATTGCTTTGGCCATTCTGTGTCACTTCTGATTCTATATGAATTGCAGGATTGCTTTCTCTTTCTGTGAGGAACATTGTTGCTAATTTTATTGAGTTTGTAATAATTCTACATATAAATATTGAAAGTATGACTATTTTTACAATTATTGTTTCTGCTTACCCAGAACTGGGAGATGTGTTTCAATTTTCTCATCTCTACTTCTATCTCCATTTTCAAAGTACTTTAGTTATCATTGTAGTAGTTTTCCACTTCCTTATTTTGAGTGATATTGTTTGTTTAATTTCTTGTCACTGAAATTGTTATTGGAGTGCATCTTGAGACTATGATTTTTCTGTGTGATTGCTACATTGATGAATTTATTTATGAATTCTAGAATGGCTTGATAAACTTTTTTAACCTTCTATGTAAAATTTCATGCTGTCTGCAAATATTTACTTGAATTCTTCCTTTCCTATATGGATCTGTTTCATTTCCTTCTCTTGCTTGGTTGCTATGGCCAATATTTCTAGTACTATATTGAACAGGAGTTGTGATATTGGATATCTTTGTCTTCCTGATTTTATAAGGAAAAATTTCAACTTTTCATCAGTTGATATGATACTAGCAGTAGGTTTGTCATAAACAAATTTTTATCAAATTGAAATAAAGCCTTTCTGTTCCTAATTTATTCAGGTGTTTTTTAATCAAAATAGATATTGGAATTTGTCAAAATCTATTTATACATCTATCAATACAATCATGTAATTTTAATCCTTACTTTTGTTAATGTGGTTTATTATATTTATTTATCTGTATGTGTGGAACCATCTTTGCATCTTTTGGAAGAAGTCTGATTGGTCATGATTTATGAGACTTTTAATGTTTTGTTTCATTCTATGCTCCAGAATCTTGTTTTAAAAAAGTAGTTCCTATGTTCATTACAGGGATTGTCCTGCAATTTTCATTTTTTTGCCGAGTCCTTCTCTGGTTTTCGAATCGGTATAAAGTTAGCTTCATAAAATGACTTTGAGAATACTCTCTTTCAATGAATATTGGTGATAGATATTCCCTGACATTCTTGCAGAATTCTGTGTTGAATCCATTATTTCCTTGACTTTTCATAGAGGAAACTTTTTCACTATTGCTTAAATCCATTACCAGCAACTGGATTATTTAAGGATTTTATATCTTCTTTGTTCAGTTTTAGTAATTTATATGCACCTAAGAATGTATTCAAATTTTATGGAGTCTTTTATTATATGAAGTTCAGCTTTTCTAAGTAGTTACTAATAATCTTCTGTATTTTAGCAGTATCTATTGTGAGTTCACCTTGTTCATTTATAGTTTCATTGAATTGGGTCTTTGTTTTGGTAAGATTTAATATTTTGCTTATTCTTTCAAAGACCAAACTCTTTGATTCATTGATTTTTGGTATATTTGTGTCTCAATTTGATAAATTTCTATTCTAGTCTATAATTTCTTTCTGTTCACTTTTGCTTTGGACTTGGATTGGGCTTGGATTCACTCTGTTTTTCTGCTGTGGACATTCATAGCTACATTCTTCCTTCTTTGCATTGCCTTCATCGTGCACCTTAAATTTTGGTATATTGTACTTGCATTATCAATCGACTCTGGGTACTAATGTCTTCTTTGATTTTACTATGACCTATTGATTATTCTACCATGCATTGTTCAATATCCATGTGTTTGCATATTTTGTGGTTTTGTTAGCATCATTTTGTAGTTTCATTGCACTATGATAATAGTATAGGGAAATTCTGAATCTTTTCAATTTACTTAAGCATGCTTTATTGTTCAGTATGTGCTATATTTTGGGGAAATTTCCATGTGCTCCTGAGAAGAATATGCATTCTCTTAAACTAGTATAAACTTTAAATATCTAATAAGTTCATTGTTTTAATGCGATGGTTAAACTCATATTTATTTGGGTTTCTTTTCCCTTTTGATGACCTATTTATTTGTGAAAATATGGTATTGCAGTCACTCACAATGACTGTATTGCTTTTTATTTGATCTTTTATTCTGAGTAATGTTGTTTCATTAAGTTCAGTATATCAGTACTCTGTATGTATGTGTTTACTACTCTAAATTGTTCCTGTTGAATTATTCCCTTAATTAATATTTAGTGACCTTCTTGTGATTCATTTCAGATAGATGTCCAAGAATAATATTGCCTCTGCTTATTAATTTTTCCTAGATTAAATATGCCTGTTGTATGCAGCAAAACAATAAGGTTCTTTTTGTTCTAGTCTTCCAGTAAGTGTCTTTTAATTGGAAAGTTGAGGTAATTAGCATTAGGAATTATTATTGAAAGTTGTCAACTTATTTAAATCATTGCATTATTTTATTTTTTCATTATTCCATTATTTTCTGCTTTGGTTTAACTTATCTCATTTGCTTGATATATTTATTCCATCCTACTTATTTGCATTCTGGATATCCTTGATAACTTTTTAATGTGCTACTTTGTTGGTCAAGAATTTCTTAAGATGTTCTTTGTCATGGAATGCTTATATTTGTTCATCCATTTTGAAAGATAATTTTGCATTATATATGTATTAAATGTTCAAAAAGTTGTTTTCTCTTTGGGCTTTAAACATTCATTTTGAGCTCTCCTGGACTATAAGTTTTGTATTGAAACTCTTTTGTAATCTTAGTAGGTTTATCTTTCTAGGAATTTTTGTGATTTTCTCAATTTTAAGTTTCTGGAAATTTTAACTCAAATGTATCATGGAAAGTTTGTTATTTTGTAACTCTTTGGCATTTCATTTGTCTCACTTAATTGTGTGCTTTTTTCTTGCCACATACTTGGAAAGTTTTCTGCTGTGTTTTCTATAAACATATTTTTTATTCCTTGCATGCTTTTCTTCTAAATTTTTTTCTCAAATCCCAATTGTTGTTAGATGGATATTCCATGCATTCTTATTGTTTTGAAGGTGTTTCTGAATATATTGTCTTGATTTTCTTCTATATATGACATTCTTTACTTGCATATTCAATAGAATTTTCAATTTAGCCCTTATTAATGGACTATATCTTTCATAAAGGTGTCATTCATATTTTCAATGGTTTTTGTCAATTTCAGCAATTTTTTTAATTTAAAGAGGAAAAAAACAGGAAAAAGGTAGAAATATTACAGAATTTCAAGAAAAGAAGATAAACAGTAAGAAATCACTAGTTGATAAATGACATATTGTTCTTTTAGTAATAGTTATTCAAGTTACATTTTTAAAGCACACAAAGTGGACACTCAAACAGTGAGACTGCAAACAGATCTGTTAAAAAATCCAACAAGAACCTAGAAATATGGTCATCAATCCCACACACTTAAACATACATGCAGCTATATCTTTTATAGCATTTCCAATTTCCTCTTTTTTTACAATAGCAATTGTACATTTTTAAAATTTTATTTAAAGAGAAGAAAAAAAGCAAAACAGAAAAAAGGGTAGCAACAATACAGAATTCTAAAAGAAAGAAAGAAAAAGGAGAATGAGAAAAAGCCCCACTAAGAAATCAGTAATTTATAAATTGCGTACTGTCATCCTGGATGTAGTTGTTCAAGTTACAAAGTTAAAGGGTAGATAGTAAATATTCAAACAGTCAGACTACAAACAGTTCTGCTCAAAGATCCAACAAAGATTCAGCAATATGGTCATCTATTTTACACACTCAAACATGCATGCAGTTATATCCCTTAGAGCACTTTCTTTTCCTCTCTTTTTTACAATAGCAATTACACATTTTGGTTTTATTACTCTTGTAGCAATTTCAACTTTTATGTTTTTTTAAACTTGTTGATTAGTTTATTTATTTAGCATTCAGTTTGTTGCATCATGCTTGAATTCAACAATGTTCTTTGTTCTTTCATCATTTCCTACAAGTCAGATTTTTGGTCCTTGATTTCCTCTCCATCAAAGCCCCTTGGATCTGCTTTGTGTTAGTTGAAAAATTTGAAGGCATTTTATTTACTTGTTTTTCCATGGTTCTGTCTAAGTGTGTGTAGGTGTGTGTGTGTGTGTGTGTGTGTGGGTGTTTTGAAGGTTAAGGTTAAACAGAATTAAAGTTTTTATTATTGCTATGAAAATTTTATTAGACTCTTTTCCAGTAATGTTTTCTTGACATTATTTTTCTTTTCATTTTTTTTTTGGTTCTTTAAATTTGGGAGGTGATTTTTTTTATTTAAAGAGAAACAAAAGCATGTAAAGGTTAGAGATAATACAGAATTCAAAAAAAAGATAAACAATAAGAAATCACTAGTTAATAAATTACATATTGTCCTCTTAGAAATAGTTGTTCAAGTTACAAAATTAAAACATACAAAGTAGATAGTCAAACAGTGAGAGTGTAAACAGCTATGCATGAATGAATCTCTACATGTATTTCTATCCTTTCTATATTAGAGGGAAAAACAAAATTAGGAAGACAAATTAAAACAAATTCCTATAAAAACATGCAACCAAAAAGTCATACAAAACCACAGTACAAGTTGATCTACAATTATTTCTGTGTTGTTTCTTATTATCTTCAATAGAAGGTCTATATCATCAGGCATAATTGAATATAGCAGTATGGTTAGGTATAGCAGTAAATAACAATATTAGAAAAATAAAACATTGTAGACAGTATAAATCTTCAAAGGCAGGTAATACTCAAACCAGAGTGGATATTCTAGTGGATCTTGTCACCTTAAGTGCAGTTGCCTATACTCTCAGACTTGATACTATCAATTATAACAGCTTTGAATAAAATCTATCAATACAAAACAGTGATCCAACAAACCAGATTCGATTACGATCAGTCATGGTAAAACGGTGTAGGTTTTACAGAGCTTTAGATTGAGTTAATAGGAAATTAAGGTTGATTACCATACTATATCCTGTTATTTTCAGGATTGCTGTCTGTTCCCTCAAATTTAGTACAGGTAGAATGACTGGAACAGAATATAATACATCTAAGCAGAGTAGTATGGGTAATGTGGGTTTTAAATCTTGGTTCACTATTAACAATATAGTGTATCAAGGCCATTTATGTAAGCGATTCTAGTTATCCTTCTCTGCCTCATTTCTGCTATGCTATTTTTCTGCCTTTGTTTGTCTAGCTTTCCCTTTCATTCTACTGCCTGCCCCACTCATTGAGGCCTTTCTACCACTGTTCCTAAAATCCTGGTATTTTTCTTCTCTCTCTCTAGAATGTCCTTCAGTATTGTCTGTAGGATTGGATTGGTGGTCACAAACTTGCACAGTTCCTCTTTGTCATTTCTAGTGACAGTTTTTCAGGGCACATCAATCTGGGCTGGAGGTTATTTTCTTTTAGAGCATGGAAGACTTCGCTCCAAGATCTTCTTGATCTGATGGTCTGTGTCAAGAAGTCAGCTGTGATTCTGATAGGCTTACCTTTATAGATAATCTGTTTCTTTTCTCTGATGGCTTTTAATATTCTGTTTTTATATTGTATTTCTGGCATCTTGATTTTTGTATGTCTGGGTTTACATCTGCTTTGATTGTAGGTGTCTGGAGCTCTGTATGCCTCACATAACCAAATGTCATTTTCTTTTCCCATGCTTAGGAAGTTTTCCTTAATTATTTCTGTGAATAGCCTTTGTAATTCACCTGTATGTATTCCTGCTTCTTCGTTCATGTTTCTTATTCTTAAATTGAAGATTCTCTTATTGTCTTCTAGCCTTTGTATTTTTACTCCTGTTTCCTTGTTGTTTCTAAGAGATCTTTCCTTTCATAATCACACATTGCAAACTTGTCTTCAAGCTTTGATAGTCTATCCGTCTATCCTTAGTTTCTTTTAAGGAGTTTTGCCAGCTTTCAATGGAGTTTTAATTTCCTGGTAGTCTCTTTGAATCTGCTTCATGTATTCTATATTATCTTTATATACTTTATTGAATGTTTCTCTCCTTTTTTTGTATTCCTCCCTTCTTCCATCTGTATCATCCTGAGAGATGCTTCCTGAGAGCATTTCTTTTATTACTCTACTCATATCTTGCTTTACCTGATTTAATATTTCAGTTTTGAGCTCGTATACAAGGTCCCAAAGATATCTCTTAATGTCCATTGAAGCCATATCTGATGTTGTGTGTTTGCCACCCTCAGTCTCCCTTGTTTTTCCCTCTCCTGGATCAGGGTTCTCAGGGTTCTGGGCTGGGGGCCTCCTCCTGCCTCTCTCTCCTGTCATGGCCCTGGCTTCCTCTACACAGTTTATAGTGCAGGTCCCAGCCCCCTTCCCTGTTGGCCACATTTCCTCCAGAGCATGATGCCAAGAGAACTCTGCCCTCTCCTTCCTGCTCTTGTCACTGAGGTGTAAGCAGTGGCTGCATATGCCTGCCCCTTCCCACCAGGCCAGCTAAACTTCCGGGGCCTTCACCCAGTTAGTGTTTGCTCGGTGCAGGGAATCAATTTGGGATGGCTCATTGGATCCTGGCCAGGGGTGCGGCCCAGTCCTAGCAAATCCCACAAATCTGCTCTTGGGAGGGAGGAACCAACTGAAGTCACTGTCACTCCCAATTCAGCTTCCTCCTGCCCGATTCCAACATGTTGCCCATTTAGTAGAGCTCTTCCCATGGGGGGGTCTCATTCCCAGCACTGACTGTGGATTAATGAAGGTCCCTTCACTGGGTCTGCTCTCTGTTGGGCTCACCAACCCCCAATTTCAGTGCTGCTGTGCTTCCTGAGAGTGGCAGTGGGAATGAGTTTGGGCAGCTCTGCTGGCCGGTGCAGATTTAGGCCTTTGCAAACTTGGTGGGTTGCCACAAATGAAAACACTGTGTCCCATAATTTTTAGCTTTTTCAGTTGTACTCTCAATGTATTTGATGAGCTTTTTTATGTTTTAAATTCTTCCTGTGTCAAGAAGATCCATCTCCCTCTCTCTGCGTTTCTCCAGGGTGTTTTATTCTGGCAAATGAGTTGTTTCTCCCAGAGGGTTTGTATTTTGTTGCTCACTGATTGGCCATCTTGTCTTCTCCTGACATTATTTTTCAAGACATATTGTCTGTCACATAAATCTATTCAGTTTAATTGTGTTAGATAATATCATTGCTATAAGGAGATAATTTCTACTGGCTATAAGTACATGAACAGTTCCAGCTGTATATGAACCATGAGCATTAAACCTTCCATGGGTTTTGGATTGCAAGATGGCCAAGTGAGTGGCAGCACGATAAGAGAGCCTCTCTGAGGAAAAAAAAAATAAAAACAACTCAGACGCTGGAATCTGGCAACATAGAGAAAGCCAGACAAAAGGAAAGGAATTCTCACAACCCAGGAAGAAACTGATGAAAAAGAAAAAGAAAAAAGAAAGGAGAAAAAGAACCATGGACAGAGGGCTGGAGCTGGGCAAGCCCCAATCCTGTACTGGCAGGTCTTAAAGAAGGTGACTCACAAACGAGCTGAGATCTCAGCCCTGCCGAGAGCAGGGGGTTGGTGAGCTCCAGACCCTTGGCTGGGGGAGGCCTTGAGATGGGGAGTGGAAAGGCCAGTCAAGCTGCACAAACTTTGATGAGTGATGGGAACTGGGTTCCCCAGGCTGGGTGGACTGGCTGGGTGACATTTTGGAGTTGGGCAGGGCCAGCTTGAATTGGGGCCATAGGCAGTGTCTGTTGATGACTCCTAGTCCAAAGCAGAATAGTGGGATCTGCTCAGGCAGGGCCACGCCCCTGGTTGAAACCCAATAGCCAGGGATGAGGCTTTTCTGGGCCAGTGGCAACCCCAGGGAACACACAAACTTGTTGAAGCATAAACTGGTTGACTGCCATAGGGGGAGGAGCCAGCTCTCAGCATACAACTCGCAGATCTGCTGTTGTCGGGGGGGGGGTGATACTTCCCTAGCAAGTGCACTGCAAAAAAATTGTAAGCAAAATGAAAGGCCCAGAGACCTCCACCACCCACCTGTCTGAAGGGGGACAAAAACATGACAAGACAGAGAAAGTGCAAAATGTCCCCAACTGTGGAACCACGGAAAGTGAGTCCAACAGAGGTAAATGAAGAGGAGGTTGAGAGCAGCAAACCTGTAATGTCAGAGACAGCCTCATCGGAAATAAAGAAATACATCTGTGACCTCATCATCAAATTTAAATCTGAAATTCTAACTCAGGTGAAGCAAGATATAAGAAGATTAATAAAAGAAGTCCTGGGTAATCCTCAGGTAGACACAAATAAAAGAATAGAGGAACCCAGAGAAAGGATAGAAGCCTTTGATGAAGAATATAAACAAAACCTAGAATATATGAAACAGATCCAAAGAGAATATCAGGAAATTAAAAACTCCATTGAAACCTGGCAAAACCTTTTAACAGAAACTAAGGACAAACTTTCAAACTTGGAGATAGATTAGCAAAGTATGATCATGAAAGGAAGGATCTCTTAAAAATAACAAGGAACCAGGAAGCAATGATACAAAGGCTAGAAGATGACAAGAGGATTTATAACCTAAGAATAAAATATGTGAGTGAAGATGCAGCAACAAATACAAATGAAATAAAAAGTATATTCACAGAAATGATTAAGGAAAACTTCCCAAACATAGGTAATGGAAGTGAAGTTCAGATAAATGAGGCATATAAAACTCCAGCCAGCTAAAACCAAAACAGATCTATACCCAGACATATAATAATTAGGATCCCAGAAATCCATCACAAGAACAGAATATTAAAAGTGGTCAGAGAAAAGAAACAGATTACCTATAAAGGAAAACTCATCAAAATCACAGCAGACTTCTCAATGCAAACCATCAAATCAAGAAGATCTTGGAGTAAAATATTCCTAGCCCTGAAAGAAAATAACCTCCAACTCAGATTGATGTACCCTGCAAAACTGTCTCTCAAAATTAATGAAGAGACAAGATATTTCCATGACAAAGAGGAACTGCGGGAGTTGTGACCACCAATCCAACCCTGCAAAGAATACTGAAGGATATTCTAGAGAGACAGAAGAAACCCACCAGGCTTCCAGGAATAATGGCAGAAAGGCCTCAATGTAAGGGGAAGACAGTGGAATGAAAGAGAAAAGTAAACAAATAACAACAGAAAAATAGCCTGGCAGAGATAAAACAGAAGATTGGTTATATCACTGTTTTATCTTGACTGATTTTATTTGAATCTGGTATGCTTGAGAGTGTTGAGCCTGAGAGTAGGGACCACTACTCTGAAGGTGACAGGATTCAATAGGATACCCATTCTGGTTTGATTGTTAACTGCCTTTGAAATCCTATAATGTCTCCAATGTTTAGATTTTATTAATAGTGTAAAGCAATGCTAAATTTATATTATATTTGACAATATAGGCAATTTTATTGAAAATAACTAGAGACATCATAGTGACTACCATAGACCACCTAGTGCTGTGTTTTTGTATGTTCTTTTCATTTCGTGTTTCTCTAGGAATTTGTATTGCTGACTTGTTTTCATTTGTTTCTCCCTCTAATACAGAAAGGCTAGGTATATGTGTAGAGACTGATACATGTGTAGAGCTTGTAAGTAGTTTACAAGAATGGATTATAGTTATTGTAAAGGAAAAGAGTATTCTAAAGGATATAACTGCATGTATGTTTGAGTGTGTGGAATTAATAACCACATTGCTAAAGTTTTAGTTGCATGGATGAGCAAAACTGACTTCAGTCTCACTGTTTGCATGTCCACTTTGTGAACTTTACTTTTGTAACTGGGGCAACTGCATCTAAGAGGAAAGTATATAATTATCAATTAGTGATTTTTTACTGGTTACTATTTTTGTGTTTTTTATTGTTTTGTTTTTGAGATTTTATGTTGTTTCTATCCTCTTTCTGTGTCAAAATTTTTTTCTTTAAATAAAAAAAAATTTAAAAAAGCAAGAGGAGGAAAAGAAAGTACTCTAAAAGGGATAACTGTATGTATACTTAAGTGTGTAGGATTGATAAACATGTTACTAAGTTTTTGTTGGATCGGTGAACGGAGCTCTTTGCAGCCTCACTGTTTGAATGCCTATTTTGCATGCTTAAATTTTGTAATTAGAACAACTATCTCCAAGAAGACAATATGTAATG
Organism: Hydrochoerus hydrochaeris; assembly: GCA_004027455.1. Classification (NCBI taxonomy): domain Eukaryota; kingdom Metazoa; phylum Chordata; class Mammalia; order Rodentia; family Hydrochaeridae; genus Hydrochoerus; species Hydrochoerus hydrochaeris. The sequence continues at coordinate 16,361 of PVLA01003367.1, forward strand.
TATCAAATAGTGATTTCTTACTGGTTTTTTTTTTGAAATTTTGTATTGTTTCTACCCTTTTTTCTGTTTTGCTTCCCCCCCACCTCTTTAAATAAAATTAAAATGTGGTGGGGTTTTTTTTGTTTCTTTTCTTTTTTTTTTATTTGGGTACTGGGGATCGAACTCATGATTGTGCACTTGCAAGGCAGGCTCTTATGCCACTGAGCTAAATCCCCAGCCCTAAAATGTGTTTTTATAATTTAACTTCTTACCAATACCCTTTTATATTGTATGGGAAAAATTTAAATCAATATCATAACAATACTAGGGTAATAACAATAGTTAATACATAAACCATCATTTTATTTAAATCAGTCACTCAGAATACTATGTATGTCATTAAAAATTTATCAAATTGGTAGTAGCACAAAATTTTTCAATGAACTACGAGAAATAGTAGTATAACTACCATGTGTTTTGCTATTTTTCCTTTCCCTTCCTTCATTCTCCCTTTCCGCCATCCAATTTATTTTTTCATTTGAATAATTTCTTCCAACTTCACAATATCCATTATATATTTTGGACTTTATTTACTGTTCCAGTTTCTCACCTTAGGGAAACAATATAATGTTTACATATGTGAGTCTTTAATTTATGAGTATGATCTCCAGCTGAATCCACTTATAAAAGTCTTAAGATTATCCCATTTTGTGGCTGAGAATTATTCCATTGTATAAAATGAACACATTTTTTAAGAATGGATATTTTTGATCCATTCTTCCATTGATGCAATTTGTGTTGTTTCCAAGATTTAGCGATTAAGCACTGTGCTTCTATGAACATGGGTGCACGTATATTACTGTGGAATGATGGTTTAAATCCTCCCATGAAGATACAGATAAAAAGAAGACCTGGATTGAATGAGCCCTCTAATCCTGTATTCTGAAGAATCTCCATGATGATTACCACAGTGGTTCCACCAATATGCGCATTCTTTTTTCTGCAGAGCCCCACCAGCGTTTGTTTTTAGTTGATTTCTTGATGATAGCCATTCTTTCTGGAGTGAGATGGAATCTGTATTGTTTTAATTTGCATTTCTCAAAGGACCAGTGATGTTGACCTTTTTTTCATGTATTTATTTGCCATTAGTACTTCTTCACTGAGGAGTGCATATTCATCTCAGATATCCATTTTTCAATTGGGCCTTTGAAATGGAAAGGAGCCTTATTTGTTTTCCATTCTTTGTATGTTCTAGATATAAGACTTTTGAAGGACAACTGATTAAATATGTTCTAGACATATATCCTATGAAGGCAACTGAGTAAATATTTTTTGTCTTTTCACTTTGTTGGAAATTTTTTTTCAAATTGCAAAATCTTAGTAAGATGAAATCTCAGTTGTTCATTCTGTGAAGCATTTACCATGAGGTCTGAATTTTGCTAATGAAATTTTTGCCTATACCTATGGTTTCAAGATTTCTACCTACTTTCTCTTCCAGTACATTTAGTGTTTCTGATTTAGTATTTAGATCTTTGATTTATTTTGATTTTAGTTTAGTACATGGTAATAGACATTTCTAATTTTAGTCTTTAGCATTTGTAATGCTTGCTTTCTCAGCACGATTTAGTAAACAAGCTCTCTTTCTCCCAGTGAACATGTTTGGCATCTTTATGAAAGAACAGGTGTATGAATATATTTGGTGTTTTATCTGTGTCTTCTAATTTGTTCAACCAATGTTCAGCTATTTTTTTTCTAGTACCATACTGATTTTGTCACAGTAGTTTTGCAGTATAATTTCAAGTCTGGGATTGTGATGTCCCCTGCCTTACTATTATTGCCCAGAATTGCTCTTGGTATTCTGTATCTCTTCTGGTTCCAGATGAAATTTAGTAATCTTTTCTCTAGTTCTGTGAGGTATGTTAATGTTAGTTTGATTGGGATTGCATTAAATTCATAAAATAATTTTGTGCATATGGCCATTTTCACTATGTTGCTTCTCCTAATCATAAGCAAGGGATATCATTCCATTTTCTGATATCTTCTTTGAACTCCCTTTTCAAAGGACTGTAATTTTCAATGTATAAGTCTTTTATTTCCTGTGTTAGATTGATTACTTATATTGCATTTTTGGATGCTATTGTGAAGTGTGTGATTTTCCTAATCTCTCTCAGTAGTTTTTTTTGTTTCTTTGCTTGTTCATGTAAAGAAGTTTTATGGATTTTTGAGTGTTGACTGTTGTACAGCTGCACTACTGAATTTGTTTATTAAATTTGTAATTCTTTTGGAGGAGATTTCATGGTTCTTCCACATAGTGTGTCATGTCATCCACAAATAATGATAATTTAAATTCTACCTTCCCTATTGTTATTCCCTTTGTTTCTTTCTCTTTTCTAATAGTTCTGGATAATGTTTCCAGAACTATGTTACACACAAATGGTAAGAGTGGATGTCCTTGTCTTGTTCCTGATTTTAGAGTGAAAGCTTTAATTTTTTGACAGTTTAGTATGATGTTAGCTATTGGTTTGTGATAGATGGTTTTCATGAGATTGAGATAAAGAACATCTATTTTAATTCTTTGTAGGGTTTTTATCATGAATGGATGTTGGAGTTTTTCAAATACTTTTTCTGCACCTACTGAGATAATCATGTGATTTTTGTCTTTGGTTCTCTTGATATGATGTATTACATTTATTGATCTGCATATGACAAACCTTCCTTGCATTCCAGAGATGAATCCTATTTGATCATGGTGTATAACCTTTTTAATGACTTTGCTGCATTCTGTTTGCCAGTATCTTTTTGAATATTTTTATATCTACATCTGTTAAGGAAATTCACATGTAGTACTCATTTTGGTTGGATCATTCCCTGGTTTTGATATCAGGGTAATTTTTTCTTCACCAGTAAGTTTGGGAATATTGCTTCCCTTTCCCTATTTCATTGAAAAACTTGAAGAGTAATAGCATTATATATTCTCTAAATTTCTTGTAGAACTCAGTTGTTCATCATCAGAACCTGGGTTTTTTCTTGGTTAGTAGGTTATAAACTATATTTTCACATTCCTTGACTGATATAGGGACATTTACAGTTTTTATATCTTGTTTCAGTATTGGAGTTCATACTGTCTAGGAATGTGTCCATTTCGTTTTCATTTTCCATTTTATCAGGATAAAGTTTCTCGAAGTAGGTGTTATTAATCTTCTGGATTCCTGCAGGATCTTTGAAGTTTTCCCCCTCTTTGTTCCTAACTGCATGAATTTGTGTTCTTTCTTTCTTTCTTTCTTTCTTTCTTTCTTTCTTTCTTTCTTTCGATTATTGAAGTAAATCAGAAACATTAGGGACAATGTTTACTCACATGATGATGTTCTAAGATCAAGAGAGTTAATAGGAGAGAAAGGAGAGAATACAAATAAAATATAACAAAAATATGGTTTTTTCCTAAAGAAGTAAGATGAAAAAATATGTTTTCTTCTTAAAATAGGAAGAAGAAAATAAAAACACCAAAAACCTCCAACCAGATAATAAAAGGGGAATGATACACACAAACAAAAATAAATAATATACAATTAATCTGTTGTCTACTGCTCTGTGTTAGTGTCCCAGTCAGTATCCCATAAATTCTGTAACAGTATTACTGCTGGATTGGATGTGGTGCTGATCCAGGCCTCCTAATGTGGGGGCTATAGCCAGTCTTTAGCCAGCAGCACTCTGCATGGCCTGTAAACTACTCCATGCTTGTCTCTGTGCTGCTATCTTGGTTGCTGTGGTGCCCTCAAACTCAGATGGCCCTAGGTGGCTTCCAGTCCTGTGTACAGTTGGCCCCTCCTAAACATTGTTTAGCCTCATCTGATCCACACCACCGTGTCCACTCTGCCCTATTCTTGTCCCAAGCTACACTGCTGGTCATAAGTTTGTACTGTGATCATTGTTGCCAGTCAGAGGGAGTGCTGACTTCCTGCACCAAGACTACTTGTCCATTTGTCACCCGGAGGGTCAGTGCTTGTTTCCTATTCCTTATACCGACAATGCAGGTCTCAGGTCAGAGGTAGTTGCTGAATTCCTGGCCCAAGGGTGCATCTGTTGTTGGTCACTGGTCACAGGGCAGGGAAGTACTTGTTTTGATTGCTGCTGTGGGACAGTCCAAGTCCCACTCTTGTGCCAGTCAGGGCAGGAGGAGTTGTGTTGTTCCGCTAGCAATTCTCAGTGCAGTGACTGGTCCCTAACTTTGTTGCTAGATGTAACAGTTAGCTGTTATTGTGCTTAACAGACAAACAAAAAAAATAAGAAGAAAGAAAAACAAACCTGGAAGCCAATGGGGAGGGAGCAGTCACTCAACCCTGTGTATGCCAGTGAAATTTGTTGCCATGGTGAACTGTCCTCCACAGAAAATCAGTAGATGCAAAGGGCCATATTATTTTTTAAGGCTAACCTGCATGGATTGGATTTTCCACACCTTTGCCATTTCTCCATTTTTTTGGAGGTGGGGAGACTTCCTAAAATGTCAATTTTTGCTTCAGTCCCCATCCTTCATGTGGGAAACTGACGGGAAATCCTATGGGCTGGTTTATTGTTTATAAAGCCCTATGCCTGTGTTTTGTTTAATCTGTAATTCTCTTATCTCAGATTAATATTGGTATCGGATTGTATGTCCCTCCCTTTTTTTCAATTTCCTGTATTTTGATTTCCTGGAAAACTCCAATGTGAATCATCCTTTATTCAGCCATGTTGAGCCCCCTTATCAGTACCCTTTGAAGAATATATTATACTGCTATTGGAAGGTGATATGGAAGGTAAGTGAAGTATAAGGGAAGAGGAAAAGGAAGGTGGTAAGACAATAAGAAGAAATGGGTAAAAGAGAAATGTAAACAGTTGAAAAATAGAGAAGATTTTAGACTATTCAAAATATTTTATAGCTAGGGTCACAGACTCATGTTTAGGGTGTTTGAGGTAGTATTTGTGGAGTCAAGTGAAGGGGATGTGAAGAAATGGAAATTAGAGACTGAGGGATCTTGTGAGATTAATGGAATACATTAAACATTTGTATTTAGGCTTTTTTTGTTTCATAAATATATTTTGTTCATTACCATGGCATGCCCTTGAATGGCAATATTTAAGTTAAAGCACTGGTTAATTCTTATTTTCTTTAGCACATATATGTGACACACAGAGAGAGAGAGAGAGAGAGAGAGAGAGAGAGAGAGAGAGAGAGAGAGAGGAAGAGAGAGAGAGAAATACAGTGAGGCAAAAATGAGGAAGAGAAGAAAAAGGAAGAGATGAATAAATTCAAAATAAAAGAGAAGACCAAAAGAGAGAATTTTAGACAATATAATAAAGCAAAATAAAAATAATTCTAGCAAATAAGTAAAAACCAGACAGAAACAAGAATCCCCAGAGAAAACAATCAAGAGGAAAAAAAAAAAACCTTCACAGAGTTGCTATAGTATTTGCCCAGAATGGTCACACAGTGCCCTTTACACTGAAGTCATAATCTAATTGCATGCATTTAAGCAGCTTCCTTCCTGTGGCACACTTAATTATCTGCACAGAAGTAGTGAGGGCTGTCAGTTTGTCTGGAACCTCCCCCTGGCAGGACTTTTTTCTCCAAATTTGGTCAGTTGTAGGCCTCTGTCCCTGTCCCAAAACACTCAATTGATCTTCAAAGAAATTGATATGTTGTAGTTTGCCCAGTAACTATTTCTCCAGTTAAATTTTGACAGTGAACTCCTCTCCTGCTCCCTTCACTGCTGAACAAATCCCAGTTAACTATCTTTCTTCAACAGGATTTTTGTTCCTAATATGCTTCTGGAAGCTTTTCATCCTAGGCACCGCCCTCCACACCTCCACTGAGTCCTATCTCTGTCCTTACCTTAGGATTGTCATTCTCCAACCTGGCCATGTAATATAGTGCAGCCTCTGGGTTGTTCCAGATCTCTAGCAAGGATTGTGTGCATGTTTCTTTGTGTCCCTAAGGATTGTCAGTTCTATTTCAGTCACTGACCTCTCAGTAGTTCTCTAGTTTGTACTTTCTTCAGTGGCCTGATTTAAGGAGGCACTTACTAGAGAATATATGGATCCCTTGGTTCTATCTCCTAGCAAGAATAGAGTTAGAACAAGGGTGCACTAAGTGTTAGGCTGGTGATGATTACAGTGATCTACTTTCTGCTGCCTAAGTCATTTTCATATAGGACATTAGATCTTTCTCCCAAAATGGTCTATTTGTTGAAATTGAGCTGTAAGTAGTGCTAGGAATGAGAGAGAGCCCTGCTTTCGTCAAAGCTCTTCTGAGCCACCTTATCGGTACCCTTTGAAGAATATATTATACTGCTATTGGAAGGTGATATGTGGAGATGTTGAGCAAAAATTTTTTTGAAGTAAATGCAAAAGAACAAGGGACTTTCTGGACAACAGTTCAGAAATCTTGGAATGAATGGGTTAAATTTGAAACAGATCTGTAGGACTACAGTCAGTAGAATTAAAAGCAGCTTATTTTCAGTAAACCTTTGCTTTGGCCAGGGTGTTTCCACAGTTGCCAATAAATTTGCCTAGATTAGATGGGCATATATCATGTAACAAATTATCAGTGACATGGCCAAGATCCCTAACCTCCCAAATGAGTGGATGGTGAAGGTTTAAATAAGGGAGACAAGTGGTGTGATTTTAGGGCTCAAGGAGGATCAAAACCCTGTAACAGAATTCAAGATTCTCTTATGGTTTTAGACTAAGAACTTCTCTGGGTGGCCCACATTTATGTGATATTCAAACAAGGAGGGGATTAGAGTAAAAAACGCAGTAAAAAATGCAGGAAATTGAGCAGGACCTTGAAAGTGGTTCAAGGACTTTTCCAAGTAACAGACTAATAATTTAGAAGGATCTTATGTTAATTTAGGAGAAATATCTTATACTAATTTAGGAGAATTATTTTAGGAGAAAGTCTCCAGTTAGACTTTCACTACAGGAGTGAAAACTCTGCAGCTACAGTCTTCATTATTTAATTGAGGTGGGAGTCAGGTGTCCTCAGCTGTGACCTTTGACGCATGGCAACCTCAGCCTGGACCAGTGACTCAGAGAGTTTTACTTATTATGAATCATCTGCCTATCTCCAGACAGGGAGTCTAGGCCTTGGACTAGATTCACAAGTAAACATAAAAAGCCAGTTGTTTAACATTAATTCTTGCTCAGAGTCACTTTGTAGTGATCTTTATCAAAAAACCATCCTGCACCCATCTCAGCCCTTGGGCAAAACTCCTGAAGAAATTATTTCTTCTATCCCTTTGTTTCCATATCCTTGTGTTATAAATAAATGTTATCTTCAAAATTCCTGCCCATACCATCAGATATAATAAAATGAAACAAATAGCAAAGGATATAACCAATCAAAACAGAACATTGAATGAAACATAACAGTAAAATAGAATGAAACAGTGGCAACAATATTGGATTTCAAAAACAAAACAGAAGGAAACCCTCAGTTTTCTGCATAAATATATTTGTGGTTCTTCATAATTTGTTTTCCCCATGTCTGACAACTGATAAAATCAGTACATTTCTTTTTTTGTTGCTTATAAGTCTATTGTCTCTTGAATTCTCTTAAACCTGTGTTTCTCTCCTTGGCTTCTCTTAAGTCTGTTTCACTCTTTGGCCCTAGTGAACCCATTTTTTGGATCTAGTGAACCAGTTTTTGTATCCCCAAACTTTACACCTGATGAAGTCAATATCAATTCAGTACAATATTGAATATTGACTACTACCAATTCACTTCTGCCCTGTGTTTTGTGCACATGAAATGTGTCCTCTTGCCCTGTATTCTCTCACCTGATTGTTTTTCAGTCACTATTTGCTGTGACCTGCATGGCTCCTGAGTTTCCTGGGGTGAAGGACTGTGAAAGGATGAGAAAATAAGGAAAATACAAAAGCTGAGGTGAGATGGACCCTTACTCTGGATGGGAGGAAAGGAACTGACCCCTCAATGTCATGTGGTACCCCTTTGCCCAGCAACCCATTGCTTGGATTACCTAGGGGCTTTGTGATTTTCTGGGCTGAAGCAGCTTCTTCACATGGCTTGCCTCAGGTACTCTTTGTTCTTGGGAATGCTGTGCCCTAGGCTTGCATATGTGATCAATTTCCAGGTTCACCAGCTCCTTATAATTTATTAATTCTTTTCTTTAACTGGTTTTGTTTTTGTTTTGTTCCCATTTTTCTGATTCCTTGAGTTACACTTTTAATTACTTTCTAAAAATTTGTTCCCTTTTTGATATAGCATTTATCATGATAAACTTCATTATTTGGGAACTATTTTTCCTGTTCACATGTGTTTTGCTTCCATTTTTGTTGTTCAAATTATGGTTTTAATTTCCATTTTAAAGTTCTTCATTGATTTATTAGTCCTTTAATGGTATTATCCATCTATTTGTATAATTTTCACCATTGTATTATTCACTTCTAATTTTATCCAATTTTGCTGAGAAATATACATATTTCATGAACTTTACAGCTATTTGATGAAAAGTCTTGTAATTTTTTAAAAAATTTCATTGGGTATGGAGTATAGTTTGCACTCAAGATTGTTTTGCTTTGTTCATTAATTTCAATATTGTTATGCTCAATTTGGTGAAAGTGGGAGATTAAAATTTTCACCTATATTATATTTATGTCTGCTTCTATTTAGATATAGTATTTTCCTTATAGATTTTGGTAGTTGTTATTAGGTCGATATATATTTGCAATGGTAATATCATCTTATTTAACTAATCATTTGTCATGTAAGTACCTTTCTCTTAGGTTTCATAGGTTTGAATAATTTTATCTGTTAATAATATCATCATAAAATATCTGTTTGCATCCTTTCATTTTACATCTATGTGTATACTAAGCAATGGTACATTATGTTTCTTTTTAAAATAAAGTTTATTGGTACATTTTACATGTATGCAATGATCATATTCATCACAGAAAATTTGTACCAGTACATGATATATTTTGATTTTTCTTTTTTCCACAATACATTCTCCTCCCTTCATCTCATGTCCCATTCCATATTTACAAAGATTTCTTTTCATTTTTTCTTATTTTTATCATTTTCTCCTTTTCCTTCCCTTTCTTTCCACCTTCCACCAACCCAGTTCCTGTTTATCTGAACAATTTCTTCACATCTCATAATATCTACTGTATAGTTTGGTCCTTATCTGCTCTTTCAGTTTCTCATACCAGTGAAATAATTTTATGTTTACACATGTGAGTCCAATTTATTTCATTTAAGAGAATGGCCTTGAGGTCCATCCATTTACCCAGAAATGTCTCATATTTATCATTCTTTATGACACAGTAGTATCCTATTATATAATAAAATCACAACTTTTTTATTCATTCCTCAATTGATGTGCAGCTGAGTTATTTCCAAGATTTATCTATTACAAACTGTGCTACTATAGACATTGGTGAGCATATATCACTGTGGTATGATGCTTTTAATTTTTCCTGGAAGATATTCAGAAGGGGAATAGCTTAGTGAAATGGGACCCCTGATCCTGGTATTCTGAGAAATATCCATACTGATTTCCACAGTGGTTGTACTAGTCTACACTCCCACCAAAAGTGGAAAAGTGTTCCTTTTTCCTTACAGCTCCTTCAGCATTTGTTGGTTAATCTCTTGATGCTAGATATTCTTTCTGGACTGAGATGATATCTCAGCTGCATTTTAATTTGCATTTGTCTAATAACCAGTGAGGTTGAGCATTGCTTCAAATATTTATTTATCACTTGTATTTCTTTATCTGAGAAATGTGCATTCATCTTAGATGCTCATTTCTGAACTGGATCTTTTTTATCGGTACCAGGGATCAAACTCACAACCGTGCACTTGCAAGGCAGGCACTTATGCCACTGAGCTAAATCCCCAACCCCTTGGACTGGATCTTTTAATTTGGGGTGGTCTAATTTTACATTTCTTCATATTATTCTAGATTTAAGTGCTTTGTTTATTGAACAACTTACTAATTATTTTTTCTCTCTTCAGTTGTATTATCACTCTGCTCTTGATTTATTTTGAGGTTCAAAAACTTTTAAATGTGATGGCATTCCACTTGTTGGTCCTTTGTATTAATTCCTGTGTGATCAGAGCTTAGTTTGTGAAGTCTTTACCTACACTTGTGTTTTCAACAGTTCTACCTATTCTCTCTTCCAGAAGATTTAGTTTTCTCTTTTAATATTTAGATCTTTGATCCACTTCAACTTTTGTTTGGTGCATTGGGATAAGTATGGATCTTTTTACACCCTTTGGGATGTGGAAAGCCAGTTTTTCCATCACCATTTATTAAAGAGTCTATCTATCTCCCAGTGAAATATTTAGCCCCTTTGTCAAACATATTGTGCCTGTGTGTGTGTTTGGATTTGCTTCTGCATCTTCTAATCTGTTTCATTGATTCTCAGGTCTGTTATTTTGTCAGAGACATGCTGATTTTACCACAGTGGATTCTTAGTATAATTTCAAGTAAGGGATTGTGATACCCTCTGCCTTGCCTTTGTTGTTGAGAATTGTATTTACTATTCTAGGTTTCTTTTGGTTCAAAAGTGTTTTAGAAAGATTTTCTCTATTTTGGTGAGTTATACTGATGTTATTTTGATTGGGATTGTATTAATTCTTCATGACAATAATGGGAGTATAGCCATTTTAAGTATGAGCAAGGGACATATTTCCGTTTGTTAATATCCTTTTTGATCCCCTTTTGCAGAGTAGTGTAATTTTCAATTATAAATTTTTTACTTCCTTTTTTGGTTGATTCATATTTCACTGTTTTAGGTGCTATTGTGAAGATGCCTTTTCACTAATTTATCTCATTTAGATTTTTTGTTTGTGTGCAGGAATGCAATTGACTTTTCAGTGCTGATTTTGCATCCAACTACACTACTGAATTTTGTTAATAAAGATCCAAGCTTTTTGGTGGGGTTTTGGGGGTCTTCTGTGTACGGAATCATTTGTATATTATTTGTAAATAATGATAATTTAACTTCTTTCCTAACCTTATTCCTTTCATTTTTCTCTTGTCTAATTTTTTCTATCTAATGTTTCCAGTAGTGTATTGACTAGGAGAGGGGAGAGAAGACAACTTTACCTTATTCCTGACTTTAGAATGAAAGCTTTCAGTTTTTAATGACTAATGTGATGTTGGCTGATGTTTTGCCTGGGGTGGTTTTTATCAGATTGAGACAAAAGACCATCTATTCCAATTTTTCTGAGTGTTTTTTTTTAAATGGATCTTTTTAGGTTCTATGCTTTTTTCAGTTCTGTATATGTTCTATATAGAATTCCTTTATCTGAGAGACATTTGGATAAAATATTTTCCCACACTGTGGGTTGTCTTTTCATTTTGTTGGTGATTTCTTCTGATATTCAAAGGCTTTTTTAGTAAGAAGAGATCATGATAGTTTGTTGGGCTTTTTTCAAATGCTTTATTTTTATTGATTTCTTTATTGTTTTTTTTTTTATTTTTTGGTACTAGGGATCAAATTCACAATCTCATGATTGCCAGGCAGGTGCTTATGACACTGAGCTAAATCCCTGGCTCTCAAATGCTTTATTTAAAAAATTATTTTAAAGAAAATAAAACAATAAAAAAGGTAAAAAATTTCAAAATGAAATTGTAGGACTGTAACAATGTTCAGTATACTGTGTATTGCTATTTTCAAAGTAGATGCTCCCATTGGAAGCTAAACATATGAAAAGCTGATCCAACAAAATATAGGCACACAACTTTCTTTTAAAGGAACTAATACCAACTAGTAGTAGAAATATCTTATCTGAGGTGTGTGTGTGTGTGTATGTGTGTGAATATATATATATATATATATATATATATATATTTATTTTTCCTTTCCCCTCCTTCTTTTCTCATTTTCCACTTTCTCTTTCCTTTTGAACAGCTTCCTTTCACTTTCACTTCACAATATCTATTGTACATTCTAGATCTTAATTACTTTTTTAGGTACTTACACTAGGGAGACAATGTGATGTTTAAAAATGTGACTCTGATATATTTCACTTATGAGTATGGTCTCAAATGGTATCTATTTCCTTGTAAACATCTCAAGTTTATCCTTCTTTATAGTTAAATAATAATCCATTGTATAAAAATATCACATGATTTTTATCCATTCCTTGGTTAATATGCACTTGAGTTGTTTCCAAGGTTTAGCTTTTGCAAATTGTGCTGCAAAAACAATGGGGTCATGAATATTGCTGTGGCATTATGTTTTCAATTCTTTGGGGAAAATATTCCATAAGTGGAATAGCTTCGTCAAATGGAACTTCTAATCTTAGTTAATTTGTTATGAATCTCCACAGTAATTTATGCATAGTGGTTGCACCAGTCTACATTCCTACCATCAGTGGAGAAAGGTTCCTAATTCCCCACAGCCCCTCCAGCATTTATTATTGAATGATTTCTGAATTATAGCCATTCTTACTGGGGTGAGATGGAATCTCAGTGGTGTTTTTAGTTACACTTCTTGGATGACCATTCTTACTGGGGTGAGATGGAATCTTGATGGTGTTTTTATTTGCATTTCTTGGATGACTAATGACAGCAAACATTTTTTTACAAACTTATTTGCCATTCATATTTGTTTATATAAAAATGTGCATTCATTTCAGCTTTGTATTTCTGGATTGGGTCTTTGAATTGGGGGGAGGACTGATTTTCCAGTTCTTTGTATGATATGGATAGAAGTCCTTTATTTGACAAAGAATTGGCTAAATTATTTTCCAAACCTGTGGCTTGACTTATCACTCTGTTTGGGATTTCTTTTGATGTGAAAAAGCTTTTTAATAAGATGAGATCCCAGGTGTTGATTCCTTGAAGTATTAGGTTTGTTCATGAAGACTTCACCTACTCCTACATCTTGAATACTTTTAACTACTTTATCTTCCAGTAGATTTAGTATTTCTATTCTAATATTTAGACCTTTGATCAATTTTGACTTTGGTTTAGTGCATGATGATAGAAATGGGTCTAATTTTACTATTGGGTATGTAGACACCTAGTTTTTCTACTGTCATATGTTGAAGAGACTACATTTCTTCCAGGGAACATCTCTGGCTCCTTTGTGAATGATAAGATTGCTGAGTGTGTTTTTAGTTGTGTCTACATCTTCTAATCTGTTCCCCTAATCCTCAGGTCTGTTATTTTGCCAGTACCATGCTGGTTTTATCACAGTAGCTTTGTATTATAGTTTCAAGTCTGGGATTGTGATGCCTTTTGCCTTGCTTTTGTTGCCCAGGATTGCTTTTGTTATTCCAGACCTCTTTGGCTTTCAGATGAATGGTAGAAATGTTTTCTACTGTTCTGTGAGGTATAATAATTGTATTTTGATTGGAATTGCATTAAATCTTTAAAACAATTTGCGAAGCATAGCCATTTTCTCAATATTGTTTTTTCTTATCCATGAGCAAGGGGTATCTTTTCACTTTCTGAAATCCTCTTAGTTCTTTTTAAAAGAACTTTAATCTGTTACTTCCTTTGTGAGATTGTTTCCCAAAAACATTATTTCTTATGTTATTGTAAAGTTGTGATTTCCCTAATTTCTCTCTCAGTGAAGTTCTTGTTTGTGTACAGGAATGCTATTGGATTTCAGTGTTGAAATCCAATCTCACATCCTTATTCCTTTTGTTTCTCTGTGTTGCCTAATTGCTCTGGCCAATGTTTCCAGAACTACACTTAATAAAATTGGTGGTAGCAGACATCCTTGCCTTGTTCCTGATTTTAAAGCGAACGCTTTCAGTTTTTATGCATTTAGAGAGATGTTGGCTGTTGGCTTGTCATAGATGACTTTTATCAGATTGAGTTAAAGACACTCCATTCTAATTTTGTATAGGGTTTTTATCATAAATTAGTGCTGGACTTTATCAACAGTTTTTTCTGGATCTATTGAGATCATCATGTGATTTTTGTTTTTGTCTCTGTTGACACTATGTATTGACCTACTTACGTTTAACTATCCCTGCATTTCTGGGATGAATCCCACTTGGTCATGGTGTATAATTTTCTTGATAATTTGCTACCTTCTGTTCACCAATATCTTATTGATGATTTTTGGATCTGTATTTATTAGAAAGATTGGCTTGTGGTTCTCTTTTTTTGGTTGGGTCTTTCTCTGGTTTTGGCATCAGTGCAATACTTATATCAAAGAATGAGTTATGGAGAATTTCACTAAAGAATTTGAGGAGTATTGCTATTAAATCTTCTCTAAATGTCTTGTAAAATTCTGCAGTGAATCTAGCAGGACATGGGCTTTTCTTTGTTTTTAATTAAACTTTCAATCACATTAACTGATATTGAGTTACATAGAATTTTGTCTCTTAAACGAGAGGTTCAGCCTTGGCATTTTATACATATCTAGGAATTCATCCATTTGTTCTGTGTTTTCCAATCTATGAGGATAAATGTTTTCAAAATAGGTATTGATGATCTTCTGAATTTTCACAGGATTTGTATTTGTTTCACCCTTTTCATTTCTCAGTGCAAAGATTTGAGTTCTTTCTTTCCTTTTTTTTCTGATAAGTTTGGCTAAGGGTTTATCCATTTCTATTTATGCTTTAAAAGAACCACCTCTTATCTATTAATTCTTCATATGATTTTTTGTTCCCTGTTTCATTAATTTCTTCTCTGATCTTTGTCATTTCCTCCCTTTTAGCAGCTTTACATATTTCTTGCATTTTTTTGTCTAGAAGCTTGAGGCATAATAATAAATTGTTTATTTGTGCTTGTTCCGCTTTCCTGATGTGAGAATTCATTGCTATAAATTTCTTTCTTAGGACTGCTTTGATTGTGTTCCATAAGTTCTGATATGCCATATCTGTATTCTCATTTAGTTGTAGATATTTTTCACTTTCTTCCTTTATTTCATCTGTGACTGTTGGTTGTGCATTGGGGTGTTGTTTAATTTCCCTGTGTTCATGGAGTTTTTGAAGTTTCTTTTGTGGTGCATTTCCAATTTCATTTCACTATGGTTGGATAATATGCATGGCATAATTTAAATTCATTTGTGTTGATGTAAGCATGCTCTGTGGGCTAGTAAATCATCTATTCTAATAGACAGCTGAGAAGAATGTATATTTTGATGGTGTTGGATAGAATAATCTGAAATCATGTACTATGTGCATTGTTCACAGATATGGTTCAGTTCTGATATATCTTTGCTGATTTTTTGTCTAGTTGATCTATTGTTAGGAGTCATTGAAGCTAGAAATTGACTACACTTACAAGGCTGGAGAATGATCATCCCAAGAAAAAAGAACACCCAGAACAAGCCACATGAAAAACTGCTTCATCCTGGAGAACACCTAGGCCAAAGACAATTTAAACACTGGGTTTCTAGGACAATGGGGTGGCATATGATGTTAAGCTGCTAAATGCTATAAATAAAGGCCCCTACAGTGAAGGAGTAGTTCTTTTCATTGCATCAGAAAGGTAAGGGCTCCACCTGACTCTGCTTTTGTCTGTTACTTATTTTCTCATCCTCTCACTGTCCTTCACCCCAGGAAGCACAAGAGCCACATGAGTCATGGCAATTTATTTCTGTGACAATGCAGTATTGAGCTCTCTCATTACAGTTGTGTTATTGCTTATTTGATTTTTATGCCTATTAATAATTGTTTTATAGAGTTGTGTGCTCCCATATCAGGTGTGTATATATATTTATGTTAGCTCTTCCTCTTGAATTTTCCCCCTAACCTGTATGTAGTGACATTCTTTGTAATTTTTGATCACTCTTGGTTTGAAGTTTACATTTTCTGAAAACAGAATAGCTACTCTTGCCTTTTTCTGGGATCTTGTTGCATGGAAGATTGTTTTCCATCCTTTAACTTTCAATCTATGACTTTCTCTTTTAGTTAAATGTTTCTTGTATACATTATATTCTTTGATATTGTTTCTTGATCCATTCAGCCACTCTATTTCTTATGAGTGGTGAATTGAGGACATTTACATTAACGGTTATAATTCACATATAGTGGCTTGTCTTTCATATTTTCCTGCTGTTTGATCCTGTTTTTTCTCTCTGTTTAATTACTTTTCCTACCTGGTGGTTTCATTCTATTGTTTTTTTTTTCTTTTGGAATTTTGGTTATTCTTATCTTCGTCTCGGATATCTTTCAATACTCTTTGTAGAGTTGATATGATGGCCATAAATTTCTTCAGTTGTTCTTTGTCATGGAAATATCTTATTTCTCCATTAGTTTGAAAGATAGGTTTGCAGGGTACATCAATGTGGATTGGAGGTTGATTTCTTTCAGGACTTGAAATACTTCACTTCAAACTGTTTTTGAACTGGAATTTTGTTTTAAGAAGTGTGCCATGATTCTGGTGTGCTTTCCTTTGTAGGTGGTCTTTTTCTTTTGTGCACAATCTTAATATTCTGGGATTTTGCTTTGTTTGTGGAATCTTGATTATTATATATGTTAGTGTATTTTTATTTTGGTAATGACTGTTTGTAGTTCTATACACTTTATTATTTGTAGGTCAAATTCTTTATCCATGCTTAAGAAATTTTTTATCATTATTTCTGTGGAGTGTTTAGGCCTTTTATGTTGCCCCTAGCTTTCTCATTGACACCAATCAATCTTCTATTATTTCTCTTTGCTTAATCTTATAAATGTTGTTTTGATTTGTCATAGTCTCTTGTTAATTTTTAGATTTTTTTCTTTTCATGATTACTACCTGCAATTCTGTCTTCAAAGTCTAAAATGCAATCTTTTCCTTCTTTCAGTCTGTTGCATATACTTTCAATGTGGGTTTTAATCTCTTGGATTTCTGTTTGTATCTGTTTCATGGATTAACTTTTTCTCCAATACTAGGCATTTTCCATTTACATATTTTTTCTAAATTCATCTATTCCTTTATCAGTGTCTTCTTTAGTGTCACGTTTTTTTTTGTACCTGAGACATCATTTTCTCTGTAGCCTTTTCTGCTTATTTCACTTCTGTTGTCATTATTTCAGGAAGTTTCCTGGGTGGACTGGTGTCTGAGGTTGAATTTTGCTCCTGTGTCTTTTCATTTTCTGTTTTCTCTTTTTTCTTTTCTTTTGTTTCTATGTTGATGCTTTCCCATTTCCTATGATACATAGCTTGTTTGTTTGTTTGTTTTACTAGTATTGAGACTTCTATCAATGGGGAAAGAAAGTATCTGTTCTTTGGGGGTAAGGTCTAGATTTAGTTGGTTTTGTATAGGTATCCCAAGAATCTGTCTTCCTAAATTTTAATGAGTGCAAAATTGCTATTTGTCTTAGCTCCCAATCCTTTGGTACTAGTCTGTGGAGTTGATTGTGATTTCATACAATCACAGTTACCATATAGGAGAGAAAAACTGTTTATGATATGTTTGATATCTTGTCCAAAATAGGAAAATTAGTAATAATAATAGTGTGAAGTACATATTAAACATTAACCTGATACCTCTCTCCACAAAAGCAAACTCTGTGGTTATACAATGAAATCAAAACTGTACCATTTACTTGTGTGCACTGGTTTTCTCCTTAATGGATTGATTTTACCTTTCTGTAGCTGGTAGGTGTTTAAGATGAAGGAGAGAGGCCTAAGTGATGGATGACATCAGTTATAGTACAGTAAAAGCTGGAGATCAAAGGATGATCACCCAAGTTTTGGGAAACTGGAGGACACAGGAAGGAAGGAATGAAATAGAATCCAAGGGAATAATTGGGAAGGGCAAGGACAATAATACACTTGGAAGTTTAAATTCAAAAAGTAGTTGAAGGAAAAGAGAAAGATTAATGGAAGAAAACAAAAAAGGAAGGTAAGAAACCTAAACAGTGAAAACAAGGAAGAGAAAGAAAAAGAAAAAAAGAGAGAGAAGAAAGAATACAAAACAAAACCTGGTAACATCCATCCAGACAATAAAGGGATAGCCAATCAGACAAATAAAGGGGAGTAAAAGTTGTAAAGTACCTCTGATGTTTGCTGTTGTATGATAATGTTCATGTTATATCCCAGAGATGTGCTAGGTATGGAACTTGGTCTCTGGAAGTGGGGGCTGGGACTGCTCTCCTGTTTGTGGAGTTCTTCAGAGTCCAACAGCTATCTCCTCCTTGCTCCTTTACAGGCTTCCACTTTGTTGGTTTCTAATTACTTCATCCTCCAAAAATGTGCCTGCATCTCTGTGCCTGGCTGTTGTCCTGTCTGTATTACCCTCTTTCAGCTGGCACTGCTGTGTAGGGAATAATGGAGGAAATTCAAAACATGAACTTCCCATCTTCCAGTCAGCCCTGCTGCCTGGATGTAATGGAGAGTTGCAGAGCATGAACTCACTGTCTTCCAGCTGACCATTTCATCTGGGATTTCAAATGCTTTTTCTGAATGTTTTGAGGTGATCATGGGATTATTGTGTGTTAATATAGTGTATTACATTTATCAATTTGCATATCTTGAACCATGCCTGGATCTCTGGGTTGAATCCTACTTGGTCATAATATATAATCTTGATAATTTGCTGTATTCTCTTTGCTAAGACATTTTGAGTATTTTTGCATCTATTTTCATCATTAAGATTGGCCTTTAGTATTCTTTTTTTATTGGATCCTTCTCTGGTTTTTGTATCAGGGTAATACTTGCTTCCAGGAATGATTTTGTAAATATTGTTTCCATTTCAATTTCATTAAAGTATTTCAGCATTAGTGACATTAGATTTTCTTGAAATTCTTGTAGAACTCAGCATTGAATCCATTGGGGCCTTGTTTTGTTTTTGTTTTGTTTTTGTTGGTTTGTTTTTGGTATCTTTTAAATTCCAGTTTCACTTTCATTGACTGATATAAGGTTATTTAGAATTTTTGTGTCTTCTACATTTAGTTTTGTCAATTCACATGTGTCTAGGAATCTGTCCATTTTTTTGAGTTTGTCGTCTTTATTATTAGAGTACAGGTTCTCAAAGTTGGATGTGGAGTTCTACATTATCCATTGTGATTTCAACCATTTAATTCCTAATTGCTTAAATCTGAGCCTTTCTTTTCCCTTATTTATGAGGTTGTTTAGGGGTTTATCGATGTTATTTAATATTTCAATTAACCAACTCTTCAACTCATTGATTTTTGTATTGGTTTCTTTGTCCCAGATGCATAAGTTTCTATCCTGACATATAGTTTCCTCTCTCATATAAACTTTGTATTTTCTTTGTTCTTTTTCTAGAAGTTTCTAGAAGAGTTTCAACATTATGTGTTTTAATTTATTTTGCTCTGCTTTACTGATGTGAAAACTTAAAACTACTATTATCCCTCATAAAACTGCTTTCATCGTATCCCATATGTTTCTGTATGTTGTTTTGGCAGTATCATTTAGTTGTATACACTGTTTAATTCTTCTTAGTTTCCTTAATTTCAATATACTTATGTAGTTTTTGTTTATTTGTTTGTTTGTTTTGATACCAGAGATTAGACTCATGCTCTCGTGCCTGCCAGGTAGGCACTTGTGCCACTGATCTAAATCCCTGACCCTGTTTATGTAGTTTTTGAGGTTTCTTTTACTGCTAATTTTCAACTTCTTTGTAATATGGTCACATAATATGCATGGGATAATTTCATTTCCTCTGCATTTACTTAAGCATTTTCTATGCACTAATGTGTGGTCTCTTTTAGAGAACATCCCATGTGCAGCTGAGAAAAATATGCACTATGACATTGTAGGGTGGTAAATTTTGTAGACATCTACTAAAATCATTTTCCCATTGTTTTTTTAATTATAATATTTCTTTGCTGATTTTCTGTCTAGTTGATCTATCAAATTGTGAGAGCTGGGAATTAAGGTCTCCAATTAAAATTGTGTGAGTGGGATCAGCGATTCCCGAACTCTGCATCATGTTGGAACTTTGGGCGCTGGAGAACAGGCGGCCTACTCGCCGCCCTGGTGAGCAGCTGGTGGCCTGGCAAACCACTGGCACGCCAGAGAGAACTATCAGCGACTCCTAAGCTCTGCATCATGTTGGAACTTTGGGTGCTGGGAGAACAGGCGGCCTATTGGCCGCCCTGGTAAGCAACTGGGGCCTTGCCGGTGCGTGGGCTAAAAATCAAACATTGATCCCCCCCCCCCCCCGCCATTAGCAAGTAAGCGCCATCGGTCTGAGTATCCTTTTGGAGCATGAATGTATACAGCGTGGAAAATAAGGGGGATTTCCTTCTACCATCTCTTTGAAGGCAAATATTTTTTTATCACTGTTTTGCTCAGTTTTAATTAATAGTACTGCTTTATTCAATATTCTATTTTTAAAAATTATATATTTCCTTCCATTTTCCTCTACTTAATTCAAACAACAGCTAAAGTGAACAAAATGGGTTATACTTTTGAGCCCACTGCTTGTGTCCTGGTGACCTGTTCTGCTGTTCTGCTGTAGCTTTATTGCAGTGCAGTCGCATGGGTTTGTTCTGTCTTGTTCTGCTGTATTTTGCTACCTTCAAAAAAAATTTTAAAAAACTAGATTAGAAAGTAGCAAAATACCTCAAAAAATCTCCCAACTCCACCAAAGCTAATCCATGGATCATGGATGAGGAGAAACTCAAAAACAATTCAACGGAATTATATAAGGTGATTAAAAGTATATAACAACAGCAAAACAAGTGAGTAAGGTACTGAGCAACCTGAAACAGGATATAACTAAGCAGATAATGGACTTAAAAAGTAAAAAGAAGAAAAGAAAGTGCTCTAGAGGATTTGGCTGCATGTATGTTTGAGTGTGTGGGATTGATAACCATGTTGCTAAGTTATTACTGGATCATTGAACTTCTTTGCGCTCTCACTGTTTGAATGTACATTTTGTATTCTTTATTTTTGTAACTTTAACAACTAGGTCTAAGAAGACAATATGTAATTTATCAACTAGTGATTTTTACTCCTTTTTTTTCTGAAATTCTGTATTGTTTCTGCCCCCTTTTCTGTTTTGCTTTTTTTTTCTCTTTAAATAAAATTTAAAAAATAAAAAAAAATTGTGTGAGTGGTTTTTTGATCTTTAATATATATCAATAATTTAATGTAGTTGGATGCACTAGTATTTGGTGCTTATATATATTTACAGTTGTTATCTCTTCTTGAAGCCTTCTCTTAACAAGTATGTAGTGATTTTTTTTCTCTTTTTTCATCACTTTTGGCTTGAAGTTCACACAGTGAACTTTGTGAAGTTTGTCTGCAAATAAAATAGATACTTTTGCTTTTTTCTGGGATCCTGTAACCTGGAAACCTGTTTTCCATCCTTTGACTTTTTGTTTATGAATTATTTTTGAGTTAAATGTATTTCTTGAATTCATCATGGTGTTGGATTTTGCTTGATTATCTATTCTGCCAATCTGTTTGTTTTGATTGGTGAATTGAGACAATTTACCTTGATATTTATTAAAAAATATGTTTTGACTGATAATTCCATATTATTTTACTGTTGTTGTTACTCTTTCTTCTCTGTTTAATTGCTTGCCCTATTTCCTTCTTTTTATTGATGTTATCATACTTGTGGTCTGCATTTTCTTTTTCTAACATAACTTTAATGGTATTAGAGAGTGCTGATTTGCTGTTTATAAACTTATTCATTTGTTATTTGTCATGAAAATATCTTATTTCTCCATTGATTTTGAGAGAGAGTTTTGCAGAGGTCATCACCCTGGATTGAAGTTGTTTTCTTTTATGTCTTTAAATATCTCACTCAAAGCTCTCCTTCATTTGAGGGTTCATTTTTTGGAAGTCTGATATGATTATGAAGCACTTTCCTTTATAGGTGGTTTGTTTCCTTTTTATAAATGATTTTACTATTCTGTTCTTATGCTTAGTTTCTGGAATTTTGATTATTATATACCTTGTTGCAAATTTTGGTCTTTACACTTCAATATGCTTCATTTATTTTCATTTCAAATCTTTATCCATCGATGTAAAGTGTTCTGTCATTTTTTTAGGGAAGAAATTTTTATGTCACTTGTTCTTTCTCTAGCTTTCTTATTGACTCCAATCATTGCTTTCATTGCTTCATCTTGCAGCTGTTCAATTGGTTTGTCAAGGTCTCTTGCAATTTTCAATATGTCTTTGTTTTCATGGTTGCTAGTGTCAGTCCTGTCTTCTAAATCTGATATTCCATCCTATGCTTTGTTCAATCTCTTGAGTATACTTTCTATTGAGATTATAGTCTCCATGATTTCTGTGTGTATCTGTTTTATGGATTCGATTTGTTTCTTATGTTTCCTATGACATTTATGCTTTCTGTCATTTTCCTGAGCACATCTATATTTTATGTGTCTGCTCTAATGTCTTTCATTTTGATCATCATTTATTTTTGTACCCAAGAGTTTATTTTTTTCCATAGCTTCTTGCATTTCTTTTTTCACTTCTGTTGCTACCATTTCAAAAAGTTACATTGCTTGGCTTCTTATTTCCTCTCATTGTGCTCTGTATTTGTCCTGAAGGGGCTGAGAGTCTGGGGATGCATTTCTTTACTGTGTCTTGTTATTTTCATTTTTTATTTTATTTTGATTTCTGTGTTGAAGTTTGCCAAATTCTTAGTGTACTGAGCTTTGTCCCTGATATCAAGACTTTCCTAGGAAATTCCTGTTCCTCAGGGATGTCTTCTAAATATAGGTGGTCTTTGGTCTTTATGTGTATCCCAAAGCCTACCTTCCCAATTTATTAAGGATGAGAATTTGTTCCCTATTTTACTCATAAAATCAATCATTTGGTACTGGACTATTGTGATGGTTATGATCACTTAAAATCACAGTGTTATGATACAAATGAAAAACTGATTATAACATGTATGACATCCTGGCTAAAGTAGTACAGTTAACAATAGCAATAACACCAAGTATAGTCTAGCTACTGACAAATTTTTTAAATTATTAACCTGATACCTTTAACTATATCAGCAAATTCTACAGTTATATGTCAAAGTACAAAACATACCAGTAACTTGTATACAGTGATTTTCACCATAGTGGAGTGATTTTACCCTATTGGGGAAAGTTTTTAAGAGGAATAGAGAATAAGAGAGATAAATGTGGTCAAATATAGTAGAAAAAAGACTGGAGGACAAATGACGGTCACCCACATTTTGAGAAACTAAAATTCACAGAAGATTAGGAATGAAAGATAAAGTGAACCATAAAGAGGTAATGTTCACTGACATGAAAATATCATAAAATCAAGAGATAGTTGAGAAAAGAGCGAAAGGACATGAGACGAAAATATAAAGAAAGATAAGAAACTTAGTGAAAAAGGAAAGAAAAACAAAGAAAAAAATACAACCCAAAAATACCCACCACATAAGACAAAAAAACTCAATCAGACAGAAAAAGAATAACCAAATAAAGAAAAATTAATAAATTCCTCTGGTGTCCAAAATTCTGATACTATCCAAGTCAGATTACAGAACTCTGCTATATGCTCCAGGCAAGTTTTCAGTAGGGTACATGCTGAGTGTGGGTCTTTTCTTAGCCTCTGGAAGAGTGATTAGACCTGTCTTTCATTGATCGAGTTCTCCCAGAGCCCTTTGATATATAATGGAAGCCCTGCATGCTTCTGTTCCCCTGGTCTGTATACCAGAGCATGACACAGGTTGACCTAATTTACCAACTACTGGCTCATTCTCACTGCTGCTTTGGACTTTTCCATATCTCTCAATTCACCAGGGCTGTCATGTGTGCCCATGCATGTAGTCTCTGGTCCAACCTGGACTGGTATGTGTGCCCATGTCTGCTCTCACTGGTGTTGCCTGGGCACACATTTGTGTCTGTGCCTGCTGTCTGGTCCTGCCTGGGCTGACATGTCCATTATGTTTCTTGTAAGTAGCATTTATTTGGGTCTTAGATATTTTATTTATCCAATTAGCCAGTACCTTCTGATTGAGAAATTTATACATTTATATCCATGTTTTCTATTGATAAATAGTAACTATTCTTGTCATCTTTTTATTTTTTGTATACTATATTTACATTTCTATCTTATTAAAATATTTGTGTTGGTGTTTTTCTTTAATTATAACATTAATTTCTTTCTCTTTCTCATTTGCATTTCGATTTTGTCAGGAAATTTTATACTTTTATGTGTTTCTAAGCTGGTATTCATAGTAATTTTTTCTTAGATGTATCATTGCTGTATTTTTCATAGATAGTTTAATGATGATTAATTTTCTTTGTTTTTTGCTTGTGTGAAAAAAGCTTTTTACATTTATTTCAGAAAAACATAGTTTTGCTGCATAATACTCCTGGCTAATTTTTTATTTTTCCAATGTATTGACCCATTCTGTTTTGACCTAAATGATTTTGTGTGATATAGCTGTTCTGAGCCTACTGGATACTCCTTTATATATGACTTGATATATTTCTCTTGTTGCTTTTTCTAAATTTAATTAAAATTTTCAATATAATTTTCATATACACAATGATCACATTCCTCATAGGTAATTTGTACCTGTTCATACTATATAATGATTTGCGGTTTTTTTTTTCTCCTTCCATTTCCTTCCCCTCCCAGCAACCTCTCTTACTCTTCTTACTTACAAACCTTGTTTCTACTTTATCCTTTTTTTCTCATTTTTCTTTTTCCTTTCCTTTCTTTACCTGTTATCCCACTTTTCCCTTTGAGCACTTTCTTCCCATTTTACCATATACCTTGTAAAATTTGGTTATTATTTACAAATTCAGTTCCTCACACCAGTGAGACAATTCAATATTTATACAAGGGTATCTGATTTATTTCACTTAAAGAGTATGGCCTCATAGTACATACACTTACATAGAAATGTCTTAAGCTTATCCCTCTTTATGGCAGAGTAGTATTACACTTTATGAAAAAACCACATCTATTTTATTCATTCCCCAGTTAATGGGCACTTGGGTTATTTCCAAGATTTAGCTATTACAAACTGTACTGCTATAAACATGGGTGGCACATATATCACTGTAGTGTGATTCTTTTAATTCTAATGGAAGAATAACAAGAAGGGGAATAGCTGGGCCAAATGGGACTTGACTCTTAGTTTTTTGTTTGTTTTGTTTTGTTTTGCTTTGTTTTTGGTACCAGGGATTAAACTCCCAACTGCACACTTGCAAGACAGGCACTTATGCCACTGAGCTAAATCCCCAGCCCCTCTACTCCTAGTTTTTGAGGAATCATCACACTGATTTCCACAGTGGTTAGACCAGTCTATTTTCCCACCAACAGTGGACAATTGTTCTTTTTTATACACATATCCTCCAGAATTTGTAATTGGCTGATTTTCAGATAATAGCATTCTTTCTGGAGTAAGATGAAATTTCAGCATTTTAAAAATTTACATCTCTCAAATTATAAGTGGTATGGAACATTTTTTCATACATTTATTTGTCATTTTTACTTCTCCATCTGAGAAGTATGAATTCATCTCAAATGGCCAAGATTTCACTGGGTCTTCAAATTTAGCAAATCTTAATTTTTAAATTCTTTATATGTTCTTATTATTCTTTTTTCAGTGTGGCAACTGGCTAAAATTTTTTCCACTCTGTGAGTTGTCTTTTCACTGTTCATGATTTTATTTTGCTGTACAAAAGATTTTGATAAAATGAGTTGTTGATTCTTCGTAGTATTTCTTGTGCACTCTTGGATTTATTGAAGAAGCCTTTACCTACACCTGTGTCTTCAAGAGTTCTACCTACTTTCTCTTACAGAAGATTGAGAGTTTATGTCTTATATTTAGATATTTGATCCATTGTGATTTTAATCTAGTGCATGGTGATAGAAATGGGCCTAGTTTTAGTCTTTGGCACTTGGAGAGCCAGTTTTGCCATTACCATTTATTAAAATGACTTTCTTTAAGTGAATGTTTGGTACCTTTGTCAAAGAGTTTAACTGAGTGTTTTTGGAGTTGTTTTTGCACCTTCTAATCTATTCCATTGGTCCTCTGGTCTGCTTTTTGTCAGGACTATGCTTTTTTTTTCCCCCTAAATCTTAGTAGCTTTGTTACACAGAAATGCTTTTGCTATTCTACATCTCTTCTGGTTCCAAATGAATTTTAGGATTGTTTTCTACAATTCTGTGAGCTATGTTAATGATATTTTGATTGGGATTGTACTAAATCTGTATAACAATTTTTGGAGTATGGTTGTTTTCGCTGTGTTCATTCTTCCTACACAAGTGCATGAAATATCTATTCATTTTCTGATACCCACTTCAAGCTCCTTTTTCAGAATAGTGTAGTTTTTAATATAGAGTTCTACTTTCATTGTTAGACTAATTCCTAAGTTATTCACTTTTTCCATACTGTTGTGAGAGGTGTTATTTCCTAAATTTCTCCCTCAGTGAGTTTGCTATTTATGCACAGGAATGTGATTGTTTTTTGAGTAAGAATGTTTACATCCAGCTATGCAACTGAATTTGATTTTTGAATGTATAAGTGTTTTGGTGGAGTTTTGGGGTCTTCTACATAAAGTACCATGTTATCTGAAAATAATAATTCACATTTTTCTTTTCCTTTGCTTATTCATTTTATTTCTCCCTGTTGCCTAATAACTCTGGCTAAAGTTTCCAGAATTATTTTGTATAGGAGTGGTGTTAGGGGACATCCTTATTTTAAAGTGAAAGTCTTCAGTTTTTGTCCATTCAATATAATGTTGGCTGTTGGTTTGTCGTAGATGTCTTTTATCAGATTGAGAGAAAGACCATCTGTTTCCATATTTTGCGGAGGTTTTTTTTTTATCATGAATGAGTGTTGGACGTTCTCAAATGTTTTTTTTATGTGTCCATTGAGATGAACATGAGATTTTAGTCTTTGGCTTTTTTGATATGATGTATTACATTTATTACTTTGTAAATGTTGAAGCATTCCTGCATTACTGGGATGAATCCCACTTGGTCATTGTGTATAGTCTTCTTGATGATTTCCTACATCTTGTTTCCCAATTACTTATTGAGATTTTTTTGCATCTCTTTTCATTAAGGAGATTGACCTGGAGTTCTCTTGTTTGTTTGGGCATTTTTCTGATTTTGGTATCAGGGTAGTACTTGCTTACAACAATTATTTAGAGAGTATTACTGCCCTTTGAATTTTATTTTATTTTATTTTTGTCTTTTTAAGACAGGGCCTTGCTATGCAGTTCAGGCTGGCCTTGGGCTCAGTTTGTAGCACAGGCTGGCTTCAAACTTGCAAATGATTCTCCTGCCTCAGCCTCCCAAATGCTGGGAGTACAAGAGTGTGCCACCATGCCTGGCTCCCTTTACATTTTATTAGAGAGTTTGAAGAATAAGGCTACTAGATATTTTCTCATTTTCTTGTAGAATTCAGCTGTAAACTATCATGACTTGGGCTTTTTTCCCTGGTACATTTTGTTTACAATTTTAATTTCATTAACCATCATTGGGTTTTTGATAAAATTTTATCTTCTTAATTATGCTTTGTTAACTCCTAATTATCCACAAATTTGTCTGTTTCCTCTGTGTCTGGCATCTGGTTAAAGTTTCTCAAAATAGGTATGGATGATCTTCTGAATTTCCATAGGATCTGTAATGATTTTACCATTTTCTTTACTAATTGTGTGAATCTGGGTGTTTTCTTTCTTTCTTTTTTTGGAAAGATTATCTAAGGTTTTATCAATTTTATTTATTCTTTCACAGAAATAACTCTTTGATTCATAGTTTCTTTGTCTTGTTTTCTTAGTCTTAATTGTGCAAATTTACACTCAGATCTTTGTAATATTCTCCCTCATATGGGCTTTGGGTTTGCCTTTCTCTTTTTTTTATTCAAAGCTTGTGGTACATTTGGTTCTTTATTTGAGTTCATCCTACTTTGCTGAGGTGAGAATTCACTGCTGTAAATTTCCTTATCAGCTTACCTCTCTATGAGTCTCATAAGTTCTAATATGCAGTATGAAGAACTTTCTATTTTATCTTAGACATTGTTTAATTTCTTCTTTAGATTACTGTGTAACCCATTGATTATTCAGGAGGACGTTATTTAATTTTCAACTGTTTATGGAGTTTTTGGAGTCTCTTTTGCCATTGATTTTCAATTTCATTGCACTATGGTTTGAGGATACACATGGGATAATTTTAATTCTTTTGCATTTACTTAAACATGCTCTCTGGGCTACGATATGGTCTATTCTAGAGAATGTCCCATATGCAGCTGAGAAGAAACTTTATTCTGATGTTGTTGGATGGATCACTCTATAAATAACTACCAAGTGCATTTGTTCACAATTTTAAATAAGTTGCGATATTTCTCTGCTGATTGTGTGTCTGGTTGATATATCTATTTGTATCAGTGGTGTATTAAATTTCTCTACTACAATTGTGTTAGTACTTAGTTTTTCATATACATTAATATTTATTTTACATATTTTTGTGCT
This sequence comes from Hydrochoerus hydrochaeris, assembly GCA_004027455.1. NCBI lineage: Eukaryota > Metazoa > Chordata > Mammalia > Rodentia > Hydrochaeridae > Hydrochoerus > Hydrochoerus hydrochaeris. Next base: position 44,681 of record PVLA01003367.1, read on the forward strand.
CCTATATTTGGTGCATACATATTTATGATTGTTATCTCATTCTCTTGAATTTTTCCCCTAACAAGTATGCAGTGACCTCCTTTATCTCTTGGTTATTCTTAGCTTGAAGTTCATATTTTATGCTTATAGAATTGCTACCCCTGCTTTTTTCTTGGTTCCTTTCACAAGGAGTAATTTTTCCATACTTTTACCTTCAGTTTTTCAATTTCTTTTTGAACCTAAAATGTTTCTTGAATTCACCATATTGTTGGGTCTTGTTTCTTGATCCACTGTTTCTTTTGATTATTGAACAGTGATCATTTATATTGATGGTTATAACTAAAATCCATCAGCTTATCATTGTGGTGTTTTTTTCCTGCTGTCAGCTCCCTGCCTTTTCACTCTGTTTATTTGTTTGGCCTGCCTGGTGATTTCATTCTATTGTTATTTTTGAAATAATGATCATTTTTAATTCTTTATAGAATATCCACTACTTTGAAGAGGTGTTTGGTGATCATAAATTTCTTCAGTTGTTCCTTGTCATGCAAATACCTTGTTTTGCCATTAATTTTGAAAGTTAGTTTTGCAGGGTACATCAATCTTGATTGGAAGTTGTTTTATTTCAGAACTTGAAATACTTTAATCCAATCTCTTCTTGACATGAGGGATTGTTTTGAGAAGTATGTTGTGATTCTGATGGAGTTTCCCTTACAGTGATCTGCTTCTTTTCTCTAGAAGATTTTAATATTATGTTCTTGTGCTCTATTTTTTGGTTCTTGATTACCGTATGTCTTGCTGTAGATTTATTTTGGTTATAGCTAATGGAGTTCAGTATGCCTCAATTATCCATATGTCAGATTATTTTCCCATGCTTGGAAAATGTTACAGTATTACATTGGCAATTTTTTTTATATTATTTGTGTTGACTCCTACTTTTTAATTCACAACAATCAGTAGTATTTTTTTCTTTGCATCATCTTGAAACTATTGAATGGCTTTGTTTCCTGATCCCTTGTCATTTTGCAGATGTCATTCCTTTTGTGACTGCTAGCTGCTATCCTCTCTTCAAGGTCTGAACATCTGTCATCATTTTCATTCATGCAGTTTTGCAAGCTTTCAGTGGGATTTTTAATTTCCTGGAGATGTATTTGAATCTATTTAATGCATTATATTTCATTTCTCTATTTAATATTCATCATATGCATCATTTATGTATTTTTCCCCCAACAAGCATGTAGTGACCTCTACATTTTCTCTAGATTTTCTGAGCATTTCCTTCATTATGGTCATTTCTTTTTTTAATTAGATATTATTTTTATCTGATTTCCTTTATATCCTTATGGATTTGTTTCTTTCCTTCAGTTGCTTTCATTTCAGAATTTCAGGTGTGTGTTTTTTGCCTTTTCCTATCTCATTTTCTCTTGAACTTATTCTGAGCTGGCTGAAGGTATGAAGTTGCATTTTGTTCCTGCATCTTGTCATTGTCTATTTTTTATTTTTATTTTTTCTGCATTGACTTTTATAAACTTTTGTAATATGTAGCTTTATCACTAGTATCAAAGGCTTCTTAGGAAATGTCTGTTCTTCAGGGATGTCTTCCACGTGTAGGAGTTTCTTGGTTTGTGTCTGTCCCAAGCTCCTACCTTCTCAATTTACTAAGCGTTAGATATTGGTATTTGTTTTCTCAGTCTCCAGCTCTTTGGTGTGGGCTTTGATAAGTTTACTATGCCTGAGCTTCACAGCATTTTATAGAAGGAAGGACAATGACTACAGATATGGTTTCCTAGCTAAAATAGTGCAATCAGCAATGGCAATCACATCAAGCACAGCTTAGAAAATGCCAAACTGTGGTAATTATTAATTTTATACCTTAAACCATAGGAGCAAAATCTAGCATTATATAACAGAACTAATTTTAAATATGGAGTTTGTATGCAAGGTGTTCTTTCTTGGTAGAGTGGTTTTATCCTTTGGTAGGGATGTTTAAGAATAATAGTGGATAAAACAGAGATAAAAGACAGGAAATATAGTAGAAGCAAGGTTGGAGGACAAAGCATGGTCATGCAAGATTTGGAAATCTAGAGAAGAGGAAGCAAGAAAGAATGAAGTAGTAAGTAAGGGATTATTGAAGTTAATCAGGAAAATTATAGAGAATATACATTCACATTAAAATATGATTAAATAAAGAGATAATTCAGGAAAAATGAAGTTGAATAGATTAGGACAAAAATATAGCTAGAAGACCTAAAACAAATAAAAAATAAAAGAAAAAAAGAGAAGAAAAAATGAAATAATATATATTATAATAAAAAATAAAATTCCTCTGATTTTCACCGAGAACTCAAAACTACCACCTGTGGTATAGTCTGTGCTGGATGCATGTCTGATCTTGGCCTCCAATATGGGGAACGGGGACAGAATCTTTTTTTTTTCAGTACTAGGGATTGAACTCATGACCTTGCACTTGTCAGGCAGGTGCTTATGCCACTGAGCTAAATCCCCAGCCCTGGGGACAGAATATTTAACCAGTGCTTTCTCTATGTTCTCTTAGCTGCCTGCCCCACTCATTATCCTGTTTGTCTTGGCATCTCTCTCCCTTTACTGTGTCACCCTCAGAGACAGGGCGATGCTCACATTCCTGTGTAGAGTTGGCTACTCCTGGTCTCGGCCCTAGAACAACCTCCTGTGTTTCTCTTCCACTGGCAAGTTTTTGTCCTCTCAGTTCACTAGTTACAGGGTGTGGTGGGTTTCTGTGATGCTGTCTCATCCTCTGCTCCTGCAGATGTTCTCCAAGGCTGCTCAGTCCCAATAATTACTCCTCTTCCAAGCAGGGAGTGCTAAATTCTAACCTGATGTTTTGTGAGGCACAGTGCTGCTTAAGTCCCTCAAGCCACTATTAGCAGGGTGGTGTGGAGGTCTGGTTTTTCTACTCTGTTCCTTCACCAGCATGTCCACTGCCACCATTATCCACCACTGCTCTAGTCTGTAATCTCTTGTTGTCTAGTTAGGTGGGGTGGGGTTCTATGGAATGACTTTCTTCTCCTGTCCCTGGCATGGGGACAGCTCTAGTTAGTCTCACAGCACAGGACTAGTTAATTTCTGTGTCCTTCTAGCCACAGGTCATGGGAAATGGGTTAGATGTTCCATTCACCCTGAAGTCTTTAATTTTATCCCTAGAGATTTCAGCTGACATTCTGGTGCATGAAAGAATAGATAAGAAAAGAATAGAAAAGAACAGAACAGAAGAGAACAGAAAAGAAAAGAAAAAAAAGAAAAGAAAGAAAAAAAAGAAAAGAAAAGAAAGAAAAGCAAAGGAAAAAAAAGGAGAAAAGAGATCTAGACAACTGTCAGGGAGGGAGTGATTCACTCACTGTTGTGTGTGCTGGTGGAATTTACTGCTGGGTTGTAGTATCGTTTGTTTTCAGGAAGGTAGAAGAGGCAGAGGACCTTACATCCCAAATCTTTTCTGTGTGGTTTGATTTGGTTGCACTATTTTAGTCTACCTTTTTTTTCCTTTTAAACTTCCTAGTATGCCAATCCCTTGCCCACAGATGAGAGACCCACTGACAGCCCTGTGGGATGATTGGGCATTTTATTAAGTCCTGCATATATGTTTTTCTTGATATACAAGGTTCTTATTTCAGATTTATTTTGGTTTTACCATGTATGTCTCTTCCTTTTTTCAATTGACTGTTTTTAGTTGAATATCTGACTGAGAAGCTTTAAAATAAGCTCCTCATCTATTCAGCCATGTTTCTTTCCCCTCTGCTCCTTGATTTTAATCTCTCCTGTTGTTTTTTTTTTAAACTTTTGTTTTAACTTTTGAAAGCTTCACTAAAATGTGATGCACAGAAGACCTCTGCCATTTAAATGTAATTGATGTTCATTAAATGATACAGATTTGGTTGCCTCACATTCCAAAAATTTAGAAATATCTGAGATATTTTTAAGTATATTCTTTTTCTCTCTCTCTCTCTGCCTCTTTCTCTCTCCCTCTCTCTCTCTCTTTCCCTACCCCCTCTCCTGTCATTCTCAATATAAGTGTTCCTTAAATTAATAGGACTCATTATGTTTCCTTCTTTTTGAAATTATTCCTTTCCCTCTTTCTTTGTCCTCTGACTGGGTTGATATAAATGCACTGTTTTCAAGTTCAGATATTATTTGTTCTGATTTGTGTATTCTGTTTTAGTCCCTTACTATTGTAATCTTTATTTTATTCATTTAACTCTTCAGTAGCAATATTTTTGTTTATGAATTTGTCTTTTTGTTGAACTTCTCAGTTAGCTCCTATTAGTTTTCCTGATTTCATTTACTCATGTGTCTATATTCTTTTTCATTAACCTGAAGTTTCTTAAGATTATTATTTTTAAGTTATTTTAGGAACTTTTAATATTTCTTTTCCTTGGTTATTTGTTACTAGAGAAATGTTTTGTTACCTAGGGGATGTCATGTTTATGAAATCCTTAAATTTATATGTGTACATCTAGTATGTATTCAAATTTTATGTTGCCTTTTTTGTAGGTAGGGGATATTTTCCTTTGGATGGCTGTTGGAGTGGCAGAGCCTATATGCTAGCTTTGATTTTTCAGTGGATTCAGTGGTTTAGTATCTGCATAATTTCTTCTACTGCAGCTTCTGTCAGTTTTGTCTGTAGTTGCATCAGTGGCCCAAGATGTAGATGTTTGTAATTTCAGTGACATGGGGTCATTGGCTTAAGGCAAATTTATTACATGGCTGGCTATCAGGCAAGAGGCAGGCACCTGAAAGTATTATAAACTGATGGATGTATGCTTGGTGCCCCAAGGAAAAAGTTCATCTTCTCACTTATCATCATGGACCCTGGAAAATTTAGGCACTGTATTCTGCTCTACTATGCTGCGAACTCATCATTGAAGTGGTTCTACCAGATGGATGTCTGTACAACCTGTATAGGGCACAAATGTGTGCTTTTGATTAGTCACTTGTACAGTGGAGTCATGAATGTAGGATAGAAGCAATGCCTTAGTAAGTTTCAGCCTATATTGAGAAGCATACAGGCATGGGAGAAAACTGCCTCTCTAGCATGTTGCACAGGTGATTTTTTTGCCTCATTTACAATCATAAGCACTGCAGACTGGTTAAATGTGTGGCATTTTTACTGGAGTTTTGGATCTGTCATCTAGGTGACTGACAGGCAAGTTTCATACAGATATTATAGAATCTGTGAGTGTCCAGTGTTCCCTTAAGAGTTTCAGGGCCAACATCTTTATATTTTAGGCTGAGTGCAGGTACGTATGGACCAACAAAAACATGTACACTTCCTTTCTGAACAAGTTTGTTTGCTCCTTGTAATATGTTTTAGTTTTTGATGTAGAAGCCAGGGTACCAATCATTCTGATGGGGATAAGCTTTGAGAAATTTGAGGTTATAATATTATAGCCACCATGTGATGAGTGGGGAATTGTGTTGAAATCTCAAGAATTAAAATATGTGAGAGCTTCTAGTTTCCAGTAAAGGATATATTTTAATAGTGAGACTGGTCTCAAGATAATGTTGAATACAGAAATTCATGTCACAAGGAGTAGGAAAGGTATAACATGCACTCCTCACAATGACAGTACAGCTGTGTTAATTCTGTAAAACTCTCCAAAATGTGTTTGGGTCTGTAAGGCTGAAGGAATCTGTTGTTCAACTGTCTGTAGTGACAGTGGGAAACATTGGAAGCATACATCATTTTTTTGCTAAGAATTCCATTTTAACTTCTAGCTGACCCAGGAAAGGAAGGCAGTTTGGGAGAGACAGAGTGACCTGTTCTCTTAACTAGTATCTTAGATTTTTATGCTTCATATGGATATTGTTGTTACCAATATGTTTCTTCAGTCAATGAAGAAGGGATATGATTGTTTATATTTATTGAAGTATCTTTTGTGAGTTGATATGTAACAGAAAATTTTGTTTTTAAATTTTTATTAGCACTTGTTTGTGAAATAGTGTTTACATTTAGTTTGGGAGTTTGATGGCCTTTTAGAAAAGGTAACTTTATTTGACCATCTTGTACAACGTACTTTATTTTTTATTATATACCATTCATTGGTAATGTAACATTCTATATATTTTCATGGATTTAAGAACATATCATTGCATTTATTTGGGGATTAAATAAATTTAAGAAAATGCATATGGGTTCCAAGACAACAAATGATAAACTTCTGATAGATAATTTTATTTATCAACTTGACTACTCCAAACAGTGCCCAGATATTTGGTTAAACACTGTTTTGGCTGTATCCATATGAACATTTTTAGTTCTAATGAACATTAGATTTCACAACAGTAAAGCAGGTTCTCCTGCTTAATTTAGCTGATTCCCATTCAATTTGGTGAAGGCCTAGATAGAACAAAATAATTAACCTTTTCATGTATAAAGAACACCTTCTGTCTGAACTAGTTTCATCTCTACTTCAGATTTTACTTAAAATATAATATCCTTTGATTTTAAACCTGAAAATTTTAGAATCAACACTTATTTTTCACTCCTTTAAAATAATAATAGACTTATACCTTGTCAAAGTGAAAAAACCAAACTAAAGATAATTTCACTCCTATGAAAAAAATAAAATTATCAAAAAAAACCCCAAAAAATGAGGACCAAAACAAACAACAAAAATAAAACCTAAACAACAGCAACAAAAATGAAATTTCTCTAACCACAAGCTTAAAGCTACCCTCTTGTATCAACATTCCTGTGGCAGTGTCTAAATCCGAGCCCCACTTTGTGCTGTGTGTCAACAACTGGTCTGCTCTAGGATTAGTGCTGGGTGCAAGGCAATTCCATTCAGTCTGGGGTAGGGTCTGGGTTGGGTCTTACTCTTTCAAATGCAGACTCACAGGCTACTCTTTGCCTCCACCTGTGAGGGCTGGGGCCTGAATCTTCAACCAGTAACTTTTTGGGTGTACATTGGGACCCTGGCCACATCTCCTTACCTAAGTATCTCCATGACTATTGTTCCACAGTTGCTGTGGATTTCCAGCAGTGGAAACTCTGAGACAAAGACAGCCTGAGACTCTTTTGAGTCTCACATTCAGTTGATCTTTCCAGGCCCTTGTACAATTTCCTCAGCTCCACTCTGCTAGCACATCTCTCTCTTTTTTTATGTCTCTGGGATGAGGATGGGGGAGTGCTTCTTATGTTTGCACTGCAGTGCACTGTAATCTCTCTCCTCACTGATTTTACATGTTTCATGTAGCATTCAGCATTTACCACTATGTTCCACTGGCTTGTTTTTCCCTGAAGGACTCTCGGCTCACTCAACTCTCAGTGTGACTCTGGAGATTCTATGCTTCTCTCTCATGTGTGAGCCAAATGCATGAGTTCCAATATTGATGTTTTCCTTCTCACTCAGAGGTTTCTTGTAGTCCTTTCATGGTGTGAAAACAAACTGTGGACCATCAGGGAAGGAGCAGTTCCCTGGTCATTTGCCCATGTGTGCTGGCACAATATGCTGCCAGGCCACAGTGTCCTTTGCTTGGAGATGGACAAAAGAGATGAGAAGCCTTATACCTGAAGTCTTTCCTGTGCATCTCGATTCTGCAATGCCATTGGAGTCCTATTAGATTTTAGGGAACTTCCTGGAGTGGTGATTCCTGTACTGCATGCAATCAGAGGGCCAGTAAACAGACTTTTGTACTGTTTTGTGATTTTTTTAAAGCAAAACAGAGCAAAAGATATTAATACTACAGAATTTCAAAAAAATATGAAATAAAAACAAGTTAATGTATTTCATATTGTTATTTTAGAAATAGTTGTTCAGGTTACAAGATATAGGCATGAAAATATGATCAAGCAATCAAACAATTAGAGCACAAACTTTTCTTGATGAACTTACAGAGATTAGTAGCATAGTTATCTATCCTGTACATATATACATACACACATATATATGTACACATATATACATATAGAATGTCCTCTTCTTCCTTTTCTCCTTTCCCCTATCCCTGTTGTGTTTTTCTTTTGAGCATTGTCTTTCCCTTTTATTTTCACAACATCTATTGTATATTTTGGATCTTATTCCTTTTTCAGATTTTTTTTACACTAGGGAGACATATATGATATTTACACATGTGAGTTTGGTTTATTTCAGTTACATATATGGTCTAAAATTTCTCATTTACATATAAAAGCCTCATGTTTGTCCTTCTTTATAGCTGAGTAATATTCCATTGTATAAAAACATCACATCTTGGGCTGACACACCTGGGTCCCCTGGGACTGCAGCCATGGGCCTTCCCCTGCACCCGGCATGCCTGGGTTGCCTTGGACCATTGCCATGGGGCTGTCCCTTGGCTGGCACAACTAGGTTGCCTCAAACTGCTGCCATGGGCCCACCCTTTGGCTCAGAAGTGCTGGGAAGCCCCTGGCATGATTGAAATGGCTTGGCCTTCTGCTGTGGGCCTGCTCCTCTGTCTGGCCTGGCTGGGTCACCTCAGACTGCTGCCATGGACACACTCCTCAGCCTAGAACACTTGGGACACACGCACCAGGACTCAGGTGCCTTAGACTGCCATCATGGGCCTGCCCCTGGGCCCAGCACACCTGTGTCACCTCAGACTGTCACCATGGGCCCAACCCTTGGTCTGGCATGGCTGGAATATCCCTGGAATGACTGAGCCACATTGGGCCACTGCTGTAGGCTAAACCCTTGACCCAGCAGGCCGGGGCCACCATTTACTGCCCTTTGAGGAACACACCTACCTCCTGGACCTAGTACTGAATTGATCTTTCAGTGCAACCCCTTCTCCCAGAACCTTGGACTACAGTGGATTACCTTGCTGGCTGGATAGAAGAATCAGGAATCCCTAATCCAAACAGAAGACTTCAGCAGGCTCAAGTCAGTGTGGTGAGTTTGCCCCCAAAATAGAGGTCTACAGTGGGTAAATAGGAGCAGAAGTGAAACTCCCTCCAACTGTAAGACCATGGTGAAACTAGCAAGAGAGTAAGTAATCCCCTCCTCCCCACAGAGAATATCAGACAGGTTGAGGAGTGTGCCAATAAGGCCTAACCCAACTTGGAGAAAATTAAAAGAGCTTATGAGATCCCCAGTAACATAGCAGGGCAACAACTGACATAAACACTATAGACAGGGAGATCTGGTGATGTGCAACAATCTGAAGACATAGCAACAGCAGGAACTAAGAGTTGACCTACATCAATACTTCTAAGCTAGTTAGACCAGAAAGAATATAGGACTCACCCAACAGGCCCTATAGGAGGATTTCAGATGACTGTCTCTCCTCTTCATTGTGGGACCCAGCAATTGGACAAACATCAACCACGTAATACAACCATAAAATTCACACTAAGGACAGTTGAGACTGTTGGGATTGAGAGACCAAATATTTACCCAAAAGGTGAAAATGACAAAATGAAAAGGCAAAATGCAATCTCAAACATCTAGTCCATCAGGAGCAAGTATAGGCAACATTGAAATAGAGGACTTTAAAAGTCGTGTACCAGAAATCTCTGAAAAGATAGCAAATAAATAAAGAAACAAATCCATGGGCTATAGAGTAAATCAAATTAGAAATAATGTCTTCTGTAAATCCAGAAATAACAATCTTAAGAAATGAGTTTCTCAACACAGCTAGAGAAGAAATAGATTTTAAAAATACAGGAGCATGGGAAATTGATTGAAACTTTGAATGAACAATGCAGAAAACAAGCAGAATCCATGAAACAAATTCAAAGAGCTATGCAAGAAACAAAAAATATGATTGAAAGTTAGCAAAACTGTTTAAATGAAGCTGAGGATAGAATTTCAGACCTTGAGGACAGGTTCACAGATAGTAATCATGAAAGGGTAGAGCTTTTAAAAACAACAAAGCAGCATGAAATGATAATCCAGCAAGATGATGCCAAGAGAAACAATATAAGACTAATAGGCATCAGAGAAGATGCAGGATTCAATGCAAAAGACATCAGTAAACTATTCACAGAAATAATAGCAGAATATTTCCCAAACATGGGGAAAAACTGATATACAAATAAGTGAGGCATACACAATGCCAAATAATCACAACCAACATAAATCTACACTTAGACATATAATAATTAAGATCCCAGACATACAGCATAAAAACAGAATAGCAAAAGCTGTTAGAGAAAAGAAACAACTCACTTATCAAGGAAAGCCTATTAGAATCATGGCAGACTTTTCCCCATAAACCTTCAGGATAAGATGAGATTGGAGTGAATTATTGCAATCCCTAAAAGAAAACAATTTTCAACCCATACTGATATAGCCAGCAAAACTGTCTTTCAAATTTAATGAAGAAACAAGATACTTCCATGACAAAGAACAACTGAAGAAATTCATGTCCATCAAACCAACCTTAGAAAGAATGCTGAAAGAAGTGCTAGATAGAGATAAAAATGACCACAATCTCCAGAACAACAACAGAAAGAAACCACCAGACTGGACAAGATATTAAATAAGGGAGAAAAGCAAGAAACCAACAATAGGAACACAACATGGCAAATTCAAGCCAGTACATATTAGTGATATCCATAAATGTAAATGGGCTCAATTCACCTAATCAAAAGAAACAGGCTGATAGAATGGATCAAGAAACAGGATTCCACAATATACTGTATACAAGCAACACATTTGACTCAAAAAGAAACTCATAGATTAAAAGTCAAAGGATGGAAAACAGTATTTCATGCAAAAGGAACCCCACAAAAAAGCAGGAGTAGTTATTCTGTTTGTAAACAAAGTGAGCTTCAAATATAAAATGATTAAAAGAGATAAAGAAGGCCACTACATGCTTATAAGTGGAAAACTACAAGAAGAAGAACTAACAATTATAAGCATATATTCACCAAATACAGGAGTGCCTGACTATATAAGAAAAACAAAAATGGACATGAAAAACCAAATACACAAGAATGCAATTGTTATAGGAGACCTTAACACCCCACTGTCACAAAGAGATAGGTCAACTAAACAAAAAGTCAGCAAAGAAATAACAGAACTGAATCATACCTGTGAGCAAATAGACATAATAGATGTTTACAGAGTGTTCCATCCAACCACATCAGAATATACATTCTCACTGCACATGAGACATTCTCCAAAATAGACCATATATTTACCCACAAATAATTCTTAACTAAATGCAAAGGGAACACAATTATCTCATGCATAATAATTTATCATAGTTCACTAAAATTGGAAATCAATGGCAAAAAACTGCAAAACCTGCATAAATAGATGGAAATTAAATAAAAATTTACTGAAGAACCAGTGGGTTACAGATGAAATTAAAGAAGAAATAAAACAATACTTACAATACAATGAAAATGAAAATATACTGTAACCTATGGGATGTAATGAAAGCAGCCCTAAGAGGGAAATGTAGAGCAATAAAGAGTCACGTCAAGAAAATGGAATGAATACAAATAAAAAAGCTACTGTTACATCTCAGGCTTTTAGAAAAGTAAGAACAAATCAAACTCCAAGCTCATAGAAGAGAGTAAATTGTAAACATTAGAGCAGAAATTAATGCAATTAAAAGTAAAAAAAAAAAACACAAAGAATTCATGAATCAAAAAGCTTGTTTTTTGAGAGAATAAACAAAATCAATAAACCCCTGGCCAACCTTATCAAGAAAAAGAAAGAAAAAACTCAAATCCATGCAATAAGGACTGAAAAGAAGTAAATTACTACAGAACCCATGGAAATTCAAAAGATTGAATACCTACGTTGAAAATCTCTGCTCAGGAGTTGCAGCTCACTGGCACTGGCCCAGTAACAGTTTGGGACCATCAATCCCAGTGGCTTGGTGCCCATCCAGCACTCTAGGACACTGAACTAGGCTCCAGAGGTTCTGCAGGCTTGAGTGGAACATGCCCAGTGAACTTCATTCAACCAGGTGAGCCAGGCCCACTGCAAGGAGATCCAGACCCATGCCACTGCTCTGAGGTGAGATGCAGCTCACCAGCCTTGGCCCGGGAACAGTATGAGACCATTGATTCTGGTGGGTGGTTGCCCACCCAGCCCCCTAGGACACTGGACTAGGATCCAGAGGTTCAATGGGCTTGGGTGGATGGCACCCAGTGACCTCCATTCAACCAGAGGAACCAGGCCCACCACATGAGGTGAGTCAAAGCCTTGTCAGTCCCAGTAGCAGAGGGCACAGGAGGTGATTTCCAACACATCTAGAGAAAGGTTTGGAACATTGCTGGAAGCATAGATATGGGAAAATGACCAAATGAAAGACCAAAATGCATTCTCAAAATTCCAGCCCATACCAAGGAATCCTAGGAGCAAGGTACATAGAAGAAAATACTAGTCATGCACCTGAAATACCTGAAAAGATATCAACTAAAATAAAGAAGCAAGTACAGGAAGCTATGAAGCAACTCAAATCAGAAATAATCTCCTAGGTAAAAATAGAAATGATAAAAGTAATGAAAGAAATCATGAATGCATCTAAAGAAGACAGCTAAAAAATAGATCAACAGAGCAAAAAGATAGAATCCCTGAATGAACAGTGGAAGAAACAAACAGAATACATGAAGCAGATTCAAAGAGATATACAGGAAATCAAAAATTCTATTGAAAGTTGCCAAAACCACCTCAACAAAAGTGAAGATAAAATCTCAGACCTCAAAGATAAGATTTCAGCTAGTGAACAGGAAAGGAAAGATATTCTAAAAATAACAATGAATCAGAATATAATAATTCAACAACTGCAAGATGATGCAAATAAAAACAACATAAGATTGATAGGGATAAATGAAAAAGAAGGGGACAACACAAATGATATCAAGTGATTATTTACAGAAGTAATAGCTGAAAATTTCCCAAACATGAGTATGAAAATGACATACAGATTAGTGAAGAATATAGAACTCCAAATAGACATAACCAAAACAAAACTATACACAAATAAAAATCACCATCCCAGAAATCCAACATAAGTACAGAATATTAAAAGCTGTTAGAGAGAAAAGACAGATCACCTATAAAGGAAAACCTATTAGAATCACAGCAGACTTCTCAACACAAACAATGAAGTCAAGAAGAACATGGAGTGAAGTGTTTCAGATCCTAAAGCAAAACGACTTTCAACCCAGAGTGATGTACCCTGCAAAACTGTCCTTCAAAATGGATGGAGAAATAAGATACTTCCATGACAAAGAACAGCTGAAGAACTTCACAATCATCAAAACAACCCTAGAAAGAATACTCAAAGACATTCTAGATACACATAGAAAAAAAACCACTAAACAAGACAGACAATTAAACAGAATGGAAAGGTAAATATACAACATCATAAAGACAACATGTCCACAATAAACCAATATATGACAGTTATAACTACTGATGTAAATGGCCTCAATTCACCAATTAAAAGAAACAGAATGGCAGAATGGATCAAAAACAATGTCCAACCCTATGCTGTCTACAAGAAACCCATCTAACCCAAAAGAAAATTCACAGACTGAAAGTCAAAGGATGGAAAATAATACTCCATGCAACAGGAACTCAGAAAAAGTGGGGGTAGCTATTCTGTTTGCAGACCATGTGAACTTCCAACCAAGAATGATCCAAAGAGATAAAGGTTACTAAACACTAGCTAGGGGAAAGCTTCAAGAGGGAAGGATAACAATCTTAAATATATATGCACCAAATTCAAGAGCATCCATCTAAACCAAGCAAATATCAACAGAAATGAAAAATCAAATAGGTAATAGCACAACTATAACTGGAGACCTTAACACACCATTGACACAAAGGGATAGATCAACTAGATACAAAAGTAGCAAATAAATAACAAAATTGAATCACACCTGTGAACAAATGTGCTTGATAGACGTATACAGAGTGTTCCTTCCAACAACATCAAAATATACATTCCTTCAGCAGTACATGGGACATTCTCTAAAATAGACCATATACTAGCCTACAGAACATATTTAAGTAAATGCAAAAGAACTGAAATTATGCCATGCATGTTACTGGATCATAGCACCATGAAACGGGAAATTAATGACAAAAGTAACTGCAAAAACTCTACAAACACTTGGAAATTGAATAATACACTCTTGAGCCATCAATCGGTCACAGAGGAAATTAAAGAAATTAAACAATATATACAAGCAAATGAAAATACAAATACTACTTACTGGAACCTGTGGGATGCAATGAAAGCAGTCTTCAGAGGAAAATTTATTGCACTGAATTCCCATATTAGGAAAACCGAACAAACACCAATAAACATCCTGATGTTACAACTCAAACATCTAGAAAAAGAAGAGCAAGCCAAGCAAAAAAACAAAAAGAAGGGAGGAAATTCTCAAGATCAGAGCAGAAATTAATGCATTAGAGACTAAGAAACAATACAAAGAATCAATGAATCAAAGACTTGCTTCTTTGAAAGAATAAATAAAATTGATAAGCCCCTAGCCAATCTTATTTAAAAAAGGAAAGAAAAGACTCAAATTCATGCAATACAGAATGAAAAAGGAGAAATCACTACTGACCCTGTAGAAATACAGAAGCTCATCAACACCTATTTTGAAAACATCTATTCTCATAAGATTGATAACACAGAAGAAATGGACAGATTCCTGGAAACATATCAACCACCAAAGCTGGATCAAGAAAATGTAAAACTGCTGAATAACCCAATTTCTATTAATGAAATTTAAATTAATGTAATTAAGTCCCTACCAACAAAGAAGAGCCCAGGCCCAGACATATTCACTGCGGAATCCTACAAGAAGTAGAAAGAAGATTTAATGCCAACACTCCTCAAACTCTTCAATGAAATTGAAAGGGAAGAAATTCTCCCTAAGTCATTCCTGGAAGAAAATATTACTCTAGGGCCAAAACCTGGGAAAGACCCAACTAAAAAAGAGAACTATAGGCCAATCTACCTAATGAACATAGATGCAAAAATTCTCAATAAAATATTGGCAAACAGGATGCAGCAAATCATCCAGAATATTATACTCCATCACTAAGTGGGATTCATCCCAGGCATTCAGGGATGTTTCAATATATGTAAATCAATAAATGTAATCCATCATTTCCACCATAATAGAGCCAAAAGAATCACATGATCATTTCTATAGGTGCAGAAAAAGCTTCTGATAAGATGCAACACCCATTCATGATAAGAACCTTACAAAGAATTGGAATATATGGTCTCAGACAAGACAAAGATGTCCCTTATCACCACTCCTATTCAACACCATACTGAAAATACAAGCCAGAGCAATTAGACAAGAAAGAGAAATAAAATGAGTAAAGATAGGAAAAGTGGAAGTTAAATTATCACTATTTGCAGATAACGTGATACTCTACATAGAAGACTACCAAAACTCTGTTGAAAAACTCCTAGATATAATAAATAAATTCAGCAATGTAGCTGGATACAAAGTCAAAACTGAAAAATCAATAGCATTCTTATACACTAACAACAAAATCACTGAGAGAGAAATAAGAGAAACCATACCTTTCACACTAGCATCCAAAAAAAAGAAATACTTAAGAATTAATCTAATGAAAGAAGTACGAGTTGTACAAAGAAAACTACAATACGCTGAAAAAAGAAATCAAAGAGGACCATAGAAAATGGAAAGACATCCCTTGTTCATGGATAAGAAGAATAAATATTGTGAAAATAGCCATTCTCCCAAAATTGTTTTACAGGTTCAAAGCAATCCCAATGAAAATACCACTAACATATCTCATTGATCTAGAAAAATCACTCCTAAAATTTATCTGGAACCAGAAGAGACCTAGAATAGCAAAGACAATTCTAAGCAACAAAGTCAGGGCAGCAGGCATCACATTTCCTGACTTGAAGTTATACTATAAAGCTACTGTAATAAAATCAACATAGTACTGGAATAAAAACAAATGTCAAGATCAATGGAATAGATTAGAAGATACAGTCACAACTACAAACACACTCAACCACCTTATCTTTGATAAAGAGGCCAAATATTTACACTGGGAGAATGATAGTCTCTTTAATAAATGGTGCTGAAAAAAATTGCTATCCATATGCCGACAACTAAAACTAAACCCATGCCTGTCACCATGTATTAACTAAAATCTAAATGGATCAAAGATCTAAATATTAAAACAGAAATACTAAATCTGTTGGAAGACAAAGTAGGTAAATATCTTGAAGACATAGGGGTAGGTAGAGAATTCTTACACCAGAACCAAACTGCATGAGAAGTACTTCCCAGAATCAATAACTGAGATCATGTCTTATTAAAGTTTCTGCATGTCAAAAGAAATTTCCAACAGAGTGAAAACAAAACCCAAAAACTGGGGAAAAAATCTTAGTAAATTGTCCCTCAGACAAAGGACTTCTGTCAAGAACTTATAAAGAGTTAAAAAAAAGTCAGACCCCCGAAATTCAAAGACCTAAACCAAAAATGGGCATCCGAGATGAACACACAATTCTCACATGAAGAAATATGAATGGCAAATAAATATATGAAAAAATGTTCATCATCTTTGGTTATTAGAGAAATGCAATTTAAAACCACACTGAGGTTCCATCTTACTCCAGAAAGAATGGCCATAATCAAGAAAACTACCAACAACAAATGCTGGAGAGGCTGTGGGGAAAAAGGAACTCTTCTGCACTGTTGGTGGGAGTGTAAACTGGTGTAACCACTGTGGAGGTCAATCTGGAGATTCCTCAAAAACCTGGGATTGGAAGTCCCATTTGACCCAGCTATTCCACTCTTAAGCATATTCCCAGATGAACTGAAAACATCATACCACTGTGATATATATCCACCCATGTTTACAGTAGCACAATTTGTAATAGCCAGATATTGGAAGCAACCAAAGTGTCCATCAACTGAGAAATGGATAAAAAGATGTGGTACTTTTATACAATACAGTACTACTCAGCTATAAAGAATGACCACTTTGAAATATTTATAAATAATTGGATGCAGCTTGAGTCCATACTCATAAGTGAAATAAATCAAACTCACATGTATAAATACCGTATAGTTTCTCTAGTGTAAGTAATGGTAAGAGTACATAAAATTTTATGGTAATCATGGTTCACCATTATATTATGTTGAGGTCTTATGTTTCCATTCATTGGTTGTAATGGCTTTATTCTGTTTTGCTTGATCTTATTATATGTGATGGTATGAATAGTTACTTTGGAGAAAAAACAATATGGCAGCCATTGCTGATTTAGTATCATCTTAATTTGAAGCCCTACCTTGCTTTTGTTTTTCTATTACCACTGGTTTTCTCATGTTATATCTTATTGCATTTTAATATGTATGATATTATAAACATTTTTATGGAAAATGAGATAATATAGTCACCACTGTTCATCTTCTGTTATTTGGTTCAGAATGCTTTGTAATTCTCTTGAGTGCTTTTATTATATTTTGTTATGTTTGATATTATTGTGTGTGAAGCTAAGCCCAACTCTTACAAAGAGACATTATGATAGCTACTGTTAACATCCAGTTGTCTTGCTGTGAAGTGTGTTGCTTACATTGTTCTGTACTGATCTGCTTTGATCTTTCCTCTTTTGTTTTATTCTCTTTAAAATCAAAAAAGAAAATCTCTACTTACATAGGGTTGAAAACACAGAAGAAATGGATAGATTTCTAGAAACATATGAACTGCCAAATCTCAATCAAGAAGATATAATAATTTTGAATAACCCAATGTCAGAGACTGAAATCACAAACATGATTAAAAACTTACCAACAAAGAAAAGCCCAGGTCCTGATGGATTCTTACCTGAACTGTATGAGAAATTTAGAGAAGCTTTAATGCCAATACTTCTTAAACTCTTCAATGAAATTAAAAGACAAGCAGTCCTGCATAACTCATTCATGGAGGCAAGTAACACTCTGATACCAAAAACAGAGAAAGACACAAACAAAAAGGAGAACTATAGCCCAATCTCATTAATGAACATTGATGCAATGATTCTCAATAAAATATTGGCAAACGGAATGCAGCAAATCATCAAGAAGATTATATATCATGACCAAGTGGGATTTATTCCAAGAATGCAGGGAGGGTTCAACATATGCAAATCAATAAATGTAATACACCACATCAACAGAGCCAGAAATAAAAATCACATGGTCATCTCAATAGATGCAGAAAAAGCTTTTGATAAAGTCCAACAACTTTTCATGATGGAAACTCAGAATAGATGGTATGTACCTCAATCTCATAAAGGCCATTTATGACAAACCAAGTGCCAACATTACACTAAATGGACAAATATGGAATGCCTTCACTCTAAAATCAGGAACAAGAGAAGAATACCCACTATCACTTCTCCTATTGAATATAGTTCTGGAAATATTAGCCAGAGCAATCAGACAAGAGGGAGAAATGAAAGAAATAAAAATAGGAAAAGAAGAAGTTAAATTATCATTATTTGCAGGTGACATGATACTCTACATAGAAGACCACAAAATCTCCATTAAAAGACTCCTAGAAGTAATAAACAAATTCAGCAGCATTGCTGGATGCAAAGTCATCACTCAAAAACCAATAGCACTCTTGTATACCAACAAAATCTCCATGAGAGAGTAATTATGGAAATATCATCTTTCACAATAGCATCTAAAAAAATTAAATACTTAGGAATCTACCTAACCAAGAATATAAAAGATGTATATCGTGAAAATTATACTACTCAAAAAAGGAGATTAAAGGAGATACTAGAAAATGAAAGGATATTCCTTACTCCTGGTTAGGAAGAACTAACATTGTGAAAATGGTCATCCTCCCAAGTATGTTATACAGATTCAATGCAATGCCAATCAAAATACCATTAACATATCTTACAGATCTAGAGAAAATATTCCTAAAATTCATCTGGAAACAGAAGAAACCTAGAATAGCAAAGGTGATTCTGGGTCACAAAGGCAAGACAGGAGGCATCTCAATTACTGACTTGAAACTACTACAAATCCATAGTAATATAATTAGCATGATACTGGCAAAGAAATTGACCTGAGGATCAATGGACCAGATTAGAAGATGCAAACACAATTACAAAGACACTCAGCCACCTTATATTTGACAAAGTCGCTAAACATGTTCACTGGAAAAAAGATAGCCTCTTTAATAAATGGTGTTGGAAAAATTGGCTTTCCACCTAAATGTTAAAACAGAAGGACTAAATCTACTTGAAGACAAAGTAGGTAAAAATCTTGGAGACATAGGGGTAGGCAGAGAATTCATTAATAAAATGCAAACTGCACAGGAAATACTTCAAAGAATCAAAAGCTGGGATATCATATTACAAAAGTTTTTGCACTTCAAAATAAATCACCAACAAAGTGAAAAAAAATCCCAACAGAATGGGAAAGAAGTTTAGCCAACAATCCCTTAGACAAAGGACTGCTATCCAGAACATATAAAGAACTGAAAAACATCACGCCCCCCAAATACAAAGACATTCTCTAAAACTGGCCATTGGAGATGAACACACTGTTCTCAGATGAAAATATAGAAATGGCAAATAAATCTATGAAGAAATGTTCACCATCACTGGTTATTCGAGAAATGCAAATTAAAGCAGCATTCAGATTTTATCTCACCCCACAAAAAATGGCTGCCATTCAGAATACTATTGATCAGAAATGTTGGCAAGGCTGCCGGGGAAAAAGGAACACTTCTCCACTATTGGTGGGAGTGCAGACTGGTGCATCCACTGTGGAAATCATATGGAGATTCCTCAAAAAACTAGGATTGGAAGTTCCACTCAATCCAGCCTTTCCTCTCCTGGGTATTTTCCCAGAAAAATTGAAATGGTCATGTCACAGTGATATATGTGCACTCATCTTTATAGCAGCACAATTCGTGATAGCTAAATCTTGGAAACAACCAAAATGCCCATAAACCACAGAGTGGATGAAAAAAATGTGATATTTTTATACAACGGAATACTATTCAGCTATAAAAAGTATGAGCTTGAGGCCTTTATAGGTAAATGAAGGGATCTTGAGAATATCCTTATTAATGAAATAAACAAGACTCACATTAGCAAATATCACATTGTCTCTCTAGTGTAAAAAATAC
Organism: Hydrochoerus hydrochaeris; assembly: GCA_004027455.1. Taxonomy (NCBI): domain Eukaryota; kingdom Metazoa; phylum Chordata; class Mammalia; order Rodentia; family Hydrochaeridae; genus Hydrochoerus; species Hydrochoerus hydrochaeris. The sequence continues at coordinate 64,759 of PVLA01003367.1, forward strand.
TAAGAACTGACAGAATAATGGGATCCAAAAAGTAGAGTGGATATTGTAAAAGTGAAAGGGAAGGAATGTTCTCTAAAGGATATAAGGGATATTAAGGGTATGTATAGTGTACAAGATAGATGACCATATTATTAAATTTCTGTTAGATGATTTAATATAATATAAGGATTTGCACTGTCAATGTTTGAGTAGCCATTTTTTATCTTTTGATTTTATAAGTTTAACAAATATTGTTAAGATGACAGTAATGTATCAAGTAGCAATTTTATGATGTTAATTTTTTGAATTCTGTATTATTCTTTTTTATTTTGTTATTTTTTAAATTTTCTTTGCATTTTTAAATTAAAAAATTGGAAAAAGTTACATCTTGTTTATTCATTCAGTGGTAGATGGGCATTTTGATTGTTTGCAAGATTCAGCTATTAAAAATTGAGTTGCTATAAAGATTATTGTACATATATCACTGACATGTTGCTTTCAATACTTCTGGGAAAATACCCCAAAGAGGAATAGCTGAATTGGATGGATCTTCTTCTGGAGTGTTCTTTATCATTTTAGCAGATTTAGTTTAGCCTTAGTGGGTGGGAGAGGATGGCTCATCTCAAGAGTTAGTGGTAAGCCTCAAAAAGCCAATACCATAATCCCAAGCCTCTATTCCTTAAAGAAAGTTGCAAAATTGGTGTTCTGGATTAAAAACTGGTGGTCAAATTAATTATGCTGAATTAAATCAAAATGGTGCTGAGCATAGATATTCCACCTGAAGAAAGTTTCCAGCATAAGTAGAGATGTAGAAAAGATGAGTGAAACATTGTGGGTTTATCTAAGTGTTGCTGTTTAAGCCATTGGTTCTCCTTGAGGAGCTTGTCATGACTAGCTTCCCCAGTGTGAGTTTGACCATTGTCATCAGAGGAGCTCAGGACCTTGTTGTTGAAAGTGATTGTGGTTCACTTTGGGGGAGTGCTGGTCCTTATATTGAGCATCACTGCCTGGCTCTGGAGGGGAAGACGTGTGCCACTTAATATCCAGGAGAAACTCGTCATGCTAACTTTATGGCATGTACTTGACTGTTCTTATTGTTGGAGGAGTTTGGGACCTCTGTGTCACTGAGGATATCTGTGATACTTTCAGGGCAGCCATATTCTTATTTTGAGCATGACTTCTCAGATCTTGTGTATAACCCTCAATCTACCAGCACAGCTCCTTCCTCCCACTGGCATAGACTTTCTAGATTCCACCACTGATCTTTTGGATTTCCCAGCATGGATCCATAAAACAGACTGGTGTGAGTCCTTCTTGTGGGCTCTAGACCTCCAGTTGGACTCATGGGAGGCATTGTCATGAGATCTAGGTTTTCATCTGGACTCAAACAGGACATTGCTGTGGGGTCCAGGCTGTTGGCTGGAATATTCTATGTCTTTGGTGTTGTAAGCAGATCTCCTGTGTTTTCTGTTTTAAACTCTGGATGACCATTATAAAATAATATTAAAAATTTTGTGTCCTGATTCTAATTGTTCTCCTTGAAACCCCTGACTACCAAAATTAGCCATTGTGAATTTGTGGTCCAAAGAAACATCCTGAAGAAAAGTATAACTACAAGAGGTATAAAACAAGAAACTCAAATGACTAACAACTTCTGACAATTGTCAGCTGCACTGGCAGCTGGCTACTCTTATGGATTAATCAAATTTACAAGGTTAAATTGCTAAATGCAGGGACATAAAACCCTTGGACTTGAAATCTGTAACTTAAGTGAATAAGTTCACTCAAAATGAAAAGGTTTCAAAAGTAAAAGAGTCTTCTACAAAGTTCTCAAAACACAGCTCCTCCAATTTCAAGTAACCACCCATCACTTGCAAATACAAAACAGAAACAGGGGAATATAGGGCTTGGCTGAACCTGGAAATTGATTATACATGCAGGGATGAGGCAAGCCTCATCAGAGAACAACATATGTCCCCAGCAAATAGGTGTTCCAATCCCAATACCAAGCCCATAGGTTGTCATGTATGCAGATTCCATGTGGATATCATGTGACACTAAATTGCTAATGTTAAATAAATGCACTACAGTGGTTGAGCAGTTCCTTTCCTCCCATTTGGAGACAGGGCTCTACCTGACCTCAGCTTTCATTTCTTCTCTTTATTTTTCCATCTTCTTACTGTCCTTTCCACCCATCCAGGAACATCTGGAGCTGCAACCAAGTGCTACAGTTGTTTTTGTCACCTACTGTAGCATTTGCAAACAAAAACAAAAATTTTCAAAATGCTTTGGTTTGTGAACCAAATTGTTTCCAAACAAAAGTACGTGTGAACCAAGGTACCAGTTAAGAGACAAGAATTGTCTTAATTTCTTTTCTCACTCCTAAGACAAAATAATACCACAATTTAAAGGAAGAAAGTTGCAGAGTTTGTAGAGGTTTCATTTTGCAGTTGGCTGGTTGCAAGGCAGGGTGGCATGGCAGAGACATATCACAAAGTAGAAAAAGTCTATGGCAAAGCAAGCAGGAGGCATCAAAGAATCAAGCAGCTTCACCTAGCCTGCCTTCCCTTTCTCCTTTTACATTCCATCCAGGCTATATTTGTAATGATTTTTGCTACCACACCCAGAGTGTTTCAAGTCCTGAAAGAAAATTACTTCCAAATCAAATTGATGTACCCTGAAACATTATCTTTCCAAATTAATGGAGAAATAATATACTTGCATGATAAAGAATAACTGAAGGAATTCATGGCCATCAAATCAACCCTATAAAGAATACTGATGCTTGTTTTAGAAAGAGATAAAGATGACCATGGTTCCAGGAACATTAGCAGAGAGGTATTATGGAGTAAGGCAGGCATTTGATTGGAGAGAGAAAATAGAGGGTCAGTGGCAGGAGGATGGCATAGTACATAGACAAGCCAAAATATGTAGTTTGTAACTATTAATTTAGCCAATACATGCAAGTTTTATACAATTATTCACCAATAGAAAAAAAACACAGAGAGTGGATCAATAAACAAGATCCATCAATATATTATATACAATAAGCACATTTAACTTGAAAGGAAATTCATACATTGAAAGTCACAGGAAAGAAAATAATGTTCCATGTGATGGGAAACAAGAAAAAAGCAGGGGTAGATTGTCCATCAATCACAGAATGGATAAAAAAAGACATGGTAATTTTATACAATGGAAAGCTACCCATCTATAAAGAAGGATAATCTTGAGAATTCTGTAAATTCATCTCTGCCATGCTGCCCTCCCACTGTTGGCCCTCCACTTTCCCCTTTCATTCAAACGCCCACACTGCTCAATGATCTTCCTCTGCTAATGTTCCTGGAACCGTGGTCATTTTTATCTCTCTCTAGATCATCCTTCAGTACTCTTTATAAGGTTGGTTTGGTGGTCATGAATCCCTTCAGTTGTTCTTTATCAAGGAAGGATCTTATTTCTCCATTAATTTTGAAAGATAGTATTTCAGTGTACATCAATCTGAGTTGCAAGTTTTCTTTCAGGACTTGAAACACTTCATTCCAAGCTATTCTGACTTGAGGATTTTTGTTGAGAAGTCTGCCATGATTTGGATGGATTTTCCTTTTGTAGGTAATTGGTTTCTTTTCTCTAACAGTCTTTCATACTCTGTTCTTGTGTTGAATTTCTGAGGTGTTGATTATTATATGTGATGATTTATTTGGGTTATGGTTAGTTAGAGTTTTGTATGCTTCACTTATCTGCATGCCAGAACCTTTCCTCATATTTGGGAAGTTTTCTACTATTGTTTTTGTGAATAATCTTTTTATGTCATTTCTGTTGACCCCTGCTTTTTTCAGACACTTATCATTCTTAATATTTTTGCAACATCTTGCAGCTGTCAAATTGTTATTTCCTGCTTTCTTGGTATTTTTAAGAGATCTTTCCTTTGATGAATATTAGTGACAATCCTGTCTTTAAGGTCTGGAAAACCTACCTTCAGTTTCTTTCAATTGTTTTTTCTAGCTTTTAATGGAGTTTTAAATTTCCTGGTTATCTCTTTGAAATTGTTTCCTGCATTGTAATTTCTTTCTATATTGTTCACTCAGTGTTTCCATCATTCTCTGATGCTCCTCTTTTTTTATCAATTTCTTCTTTAGATATGCCCAGCAATTCTTTCATTGTGTTTGTGATTTCATCTTTTATTTGAGACATTATTTATGGTCTGATTATTGTGTAGCCTTGTGAACCTGTTTCTTTACTTCAATTGCTCTCCTTTCAGAAGTGTCAGGTGAATGACATCCAATTGCTTCATCTCTAAGTCTTCCAGACTTATTCTTTTTGGGATGCAGGTCTGAGATTGCCTTTTGCTCCTTCATTTTGACATTTTCTTTGGTTCCTCTGGACAAGCTGGTTGTAGGGCCTAAGGTGCTTCCTATGTTGGCTGCTCTTCTGTGGTGTAGGGGTATGTGCCAGGCAACTGGATTTCTCTGTACCCAGCTTCCTTGGGAGGTGGTAAAGGGGCAGGGTAGGCTTCTACTCACCCACTAACTACAACAAGGCTTCCCCAATAATTAAGGGCCCACAGTGGTAGGGTTGCTTATTCTCCCAACCTGTGTAGCTACACTAGGATTCCCCTGATGGCAGCAGGTTGCTGGAGTGTGTCTGGCTCTTTCTCCTGGCCTCTGTTGCCTGAATGAGAAAAACATCTCAGTTGTGATGGGCTCACAGGAGCATATCTGGCTATTTCTCCCAGCATAAACTGGGTTACTTGCAGCAAACAAGTGTTCTGATTTTGGCAGGCATGCACAGGCATGTCTGGCCATTTCTCCCAGCCTGTGAACACTGTCCACAGCAAACAAGCATCCCAATGGCAGAAGGTGCACAAGAGCATATCTGGCTATTTCTCCTGGTCAATGCTGTTTTGTGTGTCTCTCTTATTTCACTCAACATTATCTTTTCAAGTTGTATCCATATTCCTAAAAATGTCTCATGTGTCTTTGTTTATAGCAGTGTATTATTTTATTATATATAGTTATAGTTTCGTTAGCCAATCATCTTTTGGCAGGAATACAGGTTGTTCCCAAGATTTATTTATGAATTGTGCTGTTATTAACATTGACATGCAGCATTTGGAGAAGTTATCTATAAGGGAAATCACTGGGTTGTATGGAATGTTTCCTTTCTGTTCTTTGAGAAATCTCCATATTGTTTTCCATAATGGTTGTACTAGTTTGCATTCTCATAATCAATGTAGGAGTGTCTCTTTTTCACCACAATCATGATATCATTTGTTATTGTTTGATTTCCAAATTATTGTTATTCTCTTCAGAGTAAGACATAATCTTAACATAGTTTTGATTTGCAACTTTCTAATTCACAGAAGTGCTGAATATTTTTTCAATATTTGTTGGTTATTTGCATTTCTTCATCTGTGAAGTTTCTGTTCATTTCCCTTACTCATTTTTTTGCCAGATCTCAAATTTTGGTAGACTTAATTTATATATATATATATATATATATATATATATATATTCTAGATTTTAATCATCTGTCTGAGGTATAGTTAGCCAACTTTTCTCCCAATATTTAGGCTGTCTCTTTATTCTATTGATTGATTCTTTGGCTTTAGGGATACTTTCTACTCTGATACACCATTTGTTAATGTTTGCTGTTATGAAATTGAGGTTCTGATTAAAAAACCATTTCTTGTGTTTGCTTCAGCAGCATATATACTAAAAACACATTTCCTATGCCTATTTATTTAAGTGTTTTAACCCTTTTATCTTCCAGTAGGTTCACTGTTTCCATTTTAATGCTTTGATATTTAACGCATTTTCATATTAATTTAGTGTATGGCGAAAGGGTCTAGTTTTATCTTATGCAAACAGATGACCAGTTATAAAAAATAATCAACACAAAGAGATCAAAGATTTTATTTTAGAACTTGAAACATTGGAAATACTATGAGAAAATATTTAAGTTGTTGGAAAAGTAATGTTTTTCCAAATTGGGCTTCAATAGCTAAGGAAATAAAAGCAAGAAGAGACAACTGACATTACACTGCATTAGAAAATTTCTTCATGAAAAGAGAAATAATCAACAACATGAGGTGACAATATTATGAGGGAGCAATATGGTGCAATGGAAGTAACTTAGTGTGACTTACCAACTGAGAAGAGGGAGTCAATATAACAAAAGAAAAATTATTGCACCAGGTAGAAATCATGAGAAAGTATTCCTGAAACTAGCAGAGAAGTAAAAGAAAGAAAACAATGCACATAAATGAATGAAGCAATCCTCATAACCATAACCCTGGTTTCTCTGCTTGGGCAGAGTGGTGATGAAGTCAAATGTGTAATACCAATTCAAGAAATCCAAGATATTACAAGATGGTCAGAAATTGTATCTGTGGGGGAAAGCCATGGTGCCTATAAGGAAAAATGAGGGACAAAGATGTGAGCCCAACAGTCAGGATAGGTTTATTTAGAACAAACCTGAGGGGGACCACAATGATGAAGACAAAGTGGCCTTGTATCTTACAAACTTAGGGTTTTTATGGGGCTAAGGAGGGTACTGAGAAGGCAAGTTGAAACTGGATACTTATGGTTGTTCTTCAGGCAGGCAACTGACAGGCTATGTACTCTCAGCAAAGCCAGTTGAAGAGAGAATAATTGTCCTTCAAGTGAGCCACTTGTGGGAACTGACAGATATCAAAACCTTTGGGGCATGAGGACTAAGGGGTGTTCTCAAATGCTTCTTTAGTCTCAAGATATTGCTTTGATTTCTTCATTCCAACCTCTTTGTTAATTCAAGTAAAAATGTTGCCTTTTTTTTCTTTGACTGCTTTTTGCTAATGGGGTGATGGGAATTTTGTCATCTCATCTGGAAAAGACCATCTTGATGTACTCTTTCTTGATTGCCTGTGGGCTTTAACTCTATTGGTTAAAAAAAATGTGCAAAGCAGATTAATACAATAGATAAAAAGAGAGCTTCTATGCTTGTGAGGAATAGAAGTAACAGAAAAGTAAATAATGGGTGGAATCAAGGAAATGGTGGAAGAGAGGAAAGCCAATGTGCAGCTTCCTATTCACTTAGTGGTAAGACATTAATAAGTGTTTTGTTTTGTTTTGTTTTGTTTTGGTGACCCAAAACAGGCCAGTCATGTAAGACAAGCATGAAATGGAATCAGAGTGGAAAATGAGGTGAAAGGCCCATGCATTGGGTCAATATACGATCAGAGGGAAAACAAGGAAGGGTCAGAAGTTGGAAAGAATCTTCCAACAGAGAGAAAATCTGGGCAGTCACCTAAGTTTGAGCAACACATGGTCCTGGTATGTACTTCAGTCAGATTAGAGGAAACTAGATAAGTCTGATTGAAGGAAGCTAGAGGTTGGGAGGCAGACAAGTGGGGTGTCCCTGTTGACTCATTTAGGGAATGTAATATGGTGTAAAGCGGTGAAGGTTGGAAGGGCCATGTTGTAAGAAGTTTGAAGGAGGGTGCCTACTCACACTAGAGATAGAACCAAAAGCTTGGGTTGCACTGAACAAGAAAGAGAGCAGTGGGCCATGGAAATATAAGAAAAGCTGAACATAAAAGATTTTTCTCCAGTTTCTTTTCCTTTTACAGAAAAGATCATACTGTCAGATGGTGAATCTAATTGCTCTCAGTGTTATAGGATACAAGCTAGTGGTGCTATCTTGTAGGAGACTGTTCTCATCTGAAAACAGACAACAGAAGAAACTAAAGACACGACCTCATGGGAATTTTTAATAGGCCTAGAAAGCCACAACTACTGATGTTCCCAATATGAAGCCTGACTCCTGGGTCTATAGATTCTCAGGATGAAACCTGAACTACTTTTCTTTAATCCAGGCATGTAAAAACAGTTAATCCTTTAAATGCATTTATGAAATGTAATGAATGGCATAACTTTTGTCTGAAAGCACCAGTTAAACCAGAGAGGAGAGTTAGGTCCTGTGAAGAAGTGATTAATGATCTGAGAATCAGGGCCTGTTCAGGTGAATGTAAAAGGATTTTAGCCTGATGGGTGCAAAGTGATAATAAAGAAAGTATCTTTGTGTTCAAGAATCAAAGTGAGTAGTGTCTGGGGAATTTGAGGGAGATGAGTGTAGAAATTCAGTACTACTGGACAGAAGGGAATAACTTTTTAGTTCATTTGTCATAGGGCTTCATCTAGATCAAAAGAACTGTTGAGTTTTAGTTTTTTCTTGGATTATAGAGGTATTGTTAGTGGATTTGGTGGGGATCAGTAATCTTGCTCTCTGGAGGTGATTAATGATGGGTTTTGTGCCTTTCCAGAACTTCTGGACTGAGTGAGACAGAGAAGGAATAAAGTTTCCTTCAGTAAAATTTTATTTACATGGTTGTGATGTGCAGCTATGTTAGTAGTGGCAGTATTCCATAACTGAGAAACAGTAGGATAAGGGACAGAAGTAGTGTAAGTATCAAGCATCAAGAAGCCTTCAGGCTCAGAATTTTGTTTAGGTGTATTCTTATATGAGGTGCTCTTTTTCTTTTTTCTTATTTAGGGTAGTATAACCTGTGTTTTTTGTTTTCTTTACTCTCAAATGAGCAGGAATCTAGTCAGTTCAGTGTGGGTTAGCATACATAGGGACACTCCCAATGTATATGTCAAATTGCTACTAACAAAGTGGTGGGACAGATAGCAAGGACTAAGAAGAAATGAATAGAGTCATTTATCCAATGGTACAAAGGAATAGTAAAGAAAGCATTTGGATTTCAAGATATGGTTGGTTTCTGAAGGGGATTTTTTTCTAGGAGCCCGTTCATGCCCAATATAACTATGGGAGAAGCAGATAAGGGTGCCTGAACTTTAAAGATTGTTAGACTTGCCCCAGTGTCTACAAGGAAATAGCTTCACATCCTTTGAGTGGAGTCAAGGGATTCTGGGCACCCTCAATTCTCTGTATTCTGAGCCAGTAGTTTAGACACGTCATTGATTGCTTGGGGTGGTGAATGAGAAACTGTTACTAGGTTGAAGGGGCATTCTTTCTGGGGACAATCCATCTTTAAATGACCCCACTGGTCACAAGTCAAACTTAATTTAGTAGGAGAGCTAGGGTTAGGACAAGTTTTAGCTCAATGGTCTCAATTTTCATATAAAAAGCAAGAAGAGGGAAGGAAGGCAAGTGAGGTCTTTCACCAGCAGGGTTTTTAGAGTGGCAGATGGTGGATGCAAGGATTTGGTATTTTAATATTTTTTGTCTCTCTTTTGGGGCCAGATTTTTATGGTCCCAAATATTACAAAACATGGAAAGTAACATATATGAGCTTTATAGGAGAATGAAGGTCCTGATTTTAAGCTTTTATATTATGCTTGGATATTTCAGGTTTTTAGCTATTCTGGTAGAGCAAAACTTTATAGTACAATACACTGTCACAGATATATCTATATCTGACTTACTGGTTTCTTTTCATAAGTCTAGTTGCTTAGATAATAATGTGTCCCTGGTACACTTTTTTCCTCAGAGTGAGTTTATCTCATTAGAGCTGGCTGAAAATAAATCTCCGATTAGCCTTGAGTAGACTCCTAAAAAAGAAGTAATAAAGCAAGTTAACAGTTGCAGTCTTAAGAAAAATTTTTTCTCTCTGGACTTAGGGTTTATGTTGCTATATTGTACCATGGCCTCTGTGAGGCAAGATATAAATAGGGCTGGGTTTTTATTAGATCTGGGAGTAATTTTCCTAAGCTTATCATAGATAACTGTCCTATAGGTACTTCTCCATTTCTACAGGAGACACTGCATCATGTAGCCCAGCCTTGTGAGGCGAGGCTAAAAATTTGGGTCTAGCAGAGGACCTCTTCTCTATATTTCATGGAGTTTTGAGAGAAAGATCTCAGTGAAGTTTAATCTGGGATAAATTATTTATGGAAAAGGAATGACATTGACATAAACTCATCCCTGGAAGACCACCACTTGCCCAAGATAGAGGATGGGAGCTATACTACTTGTAGGGATAATGTTACTGGAGAAGGGGGTGCATAAGTCTGAACAGTCTCTGGAACTGATAGATATTCGTTTAATGTGGTGTGTTTAGGAGGTGGTACATCTGTTGGATCAGGGTAAGTATCTAAGGTTTCAGAATTTGTGGGTTTTTTAATAAGAGGCTCTGGCAGGTAGAACAGTTTTGGCAAACAGTGCCAAAAAGTCTCCATAAGAGTGGAGAGCAAAAAAAAAATATTTAGACACGGAGGCATGGGTGCAGCTGCCTGCTTTCCCTGAATGAGCATCAATCATCTGGCCTTCATGACAGGAGGACAGCACAAGAGACAGGAGGATGCACAAAGAGCAAGAGGGATCATCAGCTGGGCTGGGGGGCAGTGAGTTCTGGAGGGATTGGTGCCAGGAGCCCCCAACCTGGGGGAAAATTGAGAGGAGCATGTGCAGCCAAGAGGAGGGAATGGGGTGGGTTTTTTGAGGAGGCTGGGTTTGGCTGGTAAAATCTTCTGTGAGATTGCCAGCACGGCCAGAAGTGCCTTGCATTGAGCAACTGATGGGTGAAGGAGTCAGGCTCTCTTTTTACTTGTATTTCTCTGCAGGTAGTTAGCAACTTTAGAGGGAATGTGCAAATTAGACATGCCAGATTCAGACCACTGGTTTTATGCTAGGCCATGATGGAATAAAATATGTGACATTTAGGTTGAATACCTTGCTTTAGGCCCAGGGGACTCTCTAGTGAAATTTCTGTGGGACCTTGTGAGTGTCAGGGATGCTGGAGAATAAATTAGGCAAACTTAAGGGGAATTGCCTGAAATAGGAGAAATTTGGGAGTTAATGGTGACTTCTAAACTGGCAATGGAGTCCCTAGCTTGCATGTAGGCATTCATTCAACAAAACTGGAGACCTTAGAGTGTACCCAATGGAGATAGAATAATATCCTGAGAGACTAGTCAGGTATCATAGTCCCAATCTTTCTGTGACCCCTGGCAGGAGCCCTCTGGGGGCCAAGAATGCTGTTCCAGTGCTGTGAGACTCCCAAGGGGGTCATAAATGCTGTTCTTACGGGATCCTCTGAGAATCTCTAAAAGTATGTCTGCACTTCTGGAATGTAGGGGAGGCAGAGGAACAGGTATTTTTGGTCCTCGGCTTAATTAAGTATTTGATGTTGGATGAAGAGTGAGCAGGAAATGGCAAATGGCCTCTTCTTTTGGCAGAAGCTCATGAAGAGGAGAAAGAGACAGAATGAGAGAGAGGGAAAGAGACTGGAGGCCTACCAAAACCCAGTTTAACCCACCTGGCAATATGGCAAAGAGATTCAAAAAAAAGACAAAGAGAATATTCTGCATTTGAGGAGGTCTGGGATGACCCAACGTTTTTTGTGGAATGAAGGGTCTTATCTCCAAAATCTTATGGCTTTTATTGTTATCAATCAGGGAAGTGGGTGGAGATCACAGCAGAGTGCATACTGAAAAGAAACTCTGTCATTATACCAGGCACAGGAGTCTCCAACTAATAATGCACAGATAGTTTTGATGTACATAGAGCTGGCACCTCTACTGCCAGAAACATTTGTTTCTATATATTTGTTTCTATAACTCAGTAAATAGGGTGAGGGAGAGATCAGGGACAAGATGTGACAAGGACTTTTCTTTTTAGGAGAGAACAGAGTGGTGGTCTCCCACAGGCCCCCCACTGGGAAGTGCTTCTTGGCTACTAGCAGGCCAATATAAACCTGATTTGTTTGACCAGGTATTAGTTTCCTGCAGGTCTGCTTTATGCAATATGAGGTTGCAACATAGAGTGGTGCCAGAGAAAGAACTGGAAGTATTTTAGAAGACACTAGACAATCAACGTTCACTGTCCAAGATTCCATCCTAGTTGGGTATAAAAGAGAATGGTGAGAGGAAGAGGTGAAGGGCACTAGCCAGGGTAATTCATACAACTCCTCTCAGGATGGACCACCAAATATTAGGAAAATGGAGGAATAAAAATGAAAGCTCAACAACCAGGACAGGTTTATTTATAACAAATGTGAGTGGGATAGTTGGGATGAGAAGCAAGCTGCCCTGTCTCTTTCAGGCTTAGGGGTTTTACAGGGTTAAGGTGGGTAGACTGAGAAGGTGAGTTGGAGCTGGTCTTTCAGCCTGTGTACTGTTGGTAAGGGTACTTGGAATAGAGAGTATGATTGACCCTCTAGCCAGCAGATCAGGGGCTGAAAGACATTGAAACCTTTGGGGCATAAAGATTTAGAATGTTCTTGAATTGCTGCTTTAGTCTCATTCCATGAAAGCTTTTACATGAGCTTGGAGATTAAGTTAGAAGGAGATACTTTCCCCACATTAAAGTGGCATAAGACTATGCAAACTGAAAGCCAACTTGAAAGGATTTTTAGTAGCAATTCCTCCACCTAGAGGGGACTAGATTGGAGTTTATGTTAGATCCTTTGGTGGAAGCCTTATTGTTCTGACAGTATTGGAAAATTTTTATATAACACAGTGTTGACTTACAGAAGTCTGGAACAGAATTTTGCCAGGATATTTCAGCAGAAGGGAAGCTGTGGTACAATGAAGAGGGAAAGGGAGGTGCAGATGACTGAAACTTTGATAATTACAATGAAACAATGTGCTTGAGAAAAATGTGTACCTTAGAAGATTGATTACATAGCTCTTGATCTTGTTGGCCAGGTCTCCAGCATAGAACAAATTATCCAATCAATCTGCATAGTGTTTGAGTCTTCTCAATGATTTTCAGCTTGGATACTTGCCATGCTTTACTGGTCCACAGTGTAGAGTCATCTGAGATTAAGGACAAATGGCACAGCTCACAAATGGCAAAGCACAGGTGATGAAAAGTACAGTATATTGTCTAAAGACAGACATTGCCTTTAGTTATACAGACCAAAGAACTTCAAAGTTGGAATGTCTACCCTGCAGAGATCAGAGGCCATCAAGACCAGGGCAACAAAATTGGCTCCCAAGGCCAGTGAGTCATATATCATGTAGTGCATCCAGAGCTCTGAAATGAATTTGTCCCTGTCCTGCATGGTCCAGACACTGGTCAGGCTAGGTTGGAGATAAAAGACCCTGGCTGGCACTTAGTGTGTACAGCAAAGCCCCACCTCTGGAACTACAATCTTGACCCATTTTCCCAACTTGATTCACACTAATCAGATTATGCACTAAAAAAACCCAATACTTTCTAACCAATTATTAGCAAACAGAATAAGTGGACAGAGTGAACATCTTTTAATTTTTATTTTGTTCTATTACTTATGCCATACTCTTTTTCAGTGTGGCACACTTAGTCCAGTCATTTTTTTTTTTAAACTCCCTTCTTCTTTCTCCCCATCCTCCAGTTATCATGCTCCCTATTTCCAGTTTTTCAAATCCTCAATTTTCTATTATATTACTGTTTTATTCTGCCATGTTTGTTATGGTAATTCTTAAACTTTTAATGTATTGTGTACAATAATTAAACTTTTCTATTATTACTATTACTGGTTGCTTCATTTGGTTTTATGACTGGTTTGTTTATGTGTGAACATTTTCATAGTTCATCTGTTAAGACCAGAGAGATCAGGTGAAGAAGAATAAGTATACAGGCAGGGTACTGTGCCACTGAGCTACACTCTTAGTCCAGTCAAGAATAATTGCACTTTACTTCAGCCATTACCAAATCTCTTATTCTAAAGTAGATACTTTAATCTACATGAGAGGAGTAATAAAAGGTCCCAATAAATAAACTGGCCCAAAGCAGGCATGCCTTAAGGGAACTCAATATCTTATTATTATTATCAGTACATGTTTGCAATTCATACAGTTTATAATCATCTTGAGGACTGGTTGCATGTATATATTAGAGCTTGTTTCTTTTTTTTAAAATCCCCTTTCTTCCTCCTCCCCGTCGTCCAGGTATCATGTCCCCTTTTTCATACTTGTCTAAGATCATGTTAGTGTTAGTATTTGCACTAATTGGATTTACTAGATTCTCATACATTGCATATCTTAATTCTTATTTCTCCTTTTTCTCCTCTTAACACCTTATCCTTATTCCCTTAGACCACTTCATTTTGCAAGAGATTGTCCCTTTGTCTCTTTCTATACATCTTTTATCATTTTCTTTGTTTGTACTTTTCCTCACACAAATGAGAGGCACTGTATGGTATTTAAGCTTGTGTTTCTGGTTTATCCCACTCAACATTATATTTTCTAGCTGCATTCATCTTCCTACAAATGTCTGAAATCTTATTTTTTATATCAGTGTAGTATTTCATTATAAGAGTTCCTATATTGTCTTTAATTAATCATCTGTTTATAGTTATACAGGTTGCTTTGTGATGTTGCTTTTACAAACTGTGCTTCTATGTGCATTGCTATACATGTATTGCTGTAATGTGATGACTTAGAGACACCTAAAAGGGAGATCACAGGATTGTATGGAATTTCTAATTTCAGTTATTTTAGAAATCCCCATACTGAGTTCCGTAATTTGCACTCTCATAAATCATTGTAGAAGAATTCTTGTCTTTCCAACACATTTTTATTGTTTGATTTTCTAATTATTGCCATCACTTCAAAAGTAAGATGGAACCTTAATATTGTTTTAATCTGTATTTCTTTAATGGTAAGAGATGTTGAGTTTTTTTAATGTATTTGTAGGCCATTTGTAGTTCTTCATCTGTTCATTTGTCTTGTCCAATACTAGACTGGTTCTTTACTTTTAGGTATTTATTTTGCTTTCATTTCTAGATGTTAGTCCTAAGAGGAGTATCTGGCAAAATTTCTCTCTGAATCTGTACATTTCCATTTTAATGTACAGATTGTTTGTTTGACTCTACTTGATTTTTGGTTTCATTCTTGCTGTTCTTTCTTGTGCAATTGAGTTTCTGTTTAGAATATCCTGTCCTATACCTATGTCTTCGAGTTTTTTACCTGTTTTTTTTTCTTCCAGTAAGTTTTATTTTTAGATCATTGTTCTATTTTTATTTCAATTTATTATATTTTGAGAAATAAAGGGTCCAGATTTATTTTTCTGCAAACATTATCAGTTTTCCCAATACAACTTGTTGAACAGATTATCTTTACCCTAACATATGCTTTGTGGTCCCTTTGTTGAATATCAAATATTTGAATACATCTGTGGAAGTTTTGGTATCCTCAGTTCTATTCCATTGATCCATGTATCTGTTTTTTGTTCTCGTACTATTCTGTTTTTTTCACTATTACTTTGCAGTATAGCTTGAAGTCAGGTAGTTCTATACCTCCTGCTTTGGTCTTATTGCCCAAGATTGCTTTTTCTATCCTGGTTCTCTTCTGGCTCCATATGAGTTTTATGACTGTTTTCTTTAGATCTATAATATATGCTGTTGTTATTCTGTCTGGGACTAGCAATGAATCTGTTTAACAGTTTTGGAACCATGATCATTTGGACAGTAGTGATTCTACGAATCCAGGGGCATGAGACATCTTTCCATTTTCTTATGTCCTATTCAATATTTTTCTTCAGAGTACTGTGGCTTTCTTTGTAGGCATTTTTCACTTCCTTGGTTTGGTTAATTTCTAGGTATCTCATTTTATTGGAGATACTATAAAGGGTATTTTTTTCCATGGGGAGATTGAAATCTTGCTTAAGTATATTTGCCCCATAGCTATATTTCAGTAATACTAAGCTTATGAAGAACTGAATGATAAGGTAAATCCATAATGAATCAGCTTTCATTATATTGACAAAATCAGAGATGTACCCATATAGTGTTGAATATCACAACAATTTCCATTTAATATACACCTGATTTAACCATCAGCATGTCCCTTTTCCTGTAAAACTTACAGAGAAACAAAATGACTCACAGAATTTACTAATTCCTAAAAACTGTGGACAAAGAAACCACAGAAACTATATAGCAGAAACAGTTTCTTTTCAAAGTTAACACCACACAGCAAACTAATAACTCTGACTCATTTTGAAGAGAAACTTGGCCTACAAAATATCCACACATAAAATGGGAAGGAAACACCTTACCAAACAGATGTGTAAATCTCAAAGTGTAAACTTAAACATCAGCAATTTAAGGCACTCTTCAAAATTTGATAATTTTATATTAATTTTATATTAACATTCCACTGATATTGAAGTGGATGTAATTCTATAAAAGGAATTCAAATGAATGATTATAAAAATAATTCAAAAAAATCAAAAAATATACAAATTAATAGCTGACCAACACAAGGAAAACGATGTAAGAATGTAAAGAAGAAAAAGAGATTTTTGGGAAAAACCAAACAAAAATGTTGGAAATGAAAAAAACTTATAAAGGTTATAAAAGTTCAGTGAAAAGCATGACCACAGGCTGGATCAAGCCAAAGAGGGATTCTGAATATTAGAAGACAAAGTATCATGTACTAAACTAAAATCTAAATGAATCAAATATCTAAATATTAAAACAGAAACAATAAATTTGTTGGAAGACAAAGTAGGTAAAAATCTTGAAGACATAGGGGTTGGTAGAGAATTCATGAACAAGAACCAAGCTACACCGGAAATATTTCCCAGAATCAATAACTGGGATCACATCTTATTAAAGAAATCTCCTGCAGAGTGAAAAGAAAACCCACAAACTGGGAAAAAATCTTAGTGAACTGTCCCTCAGACAAAGCACTTCTGTCCAGAACTTACAAAGAATTAAAAAAAAAAAAATCAGACACCTGAAATTCAAACACCCAATCCCAAAATGGGCATCCAAGATGAACACAGTGTTCTCAGGTGAAGAAGTATGAATGGCAAATAAATACATGAAAAAATGTTCATCATCATTGGTCATTAGAGAAATGCAAATTAAAACCACACTGAGGTTCCATCTCACTCCAGAAAGAATGTCAACGTTCATGAAAACCACCACCAAAAAATCCTGGAGAGGCTGTGGGGAAAATGAACTCTTTTTCATTGTTGGTGGGAGTGTAGACTGGTGCAACCACAGTGGAAGTCAGTCTGGAGATTCCTCAAAAAGCTGGGGTTGGAGGTCCCATTTGATCCAGCTATTCCACTCTTAGGCATATTCCCAGAAGATCTGAAAACATCTTACCATAGTGATATATGTGCATCCATGTTCATAGCAGCATGATTTGTAATAGCCAGATCTTGGAAACAACCTAAGTGCCCATCAATTAAGCAATGGATAAAAAAAATTGTGGTACTTTTATACAATGGAGTACTACTCAACTATAAAGAATGATCACATTGAGATATTTATAAATAAATGGATGTAACTTGAATCCATACTCATAAGTGAAATAAATCAAACTCACATGTATAAATACTGTATAGTCTTCCTAGTGTAAGAAATGGTAAGAGTACAGAAGATTTTATGGAAATCATGGTCCACCACTATACTGCTTTGATGTCTTAGGTCTTCATTCATTGTTTTGAATGGTTTTATTCTGTTTTGTTTGATCTTAATATATGTGATCATATGAATAGTTACTTTGAAGAAAAGACAATATAGCAGCCATTGTTGATTTAATATCATCTTGCTCTGAAGTCCTACCATGCTTTTGTTTTTCTATTAGCATTGGTTCTATCATGTTGTGTCTTATTGGATTTTAATATGTATGATAGCATAAACAAATTTTTTATGGAAAATAAGATAATATAGTAGCCATTGTTCATCTTCAGTTATTTGGTTCAGAATGCATTGCAATACTTTCATTCTCTTGAGTGGTTTTATTCTATTTTGTTATGTTTGACATTATTGGGTGTAAAGCTAAGCTGAACTATTTCAAAGAAAGAGACATTATGATAGCTACTGTTAATATCCAATTGTCTTGTTGTGAAGTGCTGTGTTGCTTACATTGTTCTGTTCTGATCTGCTTAGATCTGTCCTCTTTTGTTTTATTCTCTTTAAAATAAAAAGTTAAAAAAAAGAAAAAAATATGCCATCAAAACATCAATAAAAATATTAGGTGAAAAATAAAAAATATTAGGTGAAAAACAATAACTTTGAAAAATGATTTACAAAACAAATTTAAGCATCATAGAAATATGAGAGGAACTTGAGAATCAGAGTAAAGGAGCAGAAAATCCACATAGTGAATTAATTCCACAAAGTCTTTCCAAATTACAGCACAAAATGGACATCTGCATATATGGAGTATTTAAATCCTAAAAGTAATGAGCACAAAAATTCCTCTCATATCATATTAAAATGCACAGTGTAAATAAGAAGAAATAATACTGATAAAAAAGGGGAATTATAGGTCAATTATAGAAGTAAACCAACCCAAATAACTGCAGGTTACTCAGCAGAAATTATAAAAGACAAGAAGACATGAGATTTTGTATATGTAGATGTAAAAGGAAACATTTGTCAGTCTAGATTACTGTATCTAAGAATGAATGATCTTTACCGAAGTCTGATAAATCCTAGCTATAATAAACAAATGGCCAGGCTGGGGATTTAACCTCAGCAGCATAAGTGCCAGCTTTGCAGGTGTGCAGTCATGAGTTTGATCCCTGGTACAAGAAAGAAAGAAAGAAAGAAAGAAAGAAAGAAAGAAAGAAAGAAAGAAAGAAAGAAAGAAACCAATGGCCAACATCACACTAAATGGAAAAAAGCTGAAGCCATTCAATCTAAAATCAGGTACAAGACAAGGATCTCCACTCTCACCAATCCTATTCAATATAATTCTGGAAACAATAGCCAGATCAATTAGACAAAATGAAGAGAGAAATAAAAAGAATAAAGATAGTAAAGGAAGAAGTTAAAACATCATTACATACAGATGACATGATACTCTACACAAAAGACCCCAAAAACTCCATCAGAAGACAACTAAAGTTAATAACAAAATTCAGAAGTGTAGCTGGATACAAAGTCAACACTCAAAAATCAATAGCATCTATGTACACAAATGACAAAATAAGTGAAAGAGAAATTTGGGTAAACACACTCTTCACTATACCAACCAATGAAATGAAATACATAGGCATCATTCTAACCAAGAAATTAAAAGATATATAAATTTAAAATTACAATAGTCTGAAAAAAGAAATTGATGACGAATTCAAAAAATGAAAGATATTCCTTGCTCATGGAATGGAAGAACTATGGAATGTGAAAAAGTCTATAATCCCCAAACTCATACACATTTGCTGCAATCCTAATTAAAATACAATTAGCATACCTTACAGTTCTAGAGAAAATATTCCTAAAATTTACCTAGAGCCAGAAGAGACCTAGCAATCCTGGGCTAGGCAGGAGACATCAGAATCCCAGACTTGAAATTTTACTGCAAAACTACTGTGACAAAATCAGCATCATACTGGAAAAAAAAAACAGATCTGAGGATCAATGGAATAGATTAGAGGATGTGGACACAACTACAAACAAACTCAGCCACCTTATCTTTGACAAAGGGATCAGAGATTTCCATTTATAATGGAAGAAAAATAGCCTCTTTAATAAATGCTGCTCAAAAAATTGGTTTTCTGCATGCCAAAGACTAAAACTAGATCCATGCCTATCACTATGCACTAAACTAAAGTCAAAATGGCTCAATGATCTAAATATTAAAATAGAAGCACAAAGGCTACTGGAAGACAATGTAGGTAGAAATCTTGGAGAAGATCCTCCATTGCCTGCCAGGAAATTCCATCAGAAGGTCTTTTCCTCCTCGTGCCCTGTATGGGCAGAGAGAGCCAGAAGAGGATCTGTCTCTGCCTGCCAGGCACTGACACTGGAAGGCCCTTTCTTCCATGTGCCCAGTATGCACAGAGAGAGCCAGAAGATGATCTACCTCTGCCTGCTGCGTGCCACCACCTGAAGGCACTTTCCTCTGCAGGCTCAGCATGAGCAGAGAGAGCCAGAAGATCCACCTTTACCTTCAGGGAGCTGAAACCAGAAGCCAGAGCACAGACACACAGCCAGGAAAGCCCTGTGCATATGTAGGCCACCATTGGAGGCCCTTGGTTCTTTTGGACAGCCATCACCCACTAGCAGAATCAGACAAACAAACTTCTGTGTCTGACACCATCGTAGTATTCCCAGTGTAGACACACAGACTTAGAGAAGCAGCCCCATGTCCATGCACCCCTGATTATTGGTGAAACCCCAGTGTAGCTGCACTGGTCTGGAGAAGCCCACTCCATGCTTTGCTACCTCCCTGTAAATCTGGAATTGGAGGAAAGCCTGTCCCATTTGCCTACACTGCTTAGGGACAGCCAATGTAAGAAGTGGCTGGGACCTCACAACCAGCTTGTTGAGAGGAACCAAGGAGAATATCAATACCAAGGAGCAAAAGGCAAACTCAGACCTCCAGCCCACACAGAATAAGTCTGGGAGATACAGTCATGGAAGAAAATGGAAGACACACACCTGAAATCTCTGAGAGGATAGCAACTGAAGCAAGGAAACAACTCCATAAGATTGTAAAAGCAGTCAAATCAGAAATAATATCTCATGTAGGAGAAGAAATAAAAAAGCATACTGAAAGAATTGTTCAGCAGGTCTAAGAAGACATAGACAAAAAAGAGGAGAATGGGAAAATGATGGAAACCTTGAATGAATGTAGAAAGGAATTACAATGCATGAAACAGATACAAAGAGAGATCCAGGAAATTAAAAATTCAATCAAAAGCTGGCAAAACCACTTGAAAGAGACTGAAGATAGACTTTATTTATTTATTTATTTATTTATTTTTTGTACTGGGGATCAAACTCACAACCTTGTTTTTGACAGGCAGGTGCTTAGCCCACTGAGCTAAACTCCCAGTCCCCTGAAGATAGACTTTCAAACCTTGAAGATAGGATTGCAACTAGTGTTCATGAAAGGAAAGATCTCTTAAAAATAACATGGACTCAGGAAATAACAACTCAATGGCTGCCAGATGATGCAAAGAAGCATAATTTAAGAGTGATAGGTGTTGGTGAAGAAACAGTGGTCAACACAAATGAAATTAAAAAGATGTTCACAGAAGTAATAGATGAAAACTTCCCAAACATGGGAAATGGATCTGACATGCAGATAAGTGAGGTATATAGGGTTCCAACTAGCCATAACCAAAGTAAATCTGTACCCAGACATGTAATAATCAAGATCCCAGAAATTGAGCACAAGAACAGAATATTAAAAGCTGATAGAGAAAAGAGACAGATTATCTATAAAGGACAACCAGTCAGAATCATAGCAGACTTATCAACACAAACCATCAAGCCAAGAGGAGTTTGAAGTGAAGTGTTTCAAACCCTTAAAGAAAACAATTTCCAACCCAAATTGATCCACCCAGATAAATTATCTTTCAAACGTTGGTATAAAAATAATATACTTCCATGATAAAGAACAACTGAAGGAATTAATGACTACCAACCAACCCTACAGAGAGTGCTAAAGGATATTCTAGGTAGAAATAAAGATGGCCATGATTCCAGGAAGAGCAGCACAGGAGTACCAAATAAGACAGGCAATTGAATGAAGGGGAAAAGTGGAAGGCCAACAACAGGGGTACAGTATGCCAGAGATGAGAGAATGTATGCTGGTTTTAACCATTTATGTAGATAGCCTCAGTTAAGCAATAAAAAGAAAAACAGGCAGAGTGGATCAAGAAACAAGATCCATCAATATACTGTATACAGAAACACATTTAACTGGAAAGGAAATTCATAGGCTGAACATCAAAGGAGAGAAAACAATTGCCCCAAGTGACAAGAGACCCCCCCAAAAAAAAGGAAGAGTAATTTGCCCATCAACCACAGAAAGGATAAAAAAGACAAGGTTTTTTCATGCAGTGGAAAGCTACCCAGCTATAACATAGGATAATCTCAAGGTTCCTGCAGGGAAATGGATGCAAATGGTGATCATGTTCATGACTGAAACAGTTTGAACTCACACACATGAACCTTAGCATAAGAAACAGAAGGAGTTAATGGGATCCAAAAGCAAAATAGTTAATGTAAGAAAGAGTGAAGGGGAGGAAACACTAGGGAGGGAAATGTGGCAACTACTATTAATTTCTTGTTGTCTTGAACTCTTGCATTGTTTACACAATTTTTTAGCTTTGGCTTTGTTGTATTGTTTTGTTAGATTTTATGCTGTCAGATGGTAGGGGTAGCTATTTTGAATATAATGGGATATATTATGGTAATCATGGTTTCCTATTGCATTTCTTTAAGTCTTACAATTCTTTCATTCATTTGTTTGATTGGTTTTATTTGATTTCATTATGTGTGATGGTATGAAGAGCTATTTTGAAGAAAACAAGAATTATGGTAGCCATTGTTTATTTACTATCATCTTATGTTGAAGTCCTACCATGCTTTTGTCCTTCTGTTTTGATTGGTTCTATCCTGTTGTTTTTTATTTGACTTTATTATGTGTAATGTTATAGACAAATTTTTGAGGAAAATGAGATATTATAGTAGCCATTGTTCATTTCCTGTTATTTTGTTTTGAAGTCCTGTAATACTTTCATTCTTTTGAATGGTTTTATTTTTTTTATTATGTTTGATATTATTGTGTGTGAAGGTATATTCAACTATTTTTAAGAAAAGAGACATTATGATAGTTACTGTTGAAGTCCTTTTGTCTTGTTTTGCAGTGCTGTGTTGCTTGCATTGTTCTGTTCTGATATGCTTTGTTTTAGTCTCTTTTTTATTCTCTTTAAAACATTTAAAAAGGGAAGAGCTAAAGATGGCAGAACAGTAAGCAGCAAAATAAAGAGCTTCCCTGAGAGAAACAACTTAGATGCTGGAATAAAAATATCCTGAAGAGGTTCAGATAGAGGGAAATGGATCCTCTCGACCCATGAAGAAACTAAAGGAAAAAGAACTGGCCAAACACGTGGTCATTGGTCTACCATTGAAGTGGTGCAGATTCATGGCCACAGGGCTCTTGCTGGAGCTGCCTAAACTTGCGATCACAACGCACTCGCCATGGGAGCTACCACAGTCATGCTGAAGTCAGGGGTCTGTGATCCCAATGGAGAAAGGACCCAGCATGGAGACTTGCAGTGATTGCTCAGAATATGATCTTCCCATGGGAAAGGGGCGACCAACTGAATGATATGTTGGAATCGGGCAGGATAGACCTGAACTAGGAAGGGCAATGACTTCAGTTGGTTGCTCCCTGTGCAAAGCAGATTGGTGGGATCTGCCTGACCTGGTTCATGCCCCTGGCCAGGACCCAGAGGGTTGTCCCAAACTGATTTCATAGGTGCAGCACACACTAATGTGGTGAAGGCCCCCACTGGGTTAACTGACTTGGAGAGGAGGGGCCAGCATACGCTGCTCCTGCTTGCACCTCAGTGACCAACAGCAAACTATAGAGACCAGAATTCCCTAGCCAGCAAGCTTCAGAAGAACCATAGCCAACAAGGAAAGGAGCCAGGACCTCCACTATACACCTGCATGGAAGAAACCAAAAACATGACAAGAGAAAGAAATAAGAAAAAGCTCCCAGCTGCTGAACCTATGAATATTGACCCAAGAGAGGTAAATAAAAAAGAGAATGAGGGCAGCAAGCATGCAATATCAGACATGGCATCATCAGAAATAAAGAGATATTTTCATGACCTCATAGATGAGCTCAAATTTGAAATATTAATTCAAGTAAGGCAAGATATGAGATTAATAAAAAAGTGCTAAGCACCTCTCAAGAAGACACAGATGGAAGAATGGAGGAACACACAAAAAAGAGAAATGCTTGATAAATAATATAAAGAAAACCTAGAATATATGAAACAGATTCAAAGAGATTACCAGGAAAATAAAATTCCATCAAAAGCTGGAAAAATTGCCTCACAGAAACTAGAGATAGATGAACAAAACTTGAAGATAGGTTTGCAATGACTGATCATGAAAGGAAAGATCTCCTAAAACTAACAAGGAAACAGGCAGTGACAATACAAAGGCAAGAAGACACCAAGAGGATCTATAATTTAAGAATAAAAAATGTGAGTGAAGAAGCAGGGATAAATACAAAGGAAATAAAAAATCTATTCACATAAATAATTAAGGAAAACTTCCCAAGCATAGGTAAAGGAAATGATATTCAGATATATGAGGCATACAGAACTCCAGCCACTTACAACCAAAACAGAGATACACCTAGACATATAATAATCAAGATCCCAGAAATTCATCACAAGAATAATAAAAGCTGTCTGAGAAAAGAGACAGATAATCTATAAAGGAAAACCAATGAAAATCACAGTAGACTTCTCAACACAAACAATCAAATCAAGAAGAGCTTGGAGTGAAGTATTTAAGCCCAGAACAAAAATAACCTCCAACCCAGATTGATGTACCCTGCAAAACTGTCTCTCAAAATTAATGGAGAAACAAGATGCTTCCATGATAAAGAGGAACTGAGGGAATTTGTGACCTCCAATCCAACTCTACAAAAAATACTGAATGACATTCTAGAGAAAGAGGAAAAAAAATACTAGGATTTCAGAAACACTGTCAGAGAGGCCTCAGTGAATGGGACAGGACAGTGGAATGAAGGAGAAAGTAGACAATCAATGGCAGAAAAATAGCATAGCAGAAATGAGGCAGTGACAGGTTGCTTTAATCACTAACATAGATGGCCTTGATACACTAACAAAAAGAAACACAGGCAGAGTAGATCAGGAGGTAGGGTCCATCAAGATGCTCTGTATAGGAAATATAATTAACCTGAAAGAGGGTTTATGGACTGAAAATCAAATATGAGAAAACAATGCTCTATATGATGGGGAACCAGAGAGAAATAGGGGCAATTCAACCAGCACCTGCAGATAGGTTGGAAAGACATGATGCTTTTGTCTAGTAGAGAACTACTCAGCTATAATGAAGGAAAACCTCAAGGCTTTTGTAGGTAAAGGAATACAACTTGAGATCAAGTTCAGGAGTGGGAAGGTACAGAACCACTTAGGTAAATAGCAGGTTGCCCCCACAATCTAAAAACTGAGGGAGGTGATGGGATCCAAAATGTGCAGTGCACCCTGCGGGAGTGAAAGGGAAGGAGTTGTCTAAAAGAGGAAGGCAGAGGATATTGTTAATAGTATATCAGGATTTAAAATCCACATCACTCTCACTGCTCTGTTTAGATGGATTATATTCTGTTCCAGTTTGTCTACTTATACTAGATTTGAGGGCACAGACAGCTATCCTGAAAATAACAGGGTATAATACAGTACTCACCCTTAATTCCCTACTAACTTAATTTGAAGCCCTGTATAACTTACACTGTCTTACTATGACTGATCTTATTTGAATCTGGTTGGTTAGGTTGCTGTTTCATATTGAGTGGTTTTATTTGAATCAGTTAGTATATGCAACTATACTGAAAATGACAAGATTCACTAGGATACCCAAACTGGTTTGATTATTACCTGCTTTTGAAGTCTTATAATGTCTCCAATGTTTCATTTTTAGTAATATTGTTATGTACTGCTATATTCAATTATACTATGCTTGGTGATATAGACAATTCTATTGAAGATAAAAAGAGACATCATAGTAACCACTATAGATCACCTTATATTGTGGTTTTATATGACTTTCATGTTTTTTCTAGGAATTTGTTTTTTTATCCTGCTTTGTTTTGTTTTTCCTTCTAATACAGAAATGATATACAAGTAGAGACTCATGCATGTATAGAACTTATAAACAGTCTATGACAACTGATTGTATAATACATGATGAAATGAACAACTACTTTGAAGAAAAAGAGACACGAGAGTATCCAGTGCTGATTCCATAGTGTCATGATGTGAAATCCAGCAATATTATTATTCTTTATTCAGAGTGATTTTAGCCTGTTTTGTTTTAATTTCAACATGCATGAAGGTATGGACAGCTATTTTGAAGAGAATGACAGACACTATGACAGCCTTTGTTGACTTCCCTACTGTATGATCTTTAAGACCTAAAATGCCTTCCTCATCTTGTTTAGATCAGTTCTATACTACATTATTTCTTGTGAATTCTATGTATATGACCATATGGACAACTATTTGGAAGAAAAACAGGAGCCAGTATGATAGTGAAGATCTCTGATGGTCTTGCTTTGAAATTTATGTCTCTTGTATTGCTTTTTTGTGTTGTGTTTTGTTCTGCTGTATTGTGTTTAATTTTACCCTCTTTAAAACAAAAAAAATTAAAAATTTAAAAAGAAATCTTGAAGACATAATTTTAAGTAGAGAGTTCATGAACAAAAATCATACTGCACGGAAATTGCTTCAATGAATCAACAACTGAAATTTCATCCTATTAAAGTAGTTTTGCATGTCAAAAGAAATCACCAACAGAGTGAAATGATAATCATGAATTTGGAAAAATATTAGGCAACTGTCCCTCAAAGGTCTTCTATCTAGAATATATAAACCGCTTTTAAAAATCAGGTCCCTTGATTCAACAATGGGAACCAGACCAGCAGAAGGGGGAGCCAAGCCGGCATCGCACACTGCAAGGTGAGTTCCACAATGCCACCGCAAACCCAGAAGGATTTGGGACCATCGATCATGGTGGCTGGGTGGCTGCCCAGCCCTGTTGGCTAACTGGACTGGAATTCAGAGGTTTCCCGGGTTTGAGTGGACTGTGCCCAGTGACCTTCATTCAACCAGGGGAGCCAGGCCCACCAAAGGGGGAGCCAAGCAGATGCAGCGCCGCGAGGGAAAGCTTCAGAAAATTGCTGGAAACACGGAAATACAGGAAAATGGCAAAACGAAAGACCAAAATGCAATCTCAAACCCCCGGGGCATCCCAAGAATTAGGAGCCATGTACATAGAAGAAAATACTACACATACACCTGAAATGTATAAAATGATATCAAATGAAATAAAGAAGCAAGTACAGGAAGCTATGAGGGAATTCAAATCAGAAATATTCTCCCAGGTAAAAGAAAAAATGACAAAAGTAGTGAAAGAAATACTGAATGCATCCAACAAAGACACAGCTAAACAATTAGAGGAACAAAGGAAAATGATAGAATCCCTGAATGAACAGTTTAAGAGACAAACAGAATGCACTAAGCAGATTCAAAGACATATACAGGAAATCAAAAATTCTAGTGAAAGTTTCAAATGCCATCTCAATGAAAGTGAAGATAGAAACTCAGACCTCGAAGATAAGATTGCAGCTAGTGAACAGGAAAGGAAAGATCTTCTAACAATAACAAGAAATCAAGAAATAACAATTCAACAGCTGCAAGATGATGCAAAGAAAAACAATATAAGATTAATAGGGATAAAAGAAAAATAAGAGGAAAACTCAAAAGATATCAAGAGGCTATTTATAGAAGTAATAGCTGAAAACTTCCCAAACATGAATATGGAAACTGTCATATGGATTAGTGAGGCATATAGAACTCCAAATAGCCATAACCAAAACAAAACTACACCCAGACATATAATTATCACCATTTCAGAAATCCAACATAAGAACAGAATATTAAAAGCAGTTAGAGAGAAGAGACATGTCACCTATAAAGGAAAGCCTATAAGAATCATGGGAGACTTCTCAACTCAAACAATGAAGTCAAGAAGAGCATGGAGTAAAGTTTTTCAGATCCTTACATAAAATGACTTCCAACTCAGACTGATGTACCCTGCAAAACTGTCTTTCAAAATGGATGGAGAAATAAGATACTTCCATGACAAAGAACAGCTGAAGAACTTTATGATCACCAAACCAAACCTACAAAGAATACTGAAAGACATTTTAGATGCACATAGGAAAAAAAACACTAAGCAAGACAGACAATTAAATAGAATGGAAAGCTAAGATACAACATCAGAAAGATAACATGTCAACAATAAACCAATATATGACAGTTATAATGATTATTGTAAATGGCCTCAATTCACCAATGAAAAGAATCAGACTAGCAGAATGGATCAAGAAACAACATCCAACCATATGCTGTCTACAAGAAACCCATCTAACCCCAAAAAAACTCATAGACTGAAAGTCAAAGGATGGAAAAAAATACTCCATGCAACAGGAAATCAAAAAAAAGTGGGGGTAGCTATTCTGTTTGCAGACCATGTGAACTTCAAAGAAAGAATGGTCCAAAGAGACAAAGAAGGTCACTACATACTAGTTAGGTGAAAACTGCAAGAAGAAGTGGTAACAATCTTAAATATATATGCACCAAGTTCCAGAGCACCCAACTACACAAATCAGTATTAACAGAAATGAAAAGTGAAATAGGCCATAACACAGTTATAACAGGGGACTTTAACACACCATTGACACATAAGGATAGATCAACTAGACAGAAAATCAGCAAAGAAATAACAGAACTGAATCACACCTGTGAACAAATGGATTTGATAGACATATACAGAGTGTTCCATCCAACAACATCAGGATATACTTTCTTCTCACCAGTACATGTGACATTCTCTAAAATAGACCATATAGTAACACACAGAACATATTTAAATAAATGTAAAAGAATTGAAATTATCCCATGCATGTTATCGGATCATAGCACCATGAAACTGGAAATTAATGATAAAAGTAACTGCAAAAACCACACAAACACATGGAAATTAAATAATACACTCTTGAGCAATCGGTGAGTCACAGAGGAAATTAAAGAAGAAAGTAAACAATATCTACAAGCAAATGAAAACACAAATACAACTTACCAGAACCTGTAGGATGCAATGAAAGCAGTCCTCAGGGGAAAATTTATTGCACTGCATTCCCACATTAGGAAAACAGAATGAACAAAAATAAGCAAGCAGATATTACAACTGAAACTTCTAGAAAAAGAAGAGCAAGCCAAGCTCAAAGCCAAAAGAAGGGAGGAAACTATAAAGATCAGAGCAGAAATTAATGCAATAGAGACTAAGAAAACAATTCAAAGAATCAATGAATCACAGAGTTGGTTCTTTGAAAGAATAAATAAAATTGACAAGCCCCTAGCCAACCTAAAAAAGGAAAGAAAAACTCAAATTCATGCAATACACAATGAAAAAGGAGAAATCACTACTGACCATGTAGAAATACAGAAGATCATCAACAACTATTTTGAAAACCTCTATTCTCATAGGTTTGATAACACAGAAGAAATGGAGAGATTCCTAGAAACATACAGACTACCAAAGTTGGATCAAGAAGATTTAAAACTGCTGAGTAACCCAATTTCTATGAATGAAATTGAAAATATAATCAAGTCTCTACCAACAAAGAAGAGCCCAGGCCCAGACAGATTCACTGCAGAATTCTACAAGAAATACAAAGAAGATTTAATGCCAACACTCCTCAAACTATTCAATGAGATTTAAAGGGAAGCAATTCTCCCTAAGTCATTCCTGGAAGCAAATATCACTTTAGTACCAAAACCTGAGAAAGATCCAACTAAAAAAGAGAACTACAGTCCAATCTCCCTAAAGAACATAGATGCAAAAATTCTCAATAAAATATTGGCAAACAGGATGCAGCAAATCATCAAGAAGATTATACACCATGACCAACTGGGATTCATCCCAGGCATGCAGGGTTGGTTCAACATATGTAAATAAATACATGTAATCCTACATATCAATAGATCCAAAAGCAAGAATCACATGATCATTTCTATAGATGCAGAAAAAGCTTTTGATAAGATGCCACACCCATTCTTGATAAGAACCTTACAGAGAATTGGAATAGATGGTTTTTACCTCAATATGATAAAGACCATCTACAACAAACCAACATCCAGTGTCATATTAAATGGCCAAAAACAGAAAGCCTTTAGCTTAAATATCAGGCACAAGACAAGGATGTCTATTATTGCCACTCCTATTCAATATAGTACTGGAAATACTAGCCAGAGCAATTAAACAAGAGAGGGAAATAAAAGAGTAAAGATAATAAAAGAAAAAGTTAAACTAAGATTATTTGCAGATGACATGATACTCTACATTGAAGACCCCCAAACCTTCATTGAAAATCTCCTAAATAGAATAAATAAATTCAGCAAAACAGCTGGATACAAAGTCAATACTCAAAAATCAGTAGCATTCTTATACACTAACAACAAAATCACCAAGAGAGAAATAAGAAAAGCTGCACCCTTCACACTAGCATCCAAAAAATGAAATATTTAGGAATTAATCTAATGAAAGATGTAAGAGTTTTACAGGGAAAATTACAATACCCTGAAAACAGAAATCGAAGAGAACCTCAGAAAATGGAAAGACATCCCTTGTTCATGGATAAGAAGAATAAATAAAAATGGCCATTCTCCCAAAAATTGTTATACACATTCAATGCAATGCCAATGAAAATACCACTAGCATACCTCATAGATCCAGAGAAATCACTCCTAAAATTCATCTGGAATCAGAATAGACTAGAATAGAAAAGGCAATTCTAAGCAGCAAAGACAAGGCAGGCGGGATCACAATCCCTGACTTGAAGTTATACTACAAAGCTACTGTAATAAAATCAACATGGTATTGGAATAAAAACAGACCTTAAGATCAATGCAATAGACTAGAAGATACATCTACAAACACACTCAACCACCTTATCTTTGATAAAGGGGCCAAGCATGTTCACTGGAAGAATGACAGTCTCTTTAATAACTTGTGCTGGAAAAATTGGCTATCCATATGCTGAAAACTAAAATTAGACCCATGCCTATCACCATGTACTAAACTAAAATCCAAATGGATCAAAGATCTAAATATTAAAACAGAAACACTAAATTTGTTGCAAGACAAAGTAGATAAAAATCTTGAAGACATAGGGTTAGGTAGAGAATTCATGAACAAGAACCAAACTGCATGGGAAATACTTACCAGAATCAATAACTGGGATCATTTCTTGTTAAAGAGTTTCTGCAGGTCCAAAGAAATCTCCAGCAAAGTAAAAAGACAACCTACAAACTGGGAAAAAAATCTTAGTGAACTGTCCCTCAGACAAAGGACTTTTGCCTAGAAATTCTAAAGAATTAAAAAAAAATCAGACCCCCAAAATTCAAAGACCCAATCCCAAAATGGGCATCCGAGATGAATGCACAGTTCTCAGATGCAGAAATATGAATGGCAAATAAATATATGAAAAAATGTTCATCATCATTGGTCATTAGAGAAATGCAAATTAAAACCACACTGATATACCATCTCACTCCAGAAAGAACGTCCAGGATCAAGAAAACTACCAACAACAAATGCTGGAGAGGCTGTGGGGAAAAGGAACTCTTTTTCACTCTTGGTGGGAGTGTAGACTGGTGCAACCACTGTGGAGGTCAATCTGGAGATTCCTCAAAAGCTGGGGTCGGAGGTCCCATTTGGGGTCGGAGGTCCCATTCTACTCTTAGGCATATTCCCAGAAGATCTGAAAACATCTTACCACAGTGATATATGTGCACCCATGTTTATAGCGGCACAATTTGTAATAGCCAGATCTTGGAAACAACCTAAGTGCCCATCAATCGAGGAATGGATAAAAAAATAGTGGTACTTTTATACAATGTACTACTCAGCTATAAAGAATGATGACATTGAGATATTTATAAATAAATGGATGCATCTTGAATCTATACTCATAATTGAAAGAAATCAAACTCACATGTATAACTACTGTATAGTCTCCCTAGTGTAAGAAATGGTAAGAATACAGAAGATTTTTTGGAAATCATGGTTCAGCACTATTCTGCTTTGATGTCTTAGGTCTTCATTCATTGGTTCAAATGGTTTTATTCTGTTTTTTTTATCTTAATATATGTGATCATATGAATAGTTATTTTGAAGACAAGACAGTATGGTAGCCAGTGTTGGTTTAATATCATCTTGCTCTGAAGTCCTACCATGCTTTTTTTTCTATTACCATTGGTTCTATCACATTGTGTGTTATTGGATTTTAATATGTATGATAGTAAAAACAAATTTTTTATGGAAAATGAGATAATATAGCAGCCATTGTTCATCTTTGGTTATTTGGTTCAGAATGTCTTGTAATACTTCCATTCTCTTGAGTTGTTTTATTCTACTTTGTTATGTTTGACACTATTGTGTGTAAAGCTAAGCTCAACTATTTCAAAGTAAGAGACATCATGATAGCTACTGTTAATATCCAATTGTTTTGTTGTGAAGTGCTGTGTTGCTTACATTGTTCTGTTCTGATCTGCTTAGATCTGTCCTCTTTTGTTTTATTCTGTTTAAAATAAAAAAAAGAAAGAAAGAAAGAAAAAAACCAGGTCCCCCAAGTTCAAAAAGCTAATCTGAAAATAAGCAGCTGACAGGAAGACATGCTTCTCAAATAAAGAAATAAAAAAGGCAAGCCAATCAGTAAAAAAGTTTTCAGTGCCATTGTTCTTTTGAAAAATGAAAATTAAAACAACACTGAGATTGCACCTCACTCTGGAGAAAATGGCTTATTATCAAGTAGTCAACCAATAAAAAATGCTGCTCATGCTATGGGGAAAATAGACCCCTTTGCCATTGTTGTTGGGAGTATAGACTGGTGCAACCATTGTGGATATCAGTGTGGAGATTCCTCAAAAAAACAAACAAACTAGAATTAGAGGGCCCATTTGGCCCAGTTATTCCCCTTCTGGGGATACTACCAGAAGAATTAAAAACTGTTCAACATGATGTATGTGTACCAATGTTTATAGAAGCACAGTTTGTAATAGCTAAATCTTGAAAACAATTCTTAAACCCATCACCTGAAGAATGGGATAAAAAAGATGTGGTATTTTTTTATGGTGAAGTAGTACTCAACTAAAAGTGAAGATAAACTTGAGGTTTTCATAGATGAGTGGATGCAACTAAAAACCATACTCATAAGTGAAATATATCAGGCTCACATATATAAGCATCATATTGTCTCTCTCATGTAAGCATATGAAAGAGTAAATAGGATCCAACAGGTATAACAGATACTGTGAAGGGAAAAGAAACTGCTTGAAAGGAAAGAACAACTGGGATGAGGAAAAATAGAATAGAAGGAAGGGAATATATATTTACACAATATAGCTAACATAATTTTACTACTAATTTTTTAGCTCATGAAAAGAAACTGAGAGCTTACATTGTTTCATCTGCTTTGTATGCCTTTGTCTTATAATCTGAGCAACTATTTTGAAAATAAAAATATATACTTTAGTAAGCATTATTAATTTCCTATTATATTGTTTTGAAATCCCAAAAATAAAATGAATGCCATTCTTAATGACATTCTCTCTACCCTAACTAATCTTCAGCACACAATAAAAAACAAAATTAGAAACATTTGACAGCAAAGCACCTAGATGACTCCAAAACCTCTTAATTTCTTTTGAACTCCAAAGAGAAAACTATAGGTAAAATAAAAACTTAAAATATGAAATGGACAGGGACTCAGGATTTAGATTATTGACTTAAAAGCCTGCCTGGCAAGTGAAAGGTCATGAGTTTGATCCCAAGTACCAATAAAAAAATGAAATGGTCAAAATATTTGAAGAAATAAATTCATGTAACTGTTAGTAAACTCAAAGATTTAATTAAATGAATAATGTGTATTTCATTAGGTTAAAGAAAAAATAATAAATTGAGTTAAGGAGACAAACAAGTCATGAATGATTGATTTGTGAATATTGAACAATCCTTGCATCCCTAGAATGAAGAAAACTTGTTCAAGATTGTCAAGGAAAGGGCAATCTGAATCAGTGAAATGCAGGTATTCACTGAATGAACACAATTGTATGTCCTTACAGGAAAAAACTATTTCCCTTGAGAAAGAAATATTATATACAAATAGCCTTGAGAGTGCTTTAAGAATATCTTTGGTCCAAGCTTAACTCAAGTCACTCTATGTTGAGACACTCTGCTCCAACTTGGCATCAAGTCATCTTTATGTGGACTCTGTATATTCTACTGGAAAGACCTAAGTGTGGTGTGGTAACCCTTAAGTTCGCCTGCCAAATGCACTGCTGCCCTGAGCAAGACACTGAAGGAGATTCTCCTGTTTGTTTCCCCACTTGATTTCCACTGTTATCTATGTGGTAATGTGACTTCTTCACTTTCTAATAAATGCTTGTGTGATTCATGTGTGCAGATCCAAGCCTTACATTTCTGTGACAACATATATGTGACTTTGTGCTGGCACAACAAAGCATATTCTTTTTGCAGATTGTTGCACTCTCTGCCGGTATCTTTCTGAGAATTTTTTTTCCCTTTTTTGCTTTTTTTGAATCAGGGTAGCACTATGTAGTCCAAGATGGTCTAGTCCTCACTATGTAGCCCAGGCTAGCCTTGAACTCATGGCAAACCTCCTGTCTCAGCCTCCCAAGTTCTGGAATTACAGGCATGTACCTCCATGCTCAGCCTTCATGTTGAGGACTTTTGCATCTGTCTTCTTTAAAACAATAGATTCTCACTATTGCTTTTGTCCCTTTCTTTTTGAAAGTAAAATAGAGCTAGTTTCTATCAATGAGTTTGGCATTGCTTCTTCTCTTTTAATTTCAATAAAGTATTTGAGTAATATTGTCACTAGGTAATCCCTGAAGATGTAGAATTCAGTGGTTGATGGTCTTAGTAGAATTTTTATTGCTATTTGAATTTCTTTGTCTATTATTGAATTATTCAGAGATTTATATCTTTTCAATCCCGTTTGGATACCTGTATATGTAGGAATCTGTTCATTTCTTCTCAATTCTTGAAATTACTTGAGTATTTGCTCAGTTGTACCTATTCTGATCTTTGGATAGAAGCAACCATGGAATGCTATGAGAAAATATTGAAGAGAGATTCAGATCAAAATCAGCAGAATTCGATTGCTGGTAGAAACTGAGCTACTAAAGACCAGGCTCAGGAGGTTTCATTTGGGAACATGGAATGCATTGGCAAGTGGATTCCAGGCCAATGTTGTTTTATTTTGGCAAGAAATTTGTCTGAATTTTGCTAATGCCCAGAGACATTGTGGGAGACTGACATTATGTATAGCATATTATTTAATCTGGTGGAAGAAAATTCAAGGCAGTCTAGTTGATGCAATTGCATGGCTACTAATTGGTGCTTTAATTTGGTTACAAAGCTCTTTTACTTCCTCAGTTACTTTCATTAATTAGCATTGATTTTTCTTGATGAATGATATTCTTTTCCAATATTTTTCTCATTGAGTTAGCTATTAGTATCTCTAAAACTTTCTGAAAAACCTTCCAATCTCTTCTCTTCAACCAGTTTGTAAAGCTTCTGAACCACATTGTCAGGTAGCATCACAGCAATGACCCCAACTCACTAGCAACAAAATATGTCTTAGCTATTTCCTCATAGCTTGGGAAAAATACCCCAAAACACACAAGTTAAAGGACGGAAGGTTAATTTTCTCTCCCCATTTTTAGAGGTCAGCTGGCTCTAAGTAAAGGTAGCATGACACAGGGCATGACAGAAGAGAAACATCCAATGACACGGCAGGCAAAAAGTAGCAAGCACTCAAGGATGTAGGGATATAAACCCAAAGTACCTCCACAAGCCTCCCTATATCACATCCAGCCATAAATTTATCAGTGGATTAGATCAGTAAGAAACACTCATGATGCAGTCTCACCTACTCATGGTCCAGCTGACCCCACACAAAGCCCCACTTATGACTACATGAAGCTTTTGGGGAACATCTAGATATAAACTTTAACAACAATTTATTTCTATTTTATCTTTATTTACCTAAGAGAAAACACACAACATTTAACTTTCTATTAGTTTTTGTACCATTAGAGTCCTATTGTTGAGGTTGTTGCCTGTGTTTATATCATCAGATGTTTCCCATAGTTTTCTCCTATAAGATTGAAAGATTGGGGGCTGGAGATTTAGCTCAGCAGTGTAAGTGCCTGCCTGGCAAGCACAATGTCATGAGTTCAATCCCTGGTACCAAAAAAAAAAGATTGAAAGATTATGATCTTATAATTAGGGCTTTGATCAAATTTTAATTACTTTATGGACAGGGTAAAGCGTAAAGATCTAGTTTCTTTTTGTATTTATTTAAGAGGAAAAAGACACAGAAAAGAAAAACCAAAAGCAAAAGAGACAACAACAACAAACTCCAAACAATAAAAGTATAGATTTTTCAAAACAAGATGATAGAAACTTAACAATAGTTATAATATTGCATATTGTTACCTTCAAAGGGGTTGCTTAGATTATCAGATACAGACAAATAAAACTGATCTACTACTATGAGTATTGGCTCTTCTTTTCCAAGAACTAATACAATTAGTAATATGATCATCTTACTTATGTATAGATACAAATTTATGTCTTTTTCCTATTTTCTTCTTACTTTCCTCCTTTCCCCTACCCCAGTTACTTTTCATTTTTGAGCAGTTTCTTACCCTTACACAATATTTATTGTAGATTTTTTATCTTATTTGTTCATTTAGGTTCTTACACTAAGGAGACAATATGGAATTTACACATGTGAGTTTGATTTATTTAACTTACAAGTATGGTTTCAAGTTGTGTGCATATACTTATAAAAGCCTTCATGTAACCTTTCTTTGTAGTTCAGTAGTACAACATTGTATAAAATACCACATTTGTATCCATTCCTTGATTGATGGGCACTTGCACTGTTCCCAAGGTTTGGTTATTACAAATTGTGCTGCTATAAATATGGGTGCATATATAAAACTGTGGCAGGTTGATTTCAATCCTTCTGAGAAAATGAACAGAAGAGGGATACCTGGGTCAAATGGAATTTCTAATCCTAGCTTTTTGAGCAACTTCCACACTTATTTCCACAGTGGTTGCACCAGTCTACACTCCCACCAAAAGTGTAGAAGTGTTCCTTTTTACCTCACAGCCTCTCCAGCATTTGTTTTTGGTTAATTTCTTGATCTTGGCCACTGTTTCTGGAGTGAAAGGGAATCTCAGTATTGTTTTAATTTGCATTTCTCTAATGACAATTCAGGTTGAACATTTTTTCATATATTTATTTGCAATTTGTATTTCTTCATCTGAGGATTGTGTATTAATCTCAGATGTCCATTTTTGGATTGGAGCTTTGAAATTTTAGGCCTGGTTTTTTAATTCTTTATACACCCTAGATAGGACTCCTTTGTCTGCAGAGAAGTTGGCTAAGATATTTTCCCTATTCTTGGGTTTTCTTTTCACTCTGTTGGAAATTTATTCTAAGATGTAACACCTTTTTAATAAATTGACATCCCAGTTGTTGATTCTAGGAAGGATTTCCTGTGTAGTTTAATTTTTGTTCATGAACTCTCTGCCTATCTCTATGTCAAGATTTCTACCTGTTTTGTCTTCTAGCAGATTTAGTGTTTCTGTTTTAATATTTGGATCTTTGATCTACTTTGACTTTAGTGCATGATGATAGACATGGTTCTAGTTTCAGTTTCCATTTTTGTCATACAGAAAGCCAATTTTACAGCACTACTTATTAAAGAGGCTATCTTTCATCCAGTGAAGCTGTTTGGCTCCTTTGCCAAAGACAAGGTGAGTGAATCCATTTGTAGTTGTTACTGTATCTTCTAATGTATTCCATTGATCTTCAGGTCCATCTTTATTAAAGTACCATGATGATTTTATCACAGTAGTTTTGTAGTATAATTTCAAGTTGGGGATTGTGCTGCCTCCTGTCTTCCTTTTGTGGCCCAGGATTGCCTTTGGTATTCTAGGTCTCATCCAGTTCCAGATGAATTTTAGGAGAGATTTCTCTATATCTGTGAGGTATGCTAATGGTATTTTGAGTGGAATTGCATTAAATCTGTGTAACAATTTTGGAACAATGACCATTTTGACAATGCTTGCTTTTCCTATCCATGTACAAGGAATGTCTTTTAATTTTCTGAAATCTTCTTCAATTTCATTTTTCAAAGTAATGCAATTTTCAATGTATAGATCTTTTACTCCCTTTAATGTATTGATTCCTAAGAATTTAATTTTTTTGGATGCTTTAGTAAAGGGTGTTGTTTCCCATATTCCTCTCTTAATGAGTGTGTTGTTGGTGTAGAGGAATGCTGTAGATATTTGAGTGTTGACTTTGTATCAAGCTATGTTCCTGAAGTTGGTTATTACATCTAGAAGTCTTTTAATGGAGTTTTGGGGCTTCTTCTATGGAAATTATCATGTCATCTGCAAATATTGATAACTTGTTCCTTTCCTATTTTTATTCTTTTTTCTCTCTCTTTTACAGTTGCTCTGGCTAATGTTTCCAGAACTACAATGAATGGGAGAGGTGATAATGGGCATTCTTGTCTTGTTCCTGATTTTAGGTTGAAATTCTTCAGGTTTTGTCCATTTAGTAAGATGTTAGTTGGTGGTGTATGATATGTGGCTTTTATAACATTGAGATAAAGACAATCTCTTCTAAATTTCCATAGAGTTTTTGTCATGAATGAGTGTTGGATTTTGTTACAAGCTTTTTCTGCCTCTCTTGAGATGATCATGTGATTCTTATCTTTGGCCATGTTGGTATGATATATTTCATTTATTGATTTGCATATGTTGAACCACCCTTGCATTCCTGGGGTGAATCTCACTTGATCATGGTGTATAATTTTCTTTATGATGTGTTGAATTCCCTTTGTCAGTATTTTATTTAAGTTATTTGCATCGATGTTCATTAGGGAGATTGACCTGTAGTTCACTTTTTCGGTTGGGCCTTTCTCTAGTTTTGGTATCAAGGTAATACTTGCTTCCAGAAATGAGTTAGGGAGACTTGCTTCCCTTTTGATTTCATTGAAGTGTTTGAGGAGGTTGATGCAAATCTTCCCTAAATTTCATGTAGAATTCAGCAGTGAATCCATCAGGCCTTCAGCTTTACTTTTTGGTAAGGTTCTAATGAAATTTCCAATTTCATTAACTGAAATTGGGTTATTTAGAAGTTTTACATCTTCTTTGATGCAACTTTCATAATGAATATGTTTCTGAGAATCTGTCACTTTCTTCTGTGTTATCAAAATATAAGAGTAAAAGTTTTTGAAATAGGTATTCATGATCTTATGTATTTCCACAGGATCTGTAGTGATTTCACCATTTTCATTTCTTATTGAGTGGATTTCAGTTATTTTTTCCCTCTTTTTGATAAGGTTGCCTAAGAGTTTATCAATTTTAGTTATTCTTTCAAAGAACCAACTCTTCTATTCCTTAATTCTTTTTATTTTTTTACTACTCATTACATTTATTTCTGTTTTGATCTTTATAATTTCCTTCCTTCTTTAGGCCTTGGATTTGACTTGCTCTTCTTTTTGTAGAAGTTTGAGGTACAGCATTAGGTTGTTTATTTGTTTTTGTTCCATTTTCCTGATGTGGGAATTTGCTGTTACAAATTTTTCTCTGAAGACTGCTTTCAATTTTTCCCATAGGTTCTGGTACATTTTATTGTCATTTTCATTAAGTTGTAGATATTGTTTAATTTTTTCTTTTGTTCTTCTCTGACAAATTGGTTGTTTAGGAGAGTGTTATTTAATTTCCATGTGTTTATAGTGCTCTTGTGGAGTTTTTCATCATTAATTTGCAATTTCAGTACACTATGATCAGACAATATTCATGGAATTATTTCAATTCTTTTGCAATTTGTTAAGCATGTTCTATGGGTTAGTATATGGTATAGTTTAGAGAATAACCCATCTGCAGCTGAGAAGAATCTGTATTCTGATGTCATTAAGTGAAACAGGCTCTACACATCTACTAGGTCCATTTGTTGACAAGTTTGATTCAGTTCTATTATTTCTTTGCTAATTTTTGGCTTAATCGATCTGTCTCTTTGTAGCAATGGGGAGTTATGTTCTCCTGTTGTAATAGCATTATTGCTTACTTGATTTTTCCTGTCGTTTAAGATTTGTCTTAAAGCGTTGGGTGCTCCCATATTTGGCACATATATATGTATGATTGTGATCTCTTCCTCTTGTAGTTTTCACCTTAACAAATATGTAATGACCTTCTTTATGTCTTTTGATCATTCTTGGTTTGAAGTTCATGTTTTCTGCAAATAGAATATCTACACTCACTTTTTTCTGAGTTCCTCTCTTGTTGAGTATTTTTTCCATCCTTTGATTTTTAGTCTGTTAATTCCCTTTTGAGCTAAATATGTTCTTGTACACAGCATAGTGTTGGACTTTGTTTCTTAATCAGCTCTGCCAGTCTGTTTCTTCTTATTGGTGAGTTGAGACAATTTACATTGATGCATATAACTTATATGTCTTGACTTATCCTGTCATATTATCTTTCTGTTGTTGGTTTTCTACTTTTTCTGTCTAATTGTTTGTCCTGTGTAGTGGTTTCCTTTTGCTGCTGTTCTTAGAATGCTTGATATCTTTATGTCTTTCTAGATTATCTTTCAGTACTCTTTGTAGTGTTGGTTTGGTAGTCATGAATTTCTTCAGATGTTCTGTGTCATGGAAGTTTCTTTCTTGCTTTCTTTCTTTCTTGCTTTCTTTCTTTTTTTGTTCCAGGGGTCAAACTCACAACCTCGTGCTTGCCAGGCAGGTGCTTATGCCACTGAGCTAAATCCCCAGCCCTTGAAGTATCTTATTTCTCCATCAATTTAAATAGATAGTTTTGCAAGGTACATCAATCTGAGTTGGAAGTTATTTTCTTTCAGAATTTGAAATACTTCACTCCAAGCTCTTCTTGAAGTTTTATGTTCAGAAGTCAGAAGTCTGATAGGCTTTCCTTTGTAGGTGACTTTTTTCTGACAGCTGTTAGTGGTCTTGTGCTAAATTTCTGAGATCACAATTATTGTATATCTGGTTGAAGGTTTATTTTTATTATAGCTAATTGGGGGTCTATATGCCTTACTCTTATGTATGAGATTTTTTCCCCATGTTTGGAAAAATTTCTGCCACAAATTCTGTAAGTAGTCTTCTTATATCATTTATGTTGACTCTTGTTGTTTCATTGACACCTATCAATTTTATATGGTTTCACTTTGCATCATCTTACAACTGTTGAATTGTTGTTTCCTGTTTTCTTGTCATTTTAAGAGATCTTTTCTTTCATGATCATAAGATTACATCCTGTCTTTAAGGTCTTAGAGTGTGTGTTCGGCTTCATTCAAGCAGTTTTGCCAGATTTCCATGCAATTTTTAATTTCTTGAGTATCCTTTTGAGTTGGTTACATGCACTGTAATTCTGTCTTTTTTTTAATTGGTACTGGGGATCAAACTCACAACTGCACACTTGCAAGGTGGGCACTTATGCCACTGAGCTAAATCCCCATCCTATCTAATTCTGTCTAATATTGTTCACTCAAGGTTTCCATCATTTTGTTGCGTTCCTCTAATTTTTTTACCTAGACTTTCTTTGGATAGACCCAACATTTCTTTCATAATGTTTGTCATTTCATTTTTTACCTGGGAGATTATTTCTGCTCTAATTTCCTCTATAAATTCATGGATTGTTTTTTTAGTTGAGTTGCTATCATTTCAGAAAGTTTAGTTGTGCAATTTTCAGTGCCTTCTATTTCAGTGTCTCTTCAGTTTGTTCTCAGTGGGCTAGAGGACTTTATTTGCTCTTTCATTTTGTCATTTTTTTCTGGACCTGTGCAGCTGGCCAGGCACCCTCCTGATGGATTGCATTGGAATGCTATATTTGGCAATGCTTCAGTCCTACAATATCCACATGCCTACCTGGGGCATGCCCCCAAACTGTGGCTTCAGAGCCTTGCACTCTGATGGGAAGAGCTCAAAATCTTCAGGACCCATCAGCTAGGCTGGCCACATTCTGAATGGCTCTGGGGTTCTGAACTATTCAGAACTCAGTACCTCTGTGATCTGTGAGGCTGTCCAGGCATCCCCCTGATTAATTGCTCTGGGACACTGGTTTGGGCAGATCCTCTGTCAACTACCAGAGATGCACCCCCATAGTTTGGCCTGGGCCCTTGCACCTGACTGGGCAGAGTTCAAAACTTCCAGGACCCAGGTGGCTAGCCATGATTTACCTCTGTAATGTGGCACCAGGTTCTTGCCACTGGCTGTGTAGAGTTCAGAACCTCTAACTTCAATTTTCTTCATATGGAGATTTAATTATTCCCAGAATCACTTTTTAAAAGCTTGGGTTTTTCTCTAATATATGACTTTAGAACCATTTTCAAAATTCAAATAGATAAATTTGCAATATTTTCTGTTCTTTGTCCTTATTGTGTCACATCTGTCTACATGATTGTTTTTATGCCTGTACAATGTTGTTATTCTTATTACTGCCCTGTAGCAGAGCTTGAAATTGCATACTATATTGTAATTCTTTAGCAGTGGTTATTTTTTGTTCAAGATTTTTTTAAGCTATCATGGGTCATTTGTGATTCATGTGAATTTTAGAATTATTTTTCTAGCTCTACAAATATTGTCATAATTATTTTGATGGAGATTATTGTGAATCTGTTAACTGCTATTGGTAACATGGCCATATTAAAATATAACAACATAGGTGGTGATTCCATTTATGAACATCTTCTACAATTTTTTTCTGTACTGTTTTGTAATTTTGTATATAAACGTGTCTTCCTGGGGTTTTCTTCTATCTATTGGGATTTGAATTGTTTTATGAATTTCTATTTCATTGGATATGCTATTGGTATACAAAAGGTTATTTATTTATGTACACTGATTTCATATCTTGCCATTTTGCTTAATTTATTTATGAGCTATAAAAATATGTTGATGGAGTCTTCAAGATCTTCTAACTATATGACTCCAGGTCTTAAGAAAGGGATAATTTGTTTTATTTCTTTCCAGTTTACAGCTTATATATTTCCTTCTGTTCTCAAATTTCTCCAACTAAAATTAAACTAATATATAGAATAGGGGCTGTAAGAGTAGGCATTGTTTCTTATTAATTATTTTAGACATTAATTTCCATTTTTCTCTATGTAACATCATGTTAGCTATGGTTTTTTCATATATATTATGTTGAAATCCATATATATGATAAGGAATTATTGAATTTTATCAATGGACTTTTCTGCGTCTATTAAAAAGATCAAGTGTTTTCCTTATTGACTCTAATTATGTGATATCTTACATTTACTTACTTGCATACATTAAGCCATCTTTGCATTCTCTGAGTGAAATCATCTTGATGATGGTAATAAATACTTGAATGTGTTTTTTAATTCAATTTGCATGTATCTTTTGAAATTTTTAGTTTTTTTCCTTGTCAAGAGCTATAGTCTATATTTTTC
This sequence comes from Hydrochoerus hydrochaeris, assembly GCA_004027455.1. Lineage (NCBI taxonomy): Eukaryota > Metazoa > Chordata > Mammalia > Rodentia > Hydrochaeridae > Hydrochoerus > Hydrochoerus hydrochaeris. The sequence continues at coordinate 107,793 of PVLA01003367.1, forward strand.
TTGTTTTTACTTGTTTATTTCCTTTTCTATTTTTTTAAAATTTTGTTTCAGGGTGACAGTGATTTTTCTATAATGAATTTGGAAGTGTTTTGCTTCCATTTTTGATGGAATACTTTGATGGGAATTAATAGTATAAAATGCTAATTTTTTATATCTAAGGAAATATCTAAAGAAAGTCTGGTAAACTCAGCAGTGAACCTGTGTTATTCTGTGGATTCCTGTGTTGAAAGACTAGTTGTAGTTTCTCCTGTGTCAAAATTGTCACAGACCTCTGCATGTTCATAACCTCTTGATTGAATTTTGTATGGATTTATATGTCTAGAAAATTATCCATTTTTTTCTAGAGTCTGTTTTATGATATATAGTTTCAAAATTATCTCTAATAATCTTCAAGATCTTATTATTAGCTGTTATAACATTCTCTTTTGTCTCTAATTTTATTAGTTTGACTCTTCTTCTGGTAAGTTTGGCTAAGGGATTTCTCATCATGTTTAACTCTTTAAATAACTCTCCTTTTCATGGACCATTCACATTATTTCTTCCATTTTTATTTATTTAATTTCAGTTATTAATTTTATTATTTCATTTTTCTATATTTTTCCATGGTTTGCCTTTTCATTGTTTTAAATTCTTTAGAAATACAAATAAGGAGCCACCAGGATGCAGATTCCTGCTTTTGGCCCTGACCTTGTGCTCTGGTGGAACCACAGTGCATGGAGGGGGTCTTTGAACGTGCTCCCAGGTGGTAAGAACATGTGCTGTGTCTGAGACCACCCTGGGCCACTCACAGGGACAGGGACTCAACCGAGCCACACCCAGCAACCACCAAGCAACCAGCAGGACCCAGATTCCAGCTTTGGGCCCTGACCCCATGCTCTGGCAGAATCCCAGCACACAGAGGGGGACATTGAGCCTGCTCCCAGGTGGCAAGAACATGCACTGGATCTGAGACAATCCCAGGCTGCACACAGGGATGGGGGCCCAACCGGGCCAAGCCCAGCAAATGCCAAGCATCCAGTGGGACCAAGATTTCAGCTTTGGGACCTGACACTGTGCTCTGGTGGAATCCCAGCACACTAAAAAGGACATTAAGCTTGCTCCCAGGTGGTAAGACCGTGCCCTGCATCTGAGACCACTGTGGGCCCCACACAGGGACAGGGGACCAAAGTGGGCCACAGCCAGCAACACCCAAGCAGCCAGCAGGACCCAGATTCCAGCTTTGGGCCCTGACCACACACTCTGGCATAATCCCAGTGCAAAGAAAAATCTTGGAACTTAGCTCCCAGGTGGCAAACTTTGGACTACAGTGGATTAACTGTGCCAGTATGATGAGTATGCCCCTAAAATAGAGGTGTACAGTGGGTAAATAGGGCCAATAATAAAGCCCTTCCAACTAAAAGTAAGACCTTGGTGAGTCTGAAAAGAGTGTGAATGACCCCCTCCTACACACAGAAAACATCAGGTAGAGTGAAAATGGCAAAACAAAAAAAAGCAAAATGCAGCCTCAAACATCTAGTTACATCAGAAGCAAGTGCAAGAGATATTGAACTAGAGGACTCCAAAAGTAACACACCAGGAATCTCTGAAAAAATATTGAGCAAAATAAAAAAAACTCCATGATGGTATAGAAGAAATCAAATTAGAAGAACTCTCCTATGTAAAGACAGAAATAACAACCTTATTAAATGAGTTGCTGAGTGCACCTAAAGAAGAAATAGAGAAAAAAGGGCAGGAGCTTGGAAAACTGATTGAAAGCTTGAATGAGCAATACAGAAAAAAATGCAGAATTCACAAAATAAGCTGAAAGAAACACCCAAGAAACAAAAAATTCTATTCAAAGCCTGCAAAACCACTTAAATGAAGCTGAGAATGTGATTTATGATCTTGAGGACAGGATCACAATTAGTGATCATGAAAGGATAGAACTTTTAAAAACAACAAAGCAGCATGAAGTGAAATCCAACAGCTTCAAGATGAGGCCAAGAGAAAATATATAAGACTAATAGGCATCAGTGAAGAGGTAGGAGTCAATGAAAATGACGTAGCCAAAATATTCACAGAAGTAATACAAGAAAATTTGCCAAATATGGGGAAAGAACCTGATATGCACATACGTGAGGCATTTAGAATGCCAAACAGTCACAATCAACATAAATCCATACCCAGACACATAATAATTAAAATCTCAGACATGCAGCATAAAAACAAAATACTAAAACCAGTTAGAGAAAAGACACAACTCACCTACCAAGGAAAGCCATTAGAACCACAGCAGACTTTTCAGCACAAACTCTCAAGTCAAGAAGAGCTTGGAGTGAGGTTTCAAGCTCTGAAAGAAAACAACTTTCCACCCTGACTGATGTACCCAGAAAAACTTTTTATTCAAATTTAATGAAGAAACAAGACACTTCCATGACAAAGAACAACTGAAGAAATTCATGTCCACAAAACCAACCCTAGAGAGAGTACTGAAAAACATGCTACACAGAGATAAAAACAACCACAATCCCCAAAACAACAACAGAAAGAAACCACCAGGTAAGATAAGCAATTAAATAAGGGGAAAAGCAGAAAGCAAACAACTGGAGCATAACATGGCAAAGTCAAGCCAGTATATATAAGTGATACCCATACATGTAAATGGCCTAAATTCACCTATAAAAAGAAATAGATTGACAGAATGGATCAAGAAACATGATCCCACAATATGCTGTATACAAGAAACACATCTGACCCAAAAGGAAACTCATAGATTAAAAGTCAAAGGCTGGAAAACAGTACTCCATGCAACAGGAAACCAGAAAAAAGCAGGGGAAACTATTCTAATTGCAGACAACATGAACTTCAAACCTAAAATGATAAAAATAGATAAAGAAGGTCACTACATACTCATTAGTGGAAAAATTCAAGAGGGAGAACAAACAATTATAAATATATATGCACCAAATACAGGAGCACCCAACTATGTAAGACAGATACTAATGGACATGAAATACCAAATACACAAGGACACAATCATAACAGGGGATTTTAGCACCCCATTGTCACAAAGAGATAGATCAACTAGACAAAAAGTCAGCATAGAAATAACAGAACTGAATCATACCTGTGAGCACTTGGACTTAGTAGATGTTTACAGAGTATTCCACACAACCACATCAGAATACACATTCTTCTCAGTTGTGCATGGGGCATTCTCCAAAATAGACCATATATTATCCCATAAAACATTCTTAAGTAAATTCAAAGATATTGATTTCCTACCATACATAGTATCTGACCATATTGCACTGAAATTGGAAATTAATGGAAAAATAAATTGCAAAACATGCACAGATACATGGAAATAAAATAACAGCCTTTTAAACAACCAGTGGGCTACAGATGAAATTAACAAAGAAATAAAGCAATACCTATAATTCAATGAAAACACAGAAACAACATACTGTAATCTATGGGATGCAATGAAAGCAGTCTTAAGAGGGACATATATAGCAATAAATTGTCTTATCAAGAAAACAGAACAAGCACTAATAAACAACCAAATGCTCCATCTCAAGATTCTAGAAAAAGAAGAGCAAGCTAAATGGGAAGTTTATAGAAGAGAGGAAATTGTAAAGATTAGAGCAGAAATCAATGCAATTGAAACTAAAAAACAATACAAAGAATTAATGAATCAAAAAACAGGTTTTTTGTGACAATAAAAAAATTGACAAACCCCTAGCTAACCCTATCAAGAGAAAGAAAAAAACCCAAATTCATGCAATAAGAACTGAAAAGGAGGAAATTACTATAGATTCCATAAAATTCAAAAGAACATGAATACCTACTTTGAAAATCTCTACTCACATAAAGTGGAAAACACAGAGGAAATGGACAGATTTCTAGAAACATATGAACCACCAAAGCTCAACCAAGAAGATATAGCAATTTTGAACAACCCAATATCAGCTACTGAAAGTGAAAATGTAATTAAAAAATTACCAACAAAGAAAACCCCAGGTTTTGATGGATTCACAGGTGAATTCTACAAGAAATTTAGAGAAGATCTGATGCCAAGACTCCTTAAACTCTTCAGTGAAATTGAGAAGAAAGTAATCTTCCCTAAATCATTTCTGGAGGCAAGTATTGTTCTGATACCAAAACCATAGAAAGATCTAACCAGAAAGGATAACTGTAGACCAATCTCACCAATGAACATTGATGCAAAGATTCTTAATAAAATACTGGCAAATAGAATGCAGCAAATCATCAAAAAGATTCTACCCATGACCAAGTGTGGTTCATTCCAAGAATGCAAGGATGGTTTAACATGTGCAAATCAATAAATGTAATACACCACATCAATAGAGCCAAAATAAAAAACCACATGGTCATCTCAATGGATGCAGAAAAAGCTTTTGACAAAGTCCAACATTTGTTCATGATAAAAACCAGAAACTTGGAATACATGATGTCTACCTCAACCTTATAAAGGTCACCTATGACAAACCAACAGTCAACATTATACTAAATGGACAAAACTGAAAGCTTTCACTTTAAAATCAGGAACAAGACAAGCATGTTCACTATCACCACTTCTTTTCAACATAGTTCTGGAAACACTGGCCAGGGCAATCAGACCAGAGAGAAATAAAAGAAATAAAGATAGGAAAGGAAGAAGTTAAATTATCACTATTTGCTGATGACATGATACTCTATATGGAAGACCCAAAAAACTCTATTAAAAGACTGCCACAGGTAATTAACAAGTTCAATAGTGTAGCTGGACATAAAGTCAATGCTCAACAGTCAATAGCATTCCTGTACACAAACAAAAATGTCACTGAGAGAGAAATTATGGAAATATCGCCCTTTACAATAACATCTAAAAAAATGAAATACTTAGGAATCAACTTATCTACAAATTTAAAAGACCTATATGCTGAAAATTATACTACACTGAAAAAAGGAGATCAAAAAGGATATTAGGAGATGGAAAGATATTCCTTGCTCTTGACTAGGAAGAACCAACATTGTGAAAATTGCCATAATCCCAAAACTGTTATATAGATTTAATGCAATCCCAATCAAAATACAAACATAGAAAAAACACTCCTAAAATTCATTTGGAAACAGAAGAAAACTAGAATAGCATAGTCAATTCTATGCAACAAAAGCAAGGCAGGAGGCATCTCAGTTCCTGTTTGAATCTATACTAAAAAGCCAAGGTGATACTATCAGCATGGTACTGGCAAAGAAATAGATGTGAGAATCTGTAGAAGAGATTAGAAGATGCAAGCACAACTACAAAAACACTCAGTCACCTGATATTTGACAGAGTCTAAAAATGTCCACTAGAATAAGGATATCCTCTTTAATAAATGGTGTTGGAAAAATCCGCTCTCCACATGCCGAAGACTGAAACTAGATCCATGCCTATCACCGTACATAAAACTAAAGTCTAAGTGGATCAAAGACCTAAATATTAAAACAGAAACACTGAATCTACTGGAAGACAAGGTAGGTAGAAGTCTTGGAGACATAGGGGTAGGCACAGAATTTATGAACACAACACAAACTGCACAGGAAACACTACAAATAATCAGCAATTGGAATCTCATATTATTGAAAAGTTTCTGCACTTCAAAGGAAATCACCAACAGAGTTAAAAGAAAACCCATAAAGTGGGAAAGAATTTTAGCCAGCAACCCCTCAGACAAAGGACTTATATCCAGAACATATAAATAATTGAAAAACATTAAGTCCCCCAAATTCAAAGACCCTCTCCAAAAATGGGTATCTGAGATGAACACACAGTTCTCAGAGAAAGATATACAAATGGCAAATAAATGCATGAAGAAATGTTCACCTTTATTGCTCATTTGAGAAATGTAAATTAAAACAACACAGAGGTTTCCCCTCACTCTGGAAAGAATAAGCTGCCATCAAGAAATGAACTGATAACAAATGTTGACAAGGCTGTGGGGAAAAAGGAACACTGCTCCACTTTTGGTGGGAATGTAGACTGGTGCAAGCACTATGGAAATCCATATGGAGAATTCTCAGAAGACTAGTGTTGGAAGTTCCATTCAATCCAGCTATTCCCCTCCTGGGTATTTTTCCCAAAAGAACTGACAAGTTCATGTCACAGTGATATATGCGCACCCATGTTCATAGCAGCACAATTTGTAATAGCTAAATCTTGGAAAAAACCAAGATGCCTATCAACTGCAGAGTCGATGAAAAAGATGTGGTACTTTTACATAGTGGATTATTACTCAGCTATACAAAAGGATGATCTTGAAGCCTTCATAGGAAAATGGAGACAACTTGAGACTATCCTCATTAGTGAAATAAGAATAATATTTATAAATATCATATTGTGTCTCTAGTGTAAAAAGTGATAAGAACTATAAAAGTAATAAAACACAAAATGTGTAATAGCTATTATAGAAAAAGAGAGAAAAAGAAAGTGCTTTGAGTGTGTAAAATAGATGACCATATTGCTGTATCTTTTTTGGATCTTTGAGCAGAACTGTTTGCAGTCTCACTGTTTGAATGTCTACTATGTATCCTTTAAATTTTTAACTTAAACAACAACATCCAAGATGGCAATATGTAATTTATCAACAAGTGATTTCTTATTGTTTTTTTCATTTTTCTTTTAGAATTCTGTATTGTTGCTAACCTTTGTTCTTTTGCTTTTTTTCTCTTTAAATAATTTTTTTAAAAAATGCATAATTGCTATTGTAAAAAACTGAGGAAATAGGAAGTTTTGTAAAATATATAACTGCATGAAGATTTAAGTGTGTAAGATTGATAACCATACTTCTAAGTTCTTATTGGGTTTTTTAACAGATCTGTTTACAGTCTCACTGCTTGAATGTCTACTTTGTATGCTCTAATTTTGTAGTTTGAACAGCTATTTCTAAAAAGACAATATGTAATTTATCAACCAGTGATCTCTTACTGTTTAACTCTTTTTTTGAAATTCTGTAATATTTCTACCTTTTTTCTGTTTTTTTCTCTTTAAATAAAAAATAAAGAAATACAAATAAGTTATTTATTTGAGATACTTCTGATAGCTTGGTGTAGACTCTCATAACAGTATAATTCCCTCTCAGAGTTCCATTCACTGTATTCCACAGATTCTGCTGTTTTGTTTCCATTTTTAATTGATTCTGGGGAGATTTTTGAAAAACATTCATACTCTGATTTCTTCAATGGCACACTGATTGTTCAAATGTATATTGCTAGATCTCTTTGTGCTTGTACAATATCTGTGGATTCTTTTGCTCTTGACTTGTAGTTTCATTTCATTTTGTTATTTTTTTAGGTTTAAAAAACAAAATAAATGTCGGTTAGTGCAATGATATACAAATATTTATTTCTATTATTTTCATTTTTGTATTAGTTAAAGATTGCTTTATGGCCTAAAGTATGTTCTGTTTCAGAAAAATTTCCATAAGCTGCTAAACATAACATTTTTCTATATTTCTTCATAAAAAATTCTATAGCTATCTTAAGTCTTTTTAGATTGTAGCATAGCATTACACCATTGTTCCTTTGAAGATTGCTTGTCTGAGTAATTTTTATTTTTGTGAGAATGGAGTATCTATGTCTACCATTCTAATCACATTCAGGCTTTGGAAACCTCCACTCTGAGGGTAGCAGCCCCCTCATTTTTTTTTTGGCATCCAACTTTCCTGGATGAAGTGTATGAAACTTGTTCAGTACAGTCTGCCACCATCACCACTCATATGTATGGGCCTTACACAATCGTGGATGTCCTCTTGACCCTCTCCAGTTGGTCATCTGACTACTGCTCTCAAAAGGAAAGCAAGCTCTACTCCCTTGTGTATTTCTGACTGAACTCTCACTCTTAATATTTTTCAACAGATCTGCTTCTATAGTGTTCTGCTAGGACTACACTAAGCCACAAAGTAGAAAATAGCTGGGACAGCACGATAATATTAACTATGTTTGTCAGGAGAAAGAAAAATATAAGAGCCCACATTTTTCAAAGCAGCAAGCTCACTGGCTTTCATAAGATGGACCCCAGCAATAGTAAAAGATGAGAAATGCAGAATACATGACTGCTAGCACATTATGCAGCTCCTACTATTGTGACAAGACGAAGAGAATAATCCATGGAGATTGAGAATAAGGCAAACAAGCTTACCTGGGGAACAACATCCAACATAGAGTCCAAATTGTTGACCTCCAGGATCTGGTATCTGGACAATATATGGGGAGTGATTTCCAGATTTGAGGTTTGCTCTTTATTTGGTGCAAGTTTTGTTGTTAAAAATCAAGACTAGGAGTGGTTTAGTGGTGGGAGGGGGCTTCCTGAGATGAAGTCATCCAGAACATAGGTTTGTCTCATAGTTGCTTAGTCTGCATGATTCAGCAGAGAGGAAATTTAGAGGGGTAGGCAGGAGAACTAAGAAGATTTAAAATGGAGTCTATTTAAAATGGCATTGTAGCTTCCACTTCACTACTTCAGCTAAATATAGTACAGACTGCCTTTCTGCTCTAAATCTGTTTCCGTGAAAATTTGGTTCAGTCTGACTGTGTCTCTTTCCATTTCTATTTCTCTGCCTCCCTTTGTCAAGGTGTTATTTCACTGTGACCTCAGAATAATGTACTAGTTCTTTCCATCTTTTCCAATATTCTGAATCATTGAGTCTGGCTGGTTTTTAGCCTTTTCAATTAAAATTTGTAGAGAACCTGGCAAATGCCACCTATTTCTACACTGTCAATCTGAACACTCCACGATGTTTTCTACATTATAATATTTATAAGGATTGCTTTAGATCTGAACATCATTTTAGGTATTATGGACCTTAGAAAAATGCTAATTATTTCAGTGTGTGAATAGAGATCTTTTTCTTTTTTTTTCATTTTTATAAATATTTATAATTGTAGTGTATGGATCTTTTTTCTCTTTGGATATACTTTATCTTAGGTATATTTGTGAAGCTCTTTAAAATACTATTTGTTATCACTTATATTTAAGTATCCCCATAAATCCTCATGGGATCATAGGTAGGGATTTGAGGTTATCATTGATGATAATCAGATTATTAGTCCACTGCTTAGTTTATAGCTAACCGTAATGTTGGGAGAAGAAGGTTGTTTGGTGGAAGTGAGTGACATGGCTTTGAAGGCTCTATCTGCCTCCTTCCTCCCTTGATTTTTTTCTGTTTCCTGCTGCCATTCCATGACCTGTTTTCTCTGCCATGCCCCTCTGTCATGCTTCCCTGCCATAGAACCACTTGACAATGCACTGAAACTTCTGCAAACTGTGAGTCAAAATAAATTTTTCTGAATTAAGTTGTCTGTGGTATGCATTTTTCCAAGCATTGTTGAAAGTATGTAACACAACATTTCCCTCTCTCTCTCTTTCTCTCTCTCTCTCTCTCTCTCTCTCTTTCTCAAGTCTGCTTTTACTGTTCATAAATCCTACCATTTTGATTTGCTGATTTGGTGTCATGCAATTTTAAATAATGTTTTATTTTGTTTCTAAAATTTTTATTGTATTTCTTACATTTTGTTTGTACCAAACTACATGTCAGAAAAGAGATAGCTTCAATTCTTTCCTAGTTGAATGAGTCTATTTCTTTTTCTTGTCATATTTTTCAGGCAAGAACATTCCATGCTATATTTCACAAAATTGATGACAGTGAACATCCTAGTCTTGTTCTGGATCTCAAAGATACTTGCTCTAATTTGTCCTAATAAATATGTTAGCTATGGGTTTAAGAAATGTGGTCTTAATTGCATCATAGTATGTTCTCTCTAAATCTAATTTGTTGAGTGCTTGTAATACGAAAATAGTTTTCTTAAATAATTTTTATGCATCTGTTAAATCTGTACATAATTTTTGTCCTTGAATGTGTAATGTGTTGTATTATATTAACTTATACATTTTAAACTATCTTTGTATCCTGAGGTAAATAAATTCCTCTGGCCATGGTATATGCTTCTTTTAAAGCATTGGTAAATTCACTTTTCTAACAATTTTGAGGACTTTTGCTTCTATGATCATCATGGTATTTGCCTGTGTTTTCTTTTTTTTTTATTTTGGCATCCTTCCTAGGAACTCGTTTCAGGTAGTGATGGCCCCATAAAAATATTTCACTTCTTCAATTTGGCATATAATTTCTATTGACTCTTCAGGTTTTTTGAGAAATATATTACCAAATTCATTTGGTCCTAGAAATGTCTTTTATGATAGAATTTTTGTACTGATTTCATCTTATCATTCATTATCTATTCACATTTTCTATTTATTCATGACTCAGTTTTGGTAGATTGTATGTGTATAGTTATCTATCCTTTTTGTAGCTTATCTAAATTGATACCATGTAAGTGTCCACATAGTTTCATGCTAGTTTTTGTATTTGTGTTGTACAGTAGTAATACCTCTAATCCTATTTTTAATTTTATTTTCAGCATTTTATTCTGGTTTATTCTAGCTAATGTGTGTTGATTTAACTTACTTTATCAAAAGCCCAGGTTGTTCTTTCACTGATATTGTATATTTATAGTCTAGTTTCTATTTCACTTATTTTTTTGTGATCTTTAATATTTCTTTTCTTTTGCTAAATCTGGGCTTTGTTTTTTCCTTTCCATTTTCTTAAACCATAACATTAAAGCAATCTTCATTTTTTAGTATACATTCTTATGGCATGAAGTTAAGTAAAATAAATCAATTTCTCTACCTTAAATATCATATAGTTTTTCTTTTGTGAGCAGAAATGTTTTTTTTAAAAAAAACAATAGAAAGCAGACAGATATATCTTTTACAAATGGAAAGAGGATGAAGTAATAGTGAAAGGAGAGAGAGCTTGAGAAGGGAGTAAAAAAAATTTAAGATGTACTTTGTACATAAACCAACTCCCTATGATGAATGTGATCATTATTTACTACAATGCACTAATAAAAATGAAAGTTAAAAAAGTCACAATGTACCTATAATATATATCATATTTGTGCTAACTAAAAATAAAGAATATATTTTAAAAACATTACCCTTAAAACTCCTCTTTAAACTTCTTATAAATTTTGTTGATTATTACCAGCATTGTTGGGTAGTAGTAGTGGTGTTTGAAGTCAGACATATGCACTGGAATAATATAGGTAATTGGAGGTGGCAAGGGAAGCCAGATATAGAAATGTAAACAGAGGGAGAAATTTATAACATCTAAATCCACTCTGAGGGTGGTGCTTAGAATAGGAAGCCTGAGTGCTACTGGACTATGGCACCTCTTACACTCTAAGCCTGGAATACAGGACTTCTTGAGGGGAAATCTAATACCCTGAGGGAACTTTCACTTTAGTAGTGGTCAGGCTGCTGGAATAAGCTCTTAAGTGTTTTACACTTGCACCAGGAAAAAGAATATATATAACTGGGAATTACAGAATTGGTGAAACTGGAAGCTGTTGAGCAGTGACTGACAAAGCATCATCAAGTCCTTGAGGAAGTTGAAATCAAACACACAATCCTGATTAGAGACCCATATCTAAGTACTAGGATTAAGCTAGTGGGAAGCATCTCTGAGTGGTAAGTATGGGGGAAATAAGAAGTCAGAAAGACCCATGAGTAGGCACTTTCCCACTCTTTCTCCAAATATCAGTTGTATTTATCCCACAAGATATCCTGCCTGTGGCCCAGTGCTTGCTGTCAAGAAAAGTCTTGACGACCCATATGCTACTGAACTCTGTGAACCCTGGGACATCATGTGTGGGAGAGTAACACACTGGGGAGAATGAAAAGGGATACACTATGACTGGAGAGCCAAAGAGTGATGTCCTAGCCAGAGAGCAGCAAGCAGTATGCTTAGCAGTAGCTTTGTGCTGGAGAATGCAGAATCAGCTGCTTGTTTTGCTAGGCAGGGAAGGGTGGGGATCAAGAGAGCCCTTACAGAAATCAGTAGAAAACTGGGTGTTAAGACAATCACACTATGCCATCTCCTCCTTAATTAACAGAGGCCTGAATTTAAAGATAAAAACAGCCATTTAGCCCCATTCAGAGTGCAGCTTGCAACAGGGAGGTGAGATCAAAGTGCTATCATGTTGCTGAGCTTCCTTACTCAATTGAGCAAATCATGGGAGTAGAAAAATCTTAGAAACTTGAAGCAGCATGCAGAACACTGTGTACTGAAACAGGTGATGAGAGCAAACAACTTGTCGCAGTGATGTTCTAAGGAGAGCAGAGGGACAAGAAAGTGTTAGACTGACAATCTATACAGAAACTCCCCACAGGTCAGAACTTTTACATGCATGAATGTGAGGGGAATGTTCTCAGTAGTCCAAATCATAATGCAATATAAATAAGAAAGTCAGGATGCATTAATTTTGTATTGTTGAAATTGTGGATTTCTAATTTTTTAAACTTTTCTTTATTCTTCCTGCCTTTTCCTTTTATCTTCTGTTTATTCCTTTTCTCTTTTCATTTAACATATACAGAAGACATATATATGTATATATATAATTTGTCTGTCAGTGGTCACCACATAGCCTTGCAATAAACATGGACATGCAGTTGTCTCTTTCGTATGCTGACTTCACTTATGTACCCAGGAGTAGCATAGTTGGAACATACGATATTCCTACATTATGTTTGACTTTTTTAGTAAACTGCATAGTTCTTTCTATATTAAACTCTATTAATTTGCATTTCCAGAAACAGACTCTTCTTTCATCAATGATTTTTAATTCTCACTGTAGAAATGTTAATGAAGTTTAGCTTTAAATATATATTTTGCTTCGGAGTCTTTGTAAAATGGGACTGATTTCCTAATTTTCTTCTCAGTGAGTTCATTATTGATATAGAGATAAGCCAATTATGTGTCTGTATTTTTTTTTCTTTTGTACTGGGAATTGAACTCAGGACCTTGCACTTGCCAGGCAGGCACTGTGCCATTGAGCAATATCCTTGACACCTCTGTGTTGTTTTTGAATTCTGGTATTTTATGGGATTTTTAAATCATTTATACAACTTTTTTTCATGGAATCTTTAGGGTTTTCTTCATGTGCAAACATGTCATCCACAAACAGGAGCAATTTGACTTTCTTAGTTCTATTTTGTTTATCTTTTATTCTTTTTCCTAATTGCTTTTGCTAGAATTCCTAGAACTAAATTAACAGAAATAAAAATTGGCACTCTTTTAATGTCCTTCATCTTAGAGAAAATGTTTTCCATTTTTCCCAATTCTGTATACTGTTGGATGTGGGTTTTTATATATACCCTTTTATCATGTTAAAGTATGAGCCTTCTATTTGCTATGGAATTTTAACATGAATGGATATTAAACTTTTTAAAGACTTGATGTATTTTTTGATGCAACTGTGTAATTTTTATTCTTCTTTGCTTATGTTATGTCACCTTTGAATTCTTGAAATAAAACAAAGTGGATCAAGATGTACAGTTATTTTAATGTACAGTTGAATTTAATTTGTTAATATTGTTGACAATTTTTGCATTTATGTTTACCATGAATATGTATTTATAATTTTGTTTTATGGGTACCTTATCAAATTTGGAGATCAGAAATTTTGTTATATTCATAAAATGAATTTTGAAATGCTACATTTCAATTTTATGTTCTTCTTATAGTCATTATTTGAGTATTTCTGATTTTTCCCTTGTTATTTCTTTGGGGATTGTTTTCTACTGGCTTTCCAAAACCTTGAGACGTACCATAAGTTTATTTATAATCTGTCTCTGTTATTTATATGGGCACTTATTGCTATAAAAACCCCAATAGTATTGTTTCCAGAGTATTCCACAGGATCTGTTTGTTCACTTTCTCTTACCTTTGATTCAAAATTTTTTAAAGTTTTCCTTCTAGTGTTTTCATTAATCCACTTTTCATTCATTAGCATATTCTTCTATTTGGCAACTACACTTGTTTATGTTTTTTTCAGTATGTTTTTCTAATAATTTCTAATATCATTAGTTATAATTGCATCAGATGTGAGAAATTATTTCAGTTGACTTTAATACATTATAATTTTCTTTGTGCTATGTGGTTTATTTTACAACATGTTTCATGATTTAATCAAAAGAATGTGCATTCAAAACTGATGAATGTATATTCTGTGTCTGTTAAATTTATTTGCTCTATAGTGCAATTTAACCCCAAGGGTTTTGTTGTTGTTGTTGTTGTTGTTAGTGTTTTATTCTATCTATTGGTGTGAGTGAGTTATTGCCTTTTTTCACTATATTGCATTTTGTCCTACTTATCCTCTTATGGTTTGTAGTGTCTGTTTTATTAAATTGTATGTATATACACACCATATATATATATAATTGCTACATATTCTTCATGCATTGCTCCCTTGAGCAATGACCATGTTTGTGCCATTTAACAAATTTTATCTTACATGTATATTGATTCTTGTAGGTATAATAATTTCTACTTGTGTTCATTTTTCACCAGTTTGAGAACTCTTTTTCTGAACTTTCACATTTAGCCTGATCTAGACTTTTAAGATGAGGTGAGTTTCATGTAGGTAGCATATTTTAATGTTTTATTTTATAAACTATTGCACAATGATGTCTCTTTATTTGATTCTGAAGGCTATTTACATACAGAATTTTCGTTCAAATCTATTAACTAGTTTCTGTCATTTTGTTGATTTTGTTTCAGTGGTAGGGAATATTCTAGTATTTGTTTTGCATTTGTTTTAGAAGTTTAATGATTTATTATACTGATCATTGTTGATTATATCATATTTGTCATTTGTATATCAACTAGTGAGGTCATTCTTTCCCATGCTCTTGGTATTTATTTATTTGTCAATTCTTCAGGGTGTATAATTCCTTTATGCAACTGTGTAATATTCATTTAGTAGTGATGACTTCCATTATTTTTTTATTGTTGAATATTTTTATTTTCCCATTTATTGTGAGGGCAAACTTCTCTGTACATAGTGATATTTGTAGGTATTTTTTCCCAAAAGTAGAGGTATAATATTCCATGCCCTCCTGGACTTTAGATTTTCTGTTGAGAAATCTGTTTTTAGATTCAAGTTTGCATTTTAATGTTACTTGGCACTTCTCTGTTGCATCTTTTTTTAAATTTCATTTTAAAGGAATAAAACCAAGCAACAAAACAAAAAAAAATAATAAAGCCAATCAAAACAAACCAGTATAAGTGACACAGGATTTTAAAACTATAGGAAATCAGCAATGGTTGCCTTGTGCTCTTGTCTCCAAAAATAGCTCCAGATACCTTCAGACAGAGTAAAATTCAAATGAAACAGAACAGAATAGAATGAAAAAAGCAAAACAATCAATGCAGTAAAGAACTTCAAATCAAGACAGTTGCACATGCAAAATGGCCACAAAAATAAATTTTGCTATCTTTGAAATAGCTACCCATGCCATCAGATATAACAAAATCAAACAAAACTAAACAGAATAAAACCAAATCCAACAAAACAATGAAAATGATTCAGCATTTCAAAACAAGATAATAGGGAATCAACAATGACCACCACCTTCAGAAGGAGATCCCCCATAAATGCCACACTGCTAACCATTATCCTCTCAAGAGATCATCAAATCCCTGGTCCTAGATTTGCAAAGTCACTGAAATACCAAGCACCAGAAGGATCAAACTGCATTTCACATAAATAGCTATCATCACAGCCTGTGTTTCTTCAGATCAACCAATCACGTGCAAGGAGGATAAACTCTTCTTGTTTCCCAGCCCACACACTGAAAGGAGCTGGAGTCTGGCTATCTCCCCAGTGGCTGTGGCCCATGCATGACACTGTTTTACAGGGATGGGGTGTTTCTTGGTGACTTCTTGTTCTCTTCCCCCACAGTTCATGAATGACACTAACTCATGAGATAAAGCAGGGGTCTAGCTTTCACCCCAACAGCAGCAGCCCTCACACGGTGCTGGTTCAGAGCGAGGGCTTGCTTCTTTTTGACTTCATGTTCTCTTCCCCTGCAGCCCAGGAGTGGCACAGACTCACAGGAAAAAGCTAGGGTCTGGCTGCCCACATGTGGCAGTGGCCTAAACATGGCCTCAATTGCATCTTTTAATATTTTTTCTTTGTTCTGTAATTTTGGCATTTTAACTATATTATTTAGTAGACAAATTCATGTCTCACTATGTTTTCTTGGTATTCTAAATTCTCTGTGTATACAGATTCAATGACTTTCCCAAGATTTGAATTTTTTTTTTCTGCTATTATAGCAATAAATAGGTTTTCTATAACCTTAGCATATAGCTGTTCCCTCTCTGGTGTGCCAAATATACCGACATTTGAACTGGCAATGGCCTCTCAGAGCTCTTATATATTTATTATTTCTTATTGTTTTCTTTACTTTTTGAATGCAATGTTTTCCTTGTATTATTTTAAAATCTGAAGTTCTTTTTTCTAGCTTTTTCCAACTTATTGTTGGTTTTAATCTTATTGAGTTTTTCAATTCCAACATATCTGTTTAATTGTTTGCAAAATATCTTTTTCTCGATTTGCTTATTCAAGTCAACATCTCAGTTCAACTGTTTATTTGTATTTTGGGAGGGTACTTTTTTGTCTTTTTTTACTGTTACATTTTTACCATACAAAGTGATTATATTTATTGAATAGAGTTGGTACATGTATGTTTGAATTCTTTTGGATTTTATTGAATGTTTTAAATTCTGTGTCCAACATGTAAGTCACTTCAAAATTTTTGTAATTACTATGAAATTATGAACTTTAGAAAATCATATACCACATTATAATGTTGTATTTATATTTCCTGTGTTTCTATAATGAAACCTATTTATAAGTTGTAGTGAATATCTTTTCCAACTTTATGTGAAAGTGTTTCTCAGCATAAGATTTCACATACTGAAGTTTCTCAGTATGAGGTTTTCATCTGCCAATATGTATTGTATTATCAGTTTGTTGCATAACACTGAGTTTTTTAATCAATGTGTTCCAAACTGTAATCTCTCTACAGCTTATTTAGTTATAATTCATTAATTTATGCATGAAGTAAATGACATCAGTGTCAGAGAGATAATTTTTATTTTATGTACAAAAGGTAAAATGAAATTTCAAAACAAGATGATAGGAGAATAACAATAATTAATACACTGCCTATAATTATCTCTAATTTAGTTACTCACAGTGAAAGATATGGGCATAACATATTCTGCAAACAATATAAGCACAAACTTTCCTTTTCTATGAACAAGAAACACTAATAGGATAATTAATTTGCATTTTTTAATTTTTCCTTTCCTTCCTCTCCCCTTTCACTCATCCTAGTTCTTTTTCCTATTTAATAATTACTTCCCATTTCACAATATCTGTTGTAAATTTTAGACCCTAATTACTCTTTCAGTTTTTACACCAGGGAGACAATTCAATGTTCACATTTGAGCCTCTTTTATTTTACTAATGAGTATGGACTTAAGTTGCATCCATATGCCTATAAAAACCGTGGTGGGCAGCCAGCATGGGCAGGGACAGGCAGCCAGATCTGCTCCTGCAGGCCCACTACTGCCATCAGAAGGCTTGTTTCCTGCAGGCAGACAGCACAGGCAGGGAGGCACAGCGAGATCCACCCCTGAAGACCCTCCACTACCATGGAAAAGCTTGCTTCCTGTGGGCAGCTAGCATGGGAAAAGAGACTTAGTCAGGTGCTCCTAGTGCACCTATAGGCCACCATTGGAGAAACTTGCTTCCTTCAGGCAGCCAGTGCCCAGCAGAAGAATCAGACAAACACACTCTTGTGTGCCTGCTGCTCTCATAGGAATCTGATGTAGACATGCAGGCTGAGACAAGAAGCAACCCCTGCACCATGCACTCCTGGACATCAAGTAATTCTCACTGTATTAGCACAGGTCTAGAGAAGTCCTCCCCATGGCCTGCTACATCCCTGGGAACCTGGATTCAGAGAAAACCTGATGCCTGTCACATTCCCCTACACTATGGATGGGCAGCCAACATGGGAAATGCCTGGTACTCCACAACTGGCTTGTTGGGAGGAACCCAAGAGAATGTCAAAACAAAGGAGTAAAAGGTAATTTTCATACCTCTAGCTCACACAGAAAAAGCCTGGGAGATATAGAAATGGAAGAAAATGGAAATCACATACCTGAAATCTCTAAGAGGTTAACAACTAAAATAAAGACGGAAACCCATGAGACTGTAAAAATAATCACATCAGAAGTAATGTCTCAGGTAAAAGAAGAAATTGCAAACACAATGAAAGAATTGCTGAAAATATCTAACGATGATGTAGATAAAAAAGAGAAGCATTGAAAATGATGAAAACTCCAAAACAACAACATAGGAAGGAGTAAAAAAGCAGGAAAATATTCAAAGAGATATCCAGGAAATTAAAAGCTTCATTGAAAGCTGGCAAAACTGCTTGAAAGCCACTGAAGACAGACTTTCAGACCTTGAAGACAGGACTGCAGCTATTGATTGTGAAAGGAAAGAGCTCTTAAAAATAAAAGAAACCAGCTGGTCCCACCCTGTGGCCCAGGGGATCCTCTTGTAGCCACACCCAGAAATAAAAAAAAATAAAAAAACAAGGAAAACCCCAACAACAACAACAACAACAAAAACCCCCAAACAAGAAGTTAGCACAAAGGATTGGAAACCATGTAAGCCATGTGACTCATCTTGAAACATGGAGCAAGGAATCTAACAGATGTTCCATAATATAATTCAACTGAAGTATTGATTTTAATAGTGTTTCAAACATTTTGAAAAGTACCAGTGTCACACACTTGTAATCCCAGCACTTGGGAGTCTGAGTTAGGAGAATTATTTCGAGTTTGAGGCCAGGCTACACTACAAAGAGACTTTAAGGCCAGCCTGCACTATAAAGTGAGACCTTGTCTCAAGAAAATGAATAAGTAAGTGAGTAGTTCTCCATTGTATAAAAATACCATATCTTTTTGAGAGAGAAGACAAGATGACCGATCAGTGAGCAACAAAATACAAAGCCTCCCAGGAGAAATAATTCATACTCCAGAATAAAACACCCTGGAGAGACCCAGACAGAGGGAGACAGATCCTCTTGACACAGGAAGAAATTAAAACATAAAAAAGCTCATCAAATATTTCGGGACCACAACTGAAACAGCTAAAAATTAAGGGACACAGCATTTTCATGGTGACTCACCAAGTCTGCACCAGCTTGAATCCACACGGCCAGCAGAGCTGCCCAAACTCATTCCCACTGCCACTCACAGGAGGCACAGAGGTGCTGGGGTTGGAGGTTGGTGAGCTCAGTGGAGAGCAAAGCTGGCAAAGGGACATTCATTGGTCCATGGTCGGTGCTGGGAGTGGGATCTCCCCCATGGAAAGGGCATGCCCAGATGGGTGGCATGCTGGAATTGGGCAGGAGGAACCTGAACTGGGAATGATGTGACTTCAGTTGGTTCCTCCCTCCCAAGAGCAGAGGACTGGGCTACACCCCTGGCCAGGACCCAATGAGCCATCCCAAATTGATTCCCTGTGCCTAGCAAGTACTAACTTGGTGAAGGCAGCTGAAGTTTGGTTGGCCTGGTGGGGAGGGGCAGGCATATGCAAATGCTGCTTACTCCTCAGTGACAAGAGCAGGCAGGAGAGGGCAGAGTCCCTCGCCAGCGTGTTTCATAGGAAACATGGCCAACAGGGAAGAGGGCTGGGACCTGCACTGTAACCCATGTGGAGGAAGCCAGGGCCACAACAGGGGAGAGAGGCAGGAGGAGGCCTCCAGCCCAGAACCCTGAGAGCCCTGATCCAGGAGAAGGAAAAACAAGGGAGACTGAAGGCAACAAACACACAACATCAGACATGGCTTCAATGGACATTAAGAGATATCTTTGGGACCTTGTAGATGAGCTCAAAACTGAAACATTAAATCAGGTAAAGCAGGATATGAGTAGAGTAATAAAAGAAATGCTCTCAGGAAGCATCTCTCAGGATGATACAGATGGAAGAAGGGAAGAACACAAAAAAAGGAGAGAAACATTCGATAAAGAATATAATTGAAATAGAATACATGAAGCAGATTCAAAGAGACTACCAGGAAATTGAAAACTCCATTGAAAGCTGACAAAACTCCTTAAAAGAAGCTAAGGATAAACCATCAAAACTTGAAGAAAAGTTTGCAGTGTGTGATCATGAAGGGAAAGATCTCTTAGAAATAACAAGGAAACAGGCAGTAACAATACAAAGGCTAGAAGATGACAAGAGAATCTACAATTTAAGAAAAAGAAATGTGAATGAAGAAGCAGGAATACATACAGGCGAATTACAAAGGCTATTCACAGAAATAATTAAGGAAAACTTCCCAAGCATGAGAAAAGAAAATGAGATTTGGTTGTGTGATGCACACAGAACTCCAGCCACCTACAACCAAAGCAGATCTACACCCAGACATATAATAATCAAGATGCCAGAAATTCAATATAAAAACAGAATATTAAAAGCCATCAGAGAAAAGAAACAGATTACCTATAAAGGTAAGCCCATCAGAATCATGCCTGACTTCTCAACACAGACCATCAGATCAAGAAGAGTGTGAGGAGAAGTGTTACAAGCCCTAAAAAAAATAACCTCCAGCCCAGATTGATGCACCCTGCAAAACTGACACTAGAAATTAATGGAGAAACCAGATACTTCCATGACAAAGAGGAACTGGGTGAGTTTGTGACCACCAATCCAACACTACAGAGAATACTGAAGGACATTCTAGAGAGAGAGGAAAAAAATACCAGGATTTTAGGAACAGTGGCAGAAAGGCCTTAATGAGTGGGGCAGGAGGTAGAATGAAGAAGAAAGCTAGACAAACAAAGGCAGAAAAATAGCATAGCAGAAATGACGCAGAGAAGGATAACTAGCAACTATAATATAGATGGTCTTGATATGCTATATGGTAAATAGTGCACCAGGATTTAAAATCCATATTACCCACACTACTCTGCTTAGATGTATTATATTCTGTTCCAGTCATTTTTGCCTGTACTAGATTTGACGGCACAGACAGTAATCCTGAAAATAACAGGATATAGTATGGTAATCATCTTCAATTTCCTATTAACTTAATCTAAAGCTCTGTAAAACCTACACTGTTTTACTATGACTGATCGTGATCAAATCTGTTTTGTTGGATCGCTGTTTTGTATTGATAGATTTTATTCAAAGCTCTTATGATTGATAATATCAAGTCTGAGAGTAAATGCAACTGCACTTAATGTGACAAGATCCACTAGAATATCCACTATGGTTTGATTATAACCTGCCTTTGAAGTTTTATACTGTCTACAATATTTTATTTTTACTAATACTGTTATTTACTGCTAATCTCAATCATACTGCTATATTCAATGATGCCTGATGATATAGACATTCAATTGAAGATAATAAGAAACACAGTAATCATTATAGATCACCTTGTACTATGGTTTTGTATGACTTTTTGGTTTCATGTTTTTATAGGAATTTGTTTTGTTTTGTCTTGCTAAGTTTTGTTTTTTCCTCTAATACAGAAAGTATAGAAATACATGCAGATATTCATGTATGTGTAGCTGTCTACAGTCTCACTGTTTGACTATCTACTTTGTATGCTTTAATTTTATAACTTGAGCAACTATTTCTGAGAGGACAATATGTAATTTAACTAGTAATTTCTTATTGTTTATCTTTTTTTTTTGGAATTCTGTATTACCTCTACCCTTTACATGCTTTTGTTTCTCTTTAAGTAAAACAAAACAAAACAAAAGAAACCAGAAAAGCATTTTAATGGCTGTAAGAAGATGCAAAAATAAAATAATTTAAGAGTGAAGGAGCAGGGCTTAACACAAATGTAATAAAAAGACTATTTACAGACTAGCTAAAATGTCCTAAACATGGGAAAAGGACCACAATGCAGATAAACTAAGCATATAGAGCTCCAATTAGCCATAACCAAAATAAATGTACAACCAGATATAGAATAATCAAGATCCCAGAAATGCAGCATATGAACAGAATATTAGAAGTTGTTGGAGAAAAGAAACAGATCACCTGTAATGGAAAAACCATCAAAATCATGGCAGCCTTATCAGCAAAAATCAATAAAGAAGAGTTTGGAGTGAAGTTCTTCAAACTCCAAAATAAAACAACTTCCAACCAAGATTTATATAACCTGAAAAACAATCCTTTTAAGTTGATGGAAAAATAAGATACTTTCATGATAAAAAAAACAACTGAAAAAATCCATGGCCACAAAACCAACACTACAAAGAGTGCTGAAGGATATCCTAGAGAAAGATAAAGATGACCATGGTTCCAAGAACAGCAGAAGAGGAGGATGGCCAAACAAGACAGAGAGTTGAATGAAGAGGAAAAGTAGAGGACCAACAGTAGGAGGATAACATGGCAGACATGAACCAATGCATGCCAGTTAGAACCATTAATGTCTATAGCCTTCATTCACCAATAATAGAAACAGTAAGAGTGGATCAAGAAACAAGATCCATCAGTATACTGTATAATGAAATACATTTAACTAGAAAGGCAATACATAGCCTGAAGAACAAAGGAGAGAAAATAATTGTCCCACATGACAGGATACCAGAAAAAAAGCAAGGGTAACTTGCCCATAAACTGCACAATTGATAAGAAAAATATGGTATTTTCATATAATGGAATTCTACCAGCTATAAAGTAATCTCAAGACTCTTGTAGGTAAATGGATGCAACTGGAGACCATGATCATGCATGAAATGGTTTTCACTCATACAGGTGAACATCAAGTTATCTGCCTAGCATAAAAAATCAAAGGAGTCAGTGGGATTCTAAAAGCATAATTGATATTCTGAAAGTGATAGGGGAGGAAATGCCTTTAAAAAGTAACCACTGTTAATTTTCTATTATGTTGTTTTTAATTCTTGTACTGATTTCATAATTTTGTTAGGTTTGGTTTTATTCCTTCTTGATTTGTTAGATTTTCCTGTGTCTGATGATATGTGCAGCTATTTTGAAAATCAGTATGTATTATGGTAACCATTGTTGATTTCCTATTATCCTATTTTGAGCTCCTATAATGCTTTCATTACTTTGTTTTGATTGGTTTTGTTGCGTTTTGTTTTGTTTGATTTTTGTTGTGTGAGATAATATGGACAGCTCTTTTGAAAAAACTTAGAAATGACAGCCTTTGTTGATTAGTTATCATCTTGTTTTGAAGTCCTATAATGCTTTCATTCTTTTATTTTGATTAGTTTTATTCTATTTTGTCTTTTTTATTTTATTATATGTGATAGTATGGACAGATTTTTTTAACAAAACAAGATACATTAGGGTATTCATTGCTCATTTGCTATTATCTTGTTTTGAAAACCTGTAATGCTTTCATTCTTTTGTTTTGATTGGTATTATTCAGTTTTGTATTGTTTGATTTTTATTATGTGTGAAGTTATGCACAGCTATTTTGAAGAAAACAAGAGACATGGTACACATTATTGATTTCCTGTTGTCTTGTTTGAATTCCTATATCACTTTCATTATTCTGTTATGATTTGCTTTATTCTGTTTTGATTTGTTTTATTTTCTTTAAAATAAAAAAATCCACTCTCACCCTTGTAGCACACCAGCAAGAAAACCTCACTCAGGGTGTTCTCCTTCACCTCCTGCACATCCTTCAGTGCCATCACTTCATTTGGAGATGAAGAGGAGGATGGGGAGGAAGGCAGGGAGGAGGAGGAGATGCCCTAGAGGTGTTGACATGTAACCACTGAACAGGCACATTTTAAGGACCTATACCTCATCACTTTCCCTCATTTATTGCATCTGATTTTAAAAGTTGCATAGATTATTTAGGTTACAGCTGAGTGAAGCTCAGGAAATATTTCTAAAAAGGTAAAAAAGAAACCATACAGCAGGAGCTAAAGATGACCAATCAGTGAGCAACAAAATACAGAGCCTCCCAGGGAGAAACAACTCATATGCCAGAATAAAACATCCTGGAAAGATCCAGACAGATGGAGATGGATCCTCTTGACACAGGAAGAAACTGAAACAAAAAAAGCTCATCAAACATGCTGTCTCAGGGTTACAATTGGAAAATCTAAAATTAGCAGACAAGGTGCTTTCACTGCGACCTGCTGAGCCAGCAAAACTGTCTCCTGCCACAACACACAGGAGCCACAGCCACGCTGAAGTCAGTGGTTGGTGAGACCAACAAAGAATGGAGCTGGCAAAGGGACTTCCATTAATCCATGGTCAGTGCTGGGAATAAGACCCCCCTGACTAAATGAATGATATGATGGAATTGGGCAGGAGGAGTCTGAACTTGGAACAACAGTGATTTCAATTGGTTGCTCCTTCCCCAGAGCAAATTCATGGGATTTTCTTGACCTGGGTCACACCCCTGGCCAGGACCCAATAAGCTGTCCCAAACCAATTCTCTATGCCTAGCACACACTAACCTGGTGAAGGACCCTGAAATTTGATTGGCCTGGTGTGGAGGGGCCAACATACACAGCCCCTGTTTACACCTCAGTGAGAAGAGCAAACAGGAGAGGGCAGAAATCCATCTCCAACGTGCTTCAGAAGAACCATAACCAACAAGAAAAGGGGTTGAGACCTCCACTATACATCTGTATTGAAGAAACCAAAAACATGACAAGAGAGAGTAACAAGAAGAAGCCCCCAGCCAAAACCCTAAGACCACTGATCTAGGAGAGGGAAAAACAAAAGAGATTGAGGGTAGCTAACATGTAACATCAGACACAGCTTCAGTGGACATTAAGAGATATCTTTGGGACCTTGTAGGTGAGCTCAAAACTGAAATATTAAATCAGGCAAAAAAGATATAAGTAGATTAATAAAAGAAATGCTAAACACCTCTCAAGGAGACACAGATGGAAAAGGGAGGAACACAAAAAATGGAGAGAAACATTTGATAAAGAATATAAAGGAAATCTAGAATACATGAAGCAGATTTAAAGAGATTACCAGAAAATTAAAAACTCCATTGAAATCTGGCAAAACTGCTTAAAAGAAACTAAGGATACACTATCAAAACTTGAAGACAAGTTTGCAATGTGTGATCATGAAAGGAAAGATCTTTTAAAGATAACAAGGAAACAGGTGATAACAATACAAAGGCTAGAAGATGACAAGAGAATGCATAATTTAAGAATAAGAAATGTGAATGAAGGAGCAGGAATAAAAACAGGTGAACTACAAAGACTATTCATGGAAATAATTAAGGAAAATTCCCCAAGCATGGGAAAAGAAAATGATATTCGTTTATGTGAGGCATACAGCACTCCAGCCACCTACAACCAAAACAGTGCTATGCACAGGCATGTAATACTCAAGACACCAGAAATTCAATATAAAAACATAATATTAAGTGCCATCAGAGAAAAGAAACAGATTACCTATAAAGGAAAGACCATCAAAATCACAGCAGACTTCTCGACACAGACCATCAGATCAAGAACAGCTTGGAGCAAAGTATTCCAAGCCCTGAAAGAAAATAACCTCCAGCCCAGATTGATGTACCTTGCAAAACTGACACTAGAAATTAATGGAGAAGCAAGGTGCTTCCATGACAAAGAGGAACTGGGGGAATTTGAGACCACCAATCCAACCCTACAGAGAATACTGAAGGACATTCTAGAGAGAGAAAATAAAACAGGATTTTAGGAACAGTGGCAGAAAGGCCTCAATGAACAGGGCAGGCAGTAGAATGAAGGAGAAAAGTAGACAAAAAAGGAAGAAAAATAACATAGCATAAATGAAGTAGAGAAGGTTGACTATAATTTCTAACATAGATGACCTTGATACACTAAAAAAAAAGACAGAGTAGATCATGAGTTAGGGTCCAATGAGATGCTCTGTATAGGAACTATAATCAACCTGAGAGATGGTTTAATGGACTGAAAATCAAATATAAGAAAATAATACTCTATGTGACAGGGAGCCAGAGAGAAATAGGAGCAACTCAACCACCACCTGCAGATAAGTGGGAAAGACAGGATACTTATGTGCAGTACAGAACTATTCAGCTATAATTCAAAAAACTTTGAGGCTTTTGTAGGTAAGGGAATACAACATGAGATCAAGTCCAGGAGCGAGAAGGTTTGGAACCACTTAGGTAAAAAGCAGGTTGTCCCCCATTGTAAAAACTGAGAGAGTTGGTGGGACCCAAAATGCTCAGCACCCTGTGGGAGTGAAAGGGGAGGAATAGTCTAAAAAAATAAGGCAGAGGATATTTTTAATAGTGTATCAGGATTTAAAACCCACATTACTCACACCACTCTGCTTAGATGGATTATATTCTGTTCCAGTTTGTCTAGATTTGAGGGCATGGACAGTTATCCCAAAAATAACAGGACATAGTACAGTAATCATTCTTAATTTCCTATTAATTTAATCTGAAGCTCTGTATAACTTACACTGTTTTACCATGACTGACCATAATCGAATCTGGTTTGTTATATTGCTGTTTTGTATTGATAGATAGATTTTATTCAAAGCTGTTGTGATTGATAGTATCAAGTCTGAGGGTATAGGCAACTGCACTGAAGATGACAAGATTCACTAGAATATCCACTCTGGTTTGATTATTACCTGCATTTTAAGTTTTAAACTGTCTACAATGTTTTATTTTTACTAAATATGTTATGTACTGCTATATTCAATTATGCCTGATGATATAGACAATTCTATTGAAGATAATAAGAGACAACATAGTAACCATTGTAGATCACCTTGTACAGTGGTTTTATATGACTTTTTGGTTTCATATTTTTATAGGAGTTTGTTTTGTTTTGTCTTGCTATGTTTTGTTTTTCCCTCTAATACAGAAAGGATAGAAATACATGTAGAGACTCATGCATGTGTAGCTGTTTAAAGTCTCACTGTTTGAATATCTACTTTTTATGCTTTAATTTTGTAACTTGAACAACTATTTCTAACAGGACAATATGTAATTTATCAACTAGTGATTTCTTACTGTTTATCTTTTTTTTTTTGAAATTCTGCATTATTTCTACTCATTTCATGTTTTTTCTCTTTAAATACATCTCCTTTTAAAATTTAAGAAAACTTAAAAAATAAAAAATAAAATCAAAAGGACTCAAGTTTATTCTTTGTATGGCTGAGTAGTACTCTATTGTATAAAAAATAAAACCTATTTTTTACCCATTCTTCAGATGATTGGAATTCACATTGTTTTCAGGATTTAGCTATTAATAATTGTCCAGCTATAAATGTTAGTGCACATAGATCACTGTGGTATGTTTTTAATACTTCTGGGAAGACACTCAAAGGGATATAGCTGGATCAAATGGGACCTCTAATCATAGCTTTTGAGTAATCTGTATACTGATTTCCATAGTTGTTGCACCAGTTTGCACTTGAACCAATAGTGGAAAATCACGATCCCACTCCAGGATCTCTTTTTTGTTGATTTCTTTATAATAGTCATTCTTTATGGAGTGAGGTGCAATCTTAGTGCTGTTTTATTTCCTTTTAATTTCATTTTATTTTAAAGAGAAAAAATAAAACAAAATTTCAAAACACAACAATTATGGGGTAGCAATTTTACATACATTGTGTATTATTATCTTCAAATCAGTTACTAAGAGTACAAGACATATGCATTTAATCATCCAAAAAGTACTACCACAACACTTTCTCTTCAATGAGTTCAGATAAATCAGTAGTATAATTATCTTAATTATCTTTTATTTATATAATTTCTTTCAGCTTCTCACATGAATGAGACAATACAATGTTGATATCTGATTTATTTCACCAATGAGTGGTCTCAAGTTGTATCCATTTACCTATAAAAATCTCAATATTATCCTTCTTTAGGACTAATATTCCATTGTATAAAAATATCACATATTTTTATCCATTTCTTTGTTGATTGGCACTTAGGTTGTTTCCAATATCTAGCTATTACAAATTCTGCTGCTATAAACATGATTGCATAAATATCATTATGGTATGATGATTTTAATTTTTCTGTGAAGATATCCAAAAGGGGAACAGCTGAGTCAAATGGGATCTCCAATCCTACATTTTTGAGGAATCTCCACATTGATTTCCATAGTGGTTTTACCAGTCTGCACTCAGTAATAGTGAATAAGGATTCCTTTTTCTCCACAGCCTCTCCAGGATTTTTAATTGGTTGATTTCTTAGTAATAGTCATTCTTTCCAGGGAGAGGAGAAGTTTCATTGTTGTTTTAATTTACATTCCTCAAATGACAAATGATGTTGAGCATTTTTTCATATATTTATTTGCTTTTTGAATTTCTTCATCCAAGAAATGTATATATGTCTCAGCTACTCATTTGTACATTGAGTCTTTAAATTTAGGAAGACAATTTTTTTAGTTCTTTAGATGTTGTTGATAACAATCCTTTGCCTGAGGAAGAGCTGAGAAATATTTTCTCCCACATTGTTAGTTTTCTCTTCATTCTGTTGTGGTTTCTCTTGCTGTGCAAAAGCTTTTTAATAAGATGAGGTCCCAGTTGTTGTTTCTTTGTGACAGTTCCTGTGTAATCATGATTTTGTTCATAAAGTCTTTTCCTATACCTATGTTTTTAAGTTTTACCTGCTCTGTATTACAGTATATTTATTGTTTCTGTTTTAATATTTAGACAGTTGATCAATTACAAAATTATTTTAGTGCATGGGGAAAGATATGGCATGTGCAGAGCAAGTTTTTCCAGCACCATTTATTACAGACGCTTTCTTCTAGTTAATGTGTTTAGCACCTTTGTCAAAGATAATTTGTCTTAGTGTATCTAGAGTAGTTTCTCCATCTTCTAATGTGTTCCATGATCTTTGGGTTTATGTTTTTGCAGATACCATTGTTTTTTTATCACACTAGCTTTATTGTATAATATCAAGTCAGGGATTTTGTTACCCCCTGTATTGCCTCTGTTGCCCAGGCTTGTCTTTGCTATTCTAGGTCTATTCTGGTTCCAGATGAATTTATGGGTTGTTTCCTCTAATTCTGTGAGATAAGTTTTTGGAATTTTGATTGTAATTGCATTGAACCTGTATAAAAGTTTTGGAAGTATGGCCATTTTCACTGCATTGGTTCTTCCTACCCAAGAGCACAGGATATCTTTCCATTTTCAATTATCTTCTTCAAAAGTGATTTTTCAGAGTACTGTCATTTTCAATGTAGAGATCTTATATATTGTTCACTAAATTGATTCCTAGGTATTTCATTTTCTGGGTGACCTTGTGAAAAGTGTGGTTTCCCTGATTTCTCTCTCATTGAATTTGTTATTTGTGTATAGGAAGACTATTGATTTTTGATTATTGACATTGTATCCATATACGCTACTGAATTTACTTATTAAATCTACTAGTCTGTTATTGGAGTTTTGTGATTTTTTTATGCAGGGTATCATGTTATCTGAAAATAACCATAGTTTAGCTTCTTCCTTTCTTATTTTTATTCATTTATTACTTTTTTGTCTAATTCCTCTAACTAAATTTTCCAGACTATTTTGAATAAGAATGGATACAGTGGATATCCTTGTCTTGTTCATGATTTTAGAGAAAAAGCTTTAAGTATTTGTCCAGTGAGCATGATGGTTAGTGATGATTTGTTATACATAGCTTTTACTAGATTGTGAAAAAATCATCTATTCAAATTGTCTGTAGGGTTTTTATCATGAATGAATCCTGGACTTTTATTGGGTCCTGACCTAGATCCCTGATCTCCCAAATGAATGTACAGTGGAGGTTTAAATAAAATGAGACAATTGAAATGATTTTGGGGCTCCAGCAGGGTCAAAACCCTTTAGTTGAGCTTGATATTCTGAGGGCTAAGACAAAGATTTCTTTGGACCACCCACTTTATTTAGTAGGTTCAACAACAAGTGGCAGGGAAACTGAGGAAAGTGCAGGCAATGAACAGGATCTTGGTGGTCACTTCAAGGACATCTCCAAGTAATGAATCATGTCAATTTAGTAGAACTGTCTTATCATGAAGACATGGTAAAAGTGAGACTGTAGGAGTAATTTCTGCAGCTGCAGTCTATCTACTTAATTGATATTTGAGGCACGTGTCCACAGCTGTGGCCTTATCTTGCCTCACAGGCCACTACAGGCCTCAGCCAGGACCAGTGATTCATAGATGTTCACTTACTAAGAATCAGCTCCCATCACCAGGCAAGAGGACAAGGCCTACAACAGATCACAGACAAAGAAAGCCAATTAATAAAATTTAAATCCTTCTCAGAGCAGCTTCATAGTGGTCTCCAACATCTCCTAACTTTTATTTTGGTAATAAAGCTGGATCAGGGTAAATCATGATTGAATGTTGTTTAGGAGTTGGCTCATATTGGCTCCTCTTCATCAGACTGTGATACAATAAGGAGAAACACACAGATTACTCCAAGTATACCAACATAAAGCCAGAAGTATGCTTTCAGATAGTTTAATGGATTTGATTGGTCTAAAGCATCACAAAATTTGTCCCAATCTTGAATTTGTTCATCAAATCTTTGATTATGTTGGGACATTGACAACACCTCCTTCTGGAGTACATCAATATCCATAGTAACATTTTGATGGATAGCTCCTAGTACATGCTTCTTTTTAGCCTCCTAAAGATGCAAAGATTTGTTATAATGCAATGGAGTTATGCAGAAATGAATCACCTTGTAATGGCACAATTTAGGAATTCAAGTCTAGTTCATGATAAATCTCATGTCTGCCCCAGTAATGGGTCTAAGTAGTGGTGGATCAGAGACATAAGCCCATTACTCCACTTCTGAGACAGGTTTCCTATACACATATACTGCCAGCAGAGCCATTAAGGCAACCAAAATATTTTTAGGGGTTAGTGGAATTTCCCTTCTGGTGACTATATCTCTAGCCTCACAAATCGTTCCTTGTATGTCATTTCACTGGACCACTCATCCTCTCTCCTGGTCTCTTCCTTCCCTATTTTTATACTGCAGGTCAATTTTCTGGCTGATTGGCAGGTCCCACTGGGCCCAGGTTGGAGAAGCCATCACTTAAGTCTGTCCTCAGCATTGGTTGTGTCTTTCATCAAGGCTGCATATTTCTCATGGATCTTTCACCCGTTAAGACATAAGCATAACCTCACTTCCATATTATTAGCTGTACTGGTCTTTTACAGTTTAAATTAATCATGGAAAAGGCAAAACTTGGTCTATCTGTGGGAAAAATAAAAATGTTTTTATAAAGCAGTCTTTTAAATCAATTATGATGAGAGACCAGTCTCTGGGAACTGCAGTTGGATTTGGCAGTCCTGGCTGCAGTGTCCCCATAGGAAGTAAGCAAGCATTTACAGCTCTTAAATCTCTCTCTCTCTCTCTCTCTCTCTCTCTCTCTCTCTCTCTCTCTCTCTTTCTCTGTGTGTGTGTGTATGTGTGTGTGTGTGTGATGGTGGTGCATGCCTGTAACCCCAGCACTCAGAAGGCTGGGTCAGGAGGATAGCCATGACTCTGGGCTAGTCTAGTTTATATAGTAGGTTCAAAGCCAGCCTGGACTACCCAGCAACACCTTATCTCAGAAAAAAAATCTCAAAACAATGTGTTCTTAATATTTTTTATTAACCATTAGTAGAAATTTTAAAAATGTCTGATCTTCAGATCGTAACTTCCATTCTCTGATTTGGAAGTAATGAATTGGTTTCAAGAATCAACTCTGAATGTACCACTATTTAAATACAGCACAAAACAAATGAAACCAAACAAATTCTTACTATAAGCAAAAAACAAATTGCTTTTTAATTTTTCAGTTTTGCTGTTGTTGTTGGCTTTTGTTTTGTTTTGTCTTGTTTTTCAAGGACAGGGTCTCACTCTGTAGTTCAGAGTGGCCTTAAAATCACCATATAGCCTTGGCTGGCCTCTATCTTGTAGTGATCCTCCTGCCTCAGCCTCCCCAGTGTTCAGAAAACAGGCATGTACCACCACACTGGGCCAAAAATTTTTTAATTAAAAAAATATATATTATTGGAAAATATTCACTGGAAAAAACTTTTGTAGAGTTTGTTCATTGAAGAATAACTGCTTTCAGATGATTTTTAACTTTTTTTTTACATCTAACATGAAGCCATGAAATTGGGCCCACTTTTTCCTTTTCATTTCAACATAAGTATAAAACATATCCATCACCACTGTTTTTTCTGTACTTTAAAAATAAAAATAAGAAGTTAAAAATGCTATTACATAGTAAATACTGATTGCTCTAATGATCATCATTAGTTTTGAGACAGTGAAACAATGATATAGATAAATGAAATGCCTGACCTACTATGTCTGTGAGTTCATGTTCTCTAAAATAGAAGAATGAATTTTAGGGACAAAGGTGAAGAGTAGAATGTATTTATTGAGAGAAAGCTTCAGTCTCAAGAGGGACAGAGGGGATTGTTATGGATTGAAAACTGGTGGTTAACTTATCGCCAGCTGGATTACATCAGTATGGTGCTGGTCGTAGATGTTTCACCTGAGGAGGGTTGCCAGCATAAATGGAGAAGGAGAAGTTATTCATGTTAATGCTTTAGTACATTGGTGTGTTAATGCATTGAGGCATTGTCGGTTCTTCTACATGTTGCTGTTTGAGTCATAGGTTCTCCTGGAGAAGCTCTAGTCTTCACATCAAACATTGCTTCCTGGCTTTGAAGAGGAAGACGTGCTGCTTGGTCTCCAGGATGAATTTGTCAAGCTGGCTTCCTGGCTTGTACTCTACTGTGCTTGTCATTAGAGGAGCTCAGGGCCTCTGTGTCACTGAGGATGGTGGTGGTTCTTTTCAGAACAGCCCTGGTCTTTCTTGTGAGTGTGACTTCTTGGCTCCAGTGTAGAACCCTCAACCTACTAGCACAGCTCCTTCACCCTGCTGGCATAGACTTCCTAGTTTCCACTTCTGACCTTTGGGCCTTCCCAGATGAATCCATAAAAGAGACTGATGTGAGCCCTTCCTGTGGACTTTAGACCTCCAGTTGGACTCATGGGAGGCATTGCTGTGAGCTCTGGATCTTTATCTGGACTCATGTGGGACATTGCTGTGGGATTCAGGCCCTTGACTAAATGTTCTATGTCTTTGGCATTGTGGATAGATTTCCTGAATTTTTTGTGTTAACTATGGGTGACCATCATAAAAATAATATTATAAACACCATGTCCTTATTCTAATTATTCTCTGTACAACCCTACAACAGGGGTCCTGTGTGGGTTGCCCCAACAGCTCTTAAATCTTGTAACAACCTCCATTTGCCTGACTTCTTTGGAGTAACACAGACAGGAGTATTCCAAGGGCTAACTGATCTTTCTAAATGTCCTAGTGCAATTGGTCAACTAATTTGTGTAATTGAGTTAGCTTCTTCTTAGGGAGTCATTGATTTACCCAAACAGGCTCCTTAGTTTTCCATTGTAAAGGCAGAGCTGTTTTGGGGGGAGAAGCACCAATGACCCTTGTCAAAAAACCTGCTGATATCCAATAATTTACCTGTCATTTTTAGGTGTAATCTTAACAGGCTCTTTGATTTCCTGTAAGTTTTTTCCTAGTCCTTTGTCTTTCTGATGTCCCATTTTAATCATCATTTTCTTAATTTTAGGATCTCAATTTATTTGTTCAATTTCCAAATAGGAACTTGTTTGTTTAGCTTTAAAATCGGAATCATAGTCAGCACTAATTTTCACTTTTGTAACAAATCTCTTCCCCACAAGTTAACTGGAATAGGTGCCACATAAGTTAAAAAGAAACATTTTTTGTTGGTCTGGCCCATCATAAGGCAAAGGTGAGGCACTCTGTAACACATGCTGAGGGGTTCCCAGTCTGATAAGGGATGTAGGAGCCCTTTGTGTCAGCCATGTGGCAGGCCATTGTTCTAATGCAATTACAGACATATCTGCACTGGTGTTGATTAGACCTTCAAAGTATTTCCCATTAATCATTATAAAACACACAGGCCTGTTTTTAGTCATTTGCTGTGTAAAATAAATTTCTCTGTTGTAGTCTTGCCCTGAGGGTCTTGCTCCCTCCTGAGCTGTCTATGTTTAACAAAAGAAGCCTTCTTTATGGGTAACAAAATCAATTGCACCACTTAGTCTCCCTGTTCAAAATCCAGAGATCCATACCACATGCAAGAACTTGTATCTCATCTCTACAATCATCATCAATCACACTAGGCACAACAGCTATTCCTCTCAAATTTAGATCAGCCTTTCCCAGTACAAGGCCAACTGTTCCTTTAGGTTGGGGACCCCAAACTCCTGTGGGAATTGGGATGGGCTTGTCACTCCAATAGTGACTCTGCAAACTACAGGAAGATCTAATCCTGTACTTTTGGCATGCTGCAGCTACATCATCTGTCCTATTAGATCTAACAAGAACTCGGTATTTTTTTCTATTATGTCCCATTTTTCCACAATTAAAGCATTTTATATTACTTTTTTTTGCATTTTCAAGACCAGTTAAAATCTGAGCCATCATAGTTGTCTTATAGGACTCAGTTCCAATGTCCTGACATGCTCAAATATATGTTGTTAAGTCATTAGTTGACTTTACAGGATTCAAGCCTGTTTACAATCCCAATCATCATTTTCATATGCAAATTGTGAAGTTAAAATGTTAACAGCTTCTGTGTTTGATACCTATCTTCAAATGGCTTCTTGTAATTTTGCCACAAATTGAGTAAAGTGTTCCTGGGCTCCTTGCAGAAAAAAAGATATTGCTGGAGCCCCATCCTCTGGAATGCTTTTTAAACTAATTCTGCCAATTGTGGAAATAGCTCTTCAGGACACTGAATCTGTTCCTCAAGTGGTGCATATATTGCTGTCCCAGAAAGCATTTCCTCAATTATTGCTGAATGTGACTGGGACCCATCCTGTTTTTATGAGGTTGCCCCAAAACAAGAATCTTTAGCTTTACATCAAAATGAAGGAATTGAGCCAGAGACAGGCTTATTTGTGCCAAATGCTCAAGTGTCAATTGATATGTATTCACAATATTTTGTAAGTGTCCCACAGTAAATGGACTTGGGATTCCATTGTTAACCACAGTTTAAGATTTTTTTAGCAGTTGTATATCAAAAGGCATATGAATAAAACACTCATGATCATTGGCATCTCTTTCAATTCCAACTGGGAAGCAAGCAGGGAAGGTATTATTTGCTCCCTTTGCTGTTGCCTCTTCTCAAATTACCTGTAAGTTTTTGGATAGGACTCTGTGAGATATTTTTTGCAAAGGCTCTGGCCCCTGCTGAGTGATTCCTCTAGGGATTTTGTTTTAGTGGCAGGCACCTCAGCAGGGAGCTCTCTTCCCTCTGCGTTCAAATCAGAGACTATTGACTGTGAGCTCTTTAATGGACTTAAAACTGAACAGTTGAAAATATCTCAGGGGAAATGATTTGTTCTGCCCTGTGTGCCTTTTTAAGATTTTTTTCCAACTCTTTCCCAAATATCAATTTCTATAGTGCCTGTTTGAGGAAAACATGGATTATATTTGGTTACCTCTTTTAACATTTTTGTTAAGTCTTTCTTAGGTACATGAGCCCCTGAGCATTTAAGCAGGCTTTGTAGCACTTGTAAATACTTTTGCTCCTCAGCTGAAACCTTTTGCCCCATGTTTTACTCCCAGATAAAATGGCTTTTCATAGTGGCAAAGTTTTCAACTTGTGAAGGCCTCCTCTGTATCCAAACCTTTCCACTCTGGGTGGACTTACTCATTCAGGCTAAAATTCCTAGTGCAAGGATTTTAGATCCCTTTTCCAGGTGCCAGTTATTGGGTCCTGACCTAGATCACCAATCTCCCAAACAAGTGTATGGTGGAAGTTTAAATAAAATGAGACAATTGATATGATTTTAGTGCTCCAGGAGGGTCAAAACCCTTTAGTTGAGCTCAATACTCCAAGGGCTAAAACAAAGACTTCTCTGGATCATTCCACTTTTAATAGGCCCCAGGACAAAAGGTAGAGAAACTGAGGAAAGCACAGGCAATGAGCAGGACCTTTGAGTCACTTCAAGGATGTCTCCAAGTAATGAATCAAATCAGTTCATTAGAACTATCTTGTCATGAAGGCATGGTAGAAGTGAGACAGTAGGAGTAATTTCTGCAGCTGCAGTCTCTATCTACTTAATTGTGCTTGGAGCCAAGTGTCTGTAGCTGTGGCCTTATCTTGCCCTTTGAGGTAACTCTCACCTCACAGATCACTACAGACCTCAGCCAGGATCAGTGATTCATAAAGGTTCACTTACTCTGAATCGGCTCTTGTCACCAGGCAAGGGGCCGAGGCCTAGGAAAGACTCACAGATAAACATAGAAAGCCAATTAATAAAATTTAAAACCTGCTGAGAGCCACTTCATAGTGGTCTCTAACAGGCTTTGTGAAAGATTTTTCTGCATCTATTGAGATGATAACAAATTTTGACCTTGGTTCTACTAATATAATGTTTTACATGTATTGATGAAGGTATGTGGAAACATTCCCACATCACTGGGATGAATCTTACTTGATCATGGTATATAATCTTGATGATTTTATGTATTCTGTTTGACAGTATCTAATTGAGGATTTTTACACCTTTATTCATTCTGGAGAATGGCATGTAATTCCCTTTCTTAGTTGTGTCTTTTCTAGTTTGGGTAATGCTTACTTCCAGGAATAAATTTGGGGGTGTTGTCTCACTTTCAATTTCATTAAAGAGTTTGAGAATTAGTGGTATTAGGTCTTCTCTAAATTTCTTACAGAATTCAACAGGCCCAGGTGGAAATATTGGAGACATAGGGGTAGGCAGAGAATTCATGAATAAAATTCAAAGCACATGGGAAATACTTCAAAGAATCAATAAATGGGATCTCATATTACTAAAAATTTTTTGCACTTCAAACAAAATCGCCAACAAAGGGAAAAGAAAACCCAAAGAGCAGGAAGAATTTTAGTCAACAATCCCTCAGACAAAGGACTTATATCCAGAACATATAAAGAATTGAAAAACATCAAACCCCCCAAATTCAAAGACCCTCTCCAAAAATGGGCATCAGAGATGAACATACAGTTCTCAGATGAAGATATAGAAATGGTAAATAAATACATGAAGAAATGTTCACCATCACTGACCATCTGATAAATGCAAATTACAACAGCATTGAGATTTCATCTCATGATGGAAAGAATGGCTGCCATCAAGAAAATAACTGATAACAAATGTTGGCGAGGATTCTGGGAAAAAGGAGCACTGCCCACTATTGGTGGGTGGGCAGACCGGTGCAGACACTCTGGAAATCAGTATGGAGATTCCTCAAAAAACTAGGATTGGAGGTTCTATTCAATCCAGCTATTCCCTGCCTGGGTATTTTCCCAGAAAAATTTAAAAGGTCATGTCACAGAGACATATGTACACCCATGTTCATAGCAGCACAATTCGTGATAGCTAAGTCTTGGAAACAACCAAAATGCCCATCAACTGCAGGGTGGATGACAAACATCTATATTTATAAAATGAAATACTACTCAGCTATAAAAAAGGATGGTCTTGAGGCCTTTATAGGTAATTGGATGCAACTTGAGAATATCCTCATTAATGAAATAAACAAGACTCACATTAGTAAATGTCACATTGTATCCCTAGTATAAAAATAATAAAAACTGACAGAATAATGGGATTCAAATAAAAAAGAATTCAGCAGGCCTTGGCTTTATTTGTTGATAGCTTTTCCATTACACCTTCAATTTTCTCAATTGATATTGCTTTATATTGGGTAGTTATATCTTCTTGATTTAGCTTAGATAATTCATATGTATCTAGGAATCTGTTTATTTCTTCTATATTTTCCATCTTGTTAGAATACAAGTTTTCAATGCAGGTATGCATGATCTTCTGTATTTCTGCAGGGTCTGTGGTGACTTCACCCTTTTCATTTCTAATTGCATGGATTTGAGTCTTTTTCATTTTTTGATAAGGTTGTCTAAGGGACTGTTGATATTAATCTTTCAAAGAACCAACTCTTCAATTCATTATTTCTTTGTATTGCTTTTCTAGTACTCAATGACTTTATTTCTGCTCTGATATTTATAATTTTCTCCTCTTATGAGCTTTTGACATAGCCTACTCTTTCTAGAAGTTTGAGGTTCACCAGTAAGTTGTTTATATGCATTTGCTATGTTTCCTTATAAGGGTATTTACTGCTATAAATTTCCCTCTTAAGACTGCTTTCATTACACCCCATAGGTTATGGTATGTTGTATTGTCATTATCATTCACTTGTAAAATCTGTCTAATTTCTTTGCTAATTTCATCTGTGACCCATTGATTGTTTAGGATGGTGCTATTTAATTTCCCCTTGTTTATTAAGTTCTTGTGACTTTGCCATGAATTTCCAATTGCA
The DNA here is from genome assembly GCA_004027455.1 of Hydrochoerus hydrochaeris. Classification (NCBI taxonomy): domain Eukaryota; kingdom Metazoa; phylum Chordata; class Mammalia; order Rodentia; family Hydrochaeridae; genus Hydrochoerus; species Hydrochoerus hydrochaeris. The sequence goes on from PVLA01003367.1 coordinate 146,119, forward strand.
TTGTACTGCAGACTGATAGTATGCATACAAAGTTTCAATCCCTTTGCATTTACTTGAGTGTATCCTATGAGTCAGTATGTAGTCTATTCTAGAGAACATCTGGTAGGCAACTGAGAATGTGTATTCTGATGTCATGGTTCGAGCACTATAGATATCTACTAAGTAAACTTGTTCAAAAGTTTGGTGCAGTGGTAATATTTCACTATTGTTTTTTGCCTACTTGATCTGTCTTTTTGTGAGAATGTTGTATTGATATCACCAAATAAAACTGCATTAGGGCTTATTCAATTTTTCATGTCTATTAGTATTTGTTTTATATAGTTTGCAATAGTATATGTTGCATACATATTTATAATCATTTTGTGTTCCTCTCTGATGGTTCCCTTTAAAAGTATATAGTGACCTTCTTCATCTTTCCTAATCAATCCTGGCTTGCAATTCACTTTGCCTGCAAACAGCTACACCTGCTTTATTCTGAGTTCCTGTTTTATGGAGCAGTTTTTCCATCCTTTAACTTTCAGTCTATAAATTTCTTTTTGAATTTAATGTATTTCTTATAAGCAGCATATTGTTAGATCTTGCTTTTATATCCATTCTGCCAGTCTGTGTCATTTGATTGATGAATTGAGACAACATTTATGAATATAACTGGTATACCTTGACTTAACCTTGTATTGAATTTTCCTCTTGTGGCTCTCTCCTTTTTTCACTTTTCCTCTAATTGTTTGCCTTGCCTAATGGATTCCTTCTGTTGGGGGTCATGTAGCCATAGTCTTTATTATCTCTTTCTAGAATGTCTATCAAGACATTTTGGAGAGTAGGTTTAATGGTTACATATTTCCTCTATTTTGCTTTGTCATGGAAATATCTTATTTGTCCATCAGTTTGAAAGAGAGTTTTTCAGGGCACATCAATCTGGGATGAAATTTGTTTTCTTTTAGAGCTTGAAATACTGCACTCCAAGCTCTCCTTGACTTGAAAGTTTGTACTGAAAATTTACCTGTAATTCTAATGAGCATTCTTTACAGATGATTTGTTTAATTTTCCTAACAGCTTTTAAGATTATTTTTTCTTGTTTTATTTAAAGAGGAAAAAAACAGGAAAAAGGTAGAAATATAACAGAAATTCAAGAAAAGAAGATAAGTAGTAAGAAATCACTAGTTGACACATTACACATTGTTCTTTTAGAAATAGTTATTCAAGTTACAGGATTAAAGCACACAAAGTAGACACTAAAGCAGTGAGAGGGCAAACAGCTCTGTTCAACAATCCAACAAGAACCTAGAAATATGGTCATCAACCCCACACAGCTAAACATACATGCAGCTATATCTTTTATAGCACTTCCTATTTCCTCTTTTTTTTACAATAGCAATTATACATTTTTAAAATTTTATTTAAAGAGAATAAAAAAAGAAAAAAAACACAAAAAAGGGTAGCAATAATATAGAATTCTAAAACAAAGAAAGAAAAAGGAGAATGAGAAAAAGCCCCACTAAGAAATCAATAATTTGTAAATTAGGTATTATTATCTTGGATGTAGTTGTTCAAGTTGCAAAGTTAAAAGGTACATAGTAAATATTCAGACAGTCAGACTAAAAACAATTTTGCTCAAAGATCCAACAAAGATTCAGCAATATGGTCACCTATTTTACACACTCAAACTTACATGCAGTTACATTCCTTAGAGCACTTTCTTTTCCTCTCTTTTTTACAATAGCAATTACACATTTTGGTTTTATTACTCTTGTAGTTCTTATTTACTTTTTACACTAGAGGCACAATATGATATGTATAAATATGATTCTTATTTATTTCACTAATGCGGATAGTCTAAAGTTGTCTCCATTTACCTATGAAGGCCTCAAGATCATCCATTTTTATAGCTGAGTAATACTCCATTGTATAAAAATACCACATCTTTCTCATCCACTCTGCAGTTGATAGGCATCTTGGTTGTTTCCAGCATTTAGCTATCACAAATTGTGCAGCTATGAACATGGGTGCACATATATCACTGTGATATGAACTTTTCAGTTCTTTGGGGAAAATGCCCAAGAGGGGGATAGCTGGATTGAATGGGACTTCCAATGCTAGTCTTCTGAGAATTCTCCATATGGGTTTCCACAATGGTTGCACAAATCTACATTCCCACCAACAGTGGAGCAGTGTTCCTTTTTCCCCACAGTCTCTCCAACATTTGTTATCAGTTGATTTCTTGAGGGCAGCTATTCTTTCCGGAGTAAGGTGAAATCTCAATGCTGTTTTAATTTACATTTCTCGAATGACCAGGGATGGTGAACATTTCTTCATGTATTTATTTGCCATTTGTATATCTTTCTCTGAGAACTGTGTGTTCATCCCAGATGCCCATTTTTGGAGAGGGTCTTTGAATTTGTGGGGCTTGATGTTTTTCAATTCTTTATATATTCTGGACACAAGTCCTTTGTCTGAGGGGATACTGGTTAAAATTTTTTCCCACTCTGTTGGTTTTCTTTTCACTCTGTTGGTGATTTCCTTTGAAATGCAGAAACTTTTCAATAATGTGAGATCACATTTGTTGATTCTTTGAAGTGTTCCTGGTGCAGTTTGCATTTGGTTCATGAATTCTCTGCCTACCCATATGTCTCCAAGACTTCTACCTATCTTGTCTTCCAGAAGATTTAGTGTTTTTGTTTTAATATTGAGGTCTATGATCCATTTAGACTTTAGTTTTGTGCATGGTGATATGCATGGATCTAGTTTCAGTCTTTGGCATGTAGAGAGCCAATTTTTCCAACACCATTTGTTACAGAGACTATCCTTCTCCCAGTGGACATATTTAGCCCCTTTGTCAAATATCAAGTGGCTGAGTGTCTTTGTAGTTGTGCTTGAATCTTCTAATCTGTTCCATTGATCTTGAGGTCTATTTCTTTGCCAGTACCAAACTGATTTTTCCACTGTGGCTTTATAATACTGTTTCAAGTCAGGAATTGAGCTGCCTCTTGCCTTGGTTTTGTTGCCTAGAATTGCCTTTGCTATTCTAGGTTTCTTCTGTTTCCAAAAGAATTTTAGGAATGTTTTCTCTAGATCTGTGAGGTATGTCAATGGTGTTTTGATTGGGATTGAGTTAAATCTGTATAAAAGTTTTGGGAGTATGGCCATTTTCACAAATTTGATTCTTCCTAACCAAGAGCAAGGAATGTCCTTCCATTTTCTAATATCCTCTTCAATCTCCTTTTTCAGCATAGTATAGTTTTCAGCATATAGGTCTTTTACATTTTTAGTTAGGTTGATTCCTAAGTATTTCATTTTTTTAGATTTTATTGTAAAGGGTGATATTTCCATGATTTCTCTCTCAGGGAGTTTTTTGTTTGTGTACAGGAATGCTATTGATTTTTGAGCATTGACTTTATATCCAGCTACACTATTGAACTTGTTTATTACCTCTAGCAGTCTTTTAATGGAGTTTTTTCGGTCTTCTATATAGAGTATCACGTCATCTGCAAATAGTGATAATTTAACTTCTTCCTTTGCTATCTTTATTCCTTTTATTTCTCTCTCTTGTCTGATTGCCCTGGCTAGTGTTTCCAGAACTATGTTGAAAAGGAGTGTTGAGAGTGGACATCCTTGTCTTGTTCCTGATTTTAAAGTGAAAACTTTCAGTTTTTGTCCATTTAGTATAATGTTGGCTGTTGGTTTGTCATAGATGGCCTTTATAATGTTGAGATAGGTGCCGTGTGTTCCAAGGTTGTGAAAGGTTTTTATCATGAACAAATGTTGGATTTTGTCAAAAGCTTTTTCTGCATCTATTAAGATGACCATGTGGTTTTTGTTTTTGGCTCTGTGGGTGTGGTGTATTACATTTACTTATTTGTATGTTAAACCATCCCTGCATTCCTGGAATGAACCCCACTTGGTCATGATGTATAATCTTCTTGATGATTTGCTGCATTCTATTTGCCAGTATTTTGTTGAGAATCTTTGCATCAATGTTCATTAGTGAGACTGGCCTATACTTCTCTTTTTTGGTTGCATCTTTCTCTGTTTTTGGTATCAGAGTAATACTTGCCTTCAGAAATGATTTAGGGAGGATTGCTTTTTTCTCAATTTTGTTGAAGAGGTTAAGGAGTGCTGGCATCAAATCTTCTCTAAAATTCTTTTAAAATTTACCTCTGAATCCATCAAAGCCTGGAGTTTTCTTTGTTGGTAAGTTTTTAAATAGATTTTCAATTTCAATATTTGATATTGGGTTGTTCAAAATTGCTATATCTTCTTGGTTGAGCTTTGTTAGTTCATATGTTTCTAGAAATCTGTCCATTTCGTCTGTGTTTTCCACTTTATGTGAGTAGAGATTTTCAAAGTAGGTATTCATGATCTTTTGTATTTCCATGGAATCTGTAGTAATTTCTCCATTTTCAGTTCTTATTGCATGAATTTGGGTTTTTTCTTTCTTTCTCTTGATAAGGTTAGCTAGTGGTTTGTCAATTTTGTTGATTCTCTCAAAAAACCAGCTTTTTGATTCATTCATTCTTTGTATTTTTTTTTTAGTTTCAATTCCAGTGATTTATGCTCTAATCTTTACAATTTCCTCTCTTCTAAGAGCTTTGGGTTTAGCTTGCTCTTCTTTTCCTAGAAGCTTGAGATGGAGCATTAGGTTGTTTATTTGTGCTCATTCTGTTTTCTTAATATGACAGTTTATTGCTATATATTTCCCTCTTAAGTCTGCTTTCATTGCATCCCACAGATTACAGTATGTTGTTTCTATATTTTCATTGAATTGTAGGTATTGTTTTATTTCTTCTTTAATTTAATGTGTAACCCACTGGCTGATCAAAAAGCTGTTATTTAATTTTGATGCATTTATGTAAGTTTTACAATTTCTTTTGCCATTAATTTCCAATTTCTGTGTGCTATGGTCAGATACTATGCATGGTATGATTTCAATACCCTTGCATTTACTTAACAATGTTTTATGGGATAACATATTGTCTATTTTGGATAATGTCCCATGTGCAGCTGAGTAGAATGTGTATTCTGATGTGGTTTTGTGGAACACTCTGTAAACATCTAGTAATTCCAATTGCTCACAGGTATGATTCAGTTCTGTTATTTCTTTGCTGACTTTTTGTCTAGTTGATCTATCTCTTTGTGACAATGGGCTGTTAAGATATCCTGTTATAATTGTATTCTTGTGTATTTGGTTTTTTCATGTCCATTAGTATCTGTCTTATATAGTTGGTTGCTCTTGTATTTGGTGCATATATATTTATAATTGTTAGTTCTTCCTCTTGAATTTTACCACTAATAAGTATGTAGTGAGCTTCTCTATCCCTTTTAATCATTTTCGGTTTGAAGTTCACATTGTCTGCAAATAGAATAGCTACCCCTGCTTTTTTCTGGGTTCCTGTTGCATGGAATACTGTTTTCCATCCTTTGACTTTCATTCTATGAGTTTCATTTTGGGTCAGATGTGTTTCTTTTATACAGCATATTGTGGGGTCCTGTTTCTTGATCCATTCTCTCAATCTATTTCTTTTTATAGGTGAATTGAGGCCATTTATATTTATGGATAGAAATGATATGTACTGGCTCAACTTTGCCATGTTTCAGTTGTTTGTTTCTGCTTTTCCCCTTATTTAATTGCTTATCCTACCTGGTTGTTTCTTTCTGTTGTTGTTCTGGGGATTTTTTTATCTCTGTGTAGTATGTCTTTCAGTACTCTTTCTAGGGTTGGTTTGGTGGACATGAATTCCTTCAGTTTTTCTTTTCATGGAAGTATCTTGTTTCTCCATTAAATTTGAATGAAAGTTTTGCTGGGTACATCAATCTGAGTTGAAGATTGTTTTCTTTCGGGGCTTGAAATACCTCACTCCAAGATCTTCTTGGCTTGAGGGTTTTTGTGCTGAAAAGTCTGCCATGATTCTATTGGGCTTTCCTGGATAGGTGAGTTGTGTCTTTTCTCTGACAGCTTTTGGTATTCTGTTTTTATGCTGTATGTCTGAGATCTTAATTATTATGTGTCTGGGGGTGGATTTATGTTGATTGTGACTGTTTGGTGTTCTATATGCCTCACTTATCTGCATATCAGATTCTTTCCCCATGTTTGGGAAATTTTCTGCTATTATTTCTGTAAATACTTTATGTATGTTGTTTGCCTGCACTCCTGTATCTTTGCTAATACCCATTATTCTTATATTGTTGCTCTTGGCATCATCATGAATCTTCTGGATTGTCATTTCATGCTGTTTTGTTATTTTTAAAAGTTCTATCCTTTCCTGATCACTAACTGTGGTCCTGTCCTAAAGGTCCAAAATCCTATCCTCAGATTCCTTTAGGCAATTTTCCATACTTTCAGTAGAATTTTTTGTTTCTTGGATGTCTCTTTGAGTTTGTTTCATGAATTCTGCTTGTTTTATATATTGTTCATTCAAAGTTTCCATCAGTTTCCCATGCTCATGTACTTTTTTCTGTAGTTCTTCTTTAGCTGCATTCAACAACTGCTTTACTAAAGTTGTTATTTCTATCTTTACATGGGAGAGTACTTCTAATTTGATTTCCTCTATAGCCTGATGCAGTTGTTTTTTTATTTCACTCACTGTCTTTTCAGAGATTCCCATTGTGTTACTTTTGGGATCCTCTATTTCAATGTCTCTTATACTTACTTCTTTTGAACTATATGTTTCAGACTGCATTTTGCTTTTTCGTTTTGTCATTTTCACTCTGCCTGGTGTTTTCTATGTGTAGGAGGGGATCACACACACTCTTTTCAGACACATCAAAGTATTACACTTAGTTGGAGGTGCTTTTACTACTGGCTCTTTTGATCAGCTGTACACCTCTATTTTAGGGGTATACTCACCACATTGATAGAGTCAATCCAGTGTAGTCCAACATTCACCACCTGGGAGCAAAGTTCCAAATTTTCTCACACTAACTGGATACTGCTGAGATCTTCTGATGTTCCAGGTGGGAGGGTGGGACCATATGTAGCAGTCCAGGGCAGTTTTCATTCTTTGGGCTGGCCTCCTCAATGTTCCTGGTGGCAGGGCAGGCCCACAGGGGAGGTTCCTACCCCTGAGGCGGGCTTGCACTGAGTTTCAGGTGGCAGGGCAGGCCCTTGGTTGAGCTTCCTGGCAGCCTACCCCTGATGCAGGCTTTGGCTAAGTTCTAGGAGGCAGGGCGGGCCCAAGGTGGAGTTTCTGGGCAGCCTATTCCTGATACAGTCTTCCGCTAAGTTCCCGGAGGCAGGGCAGGCACAAGGTGGAGATTCTGGGCAGTTTACCCCTGATGCAGGCTTCTGCTAAGTTCCCGGAGACAGGGCGGGCCCATGGTCAATTCTATTCTTGTAATGAATTTCTGGAATCTTGACTATGATATGCCTGGTTTATTTGCTCATGGTTAATTTGAGTTCTATAAGCTTAATTTGTCTGTAAGTCGAATTTTTTTTTCTTTTGTACCAGGGATCAAACCCATGATGTCACACTTGCCAGGCAGGCATTTGTGCCCTAAAATCTCACTTTTTCTTTTTTGTACTAAGGATTGAACTCTTGACCTTACATTTGCTACACAAGTGCTTACACTGCTGAGCAAAATCCCCAGCCCAAATTATTTTTTTTTGTGCCAGGAAACTTCTCTGCCATGATATCTGTGAACATTTTCTTGATGTCATTTGTGGTATCTTCTGTCTTTTCATTGAATCCAATAAAACTGAAGTTATTCTTCTTTGTCTCATGTAGCAGCTACTGGATTGATTTCTCATGGTACCTTGCTCTTTTTGAGTAAACTTTTTTTTCCTGTTCACTAACTGCAAGCCTGTCTTTAATATCTGAGATTGTATCCTCACAGTGGTCTAATCTCCTTTCAATATTTTCAATGGAATTTTCATCCTCCTGGATATCTTCTTGAATCTGCTTTATGAATTCCATTTCTTTCTTATGCTGAGCTTCCATAATTTTCTTAGGTCATCTATTTTTTGTCTGTATTGACTCTATCATCACTAAGTCTGTATTTTGGATATCATCTCTTTAATTATCTGAGAGATTATTTCTGATTTCGCTTTTCCCAGGGCCTCATTCAGTTGCTTTGTTTTAACTGCTTCAGAGAGGCTTGGTGAGAAGATTTATGATTGTCTCACCTCATTGCCCTCTGTATTGTGTTTTGGAAAACTCAGTGTCTGGGTTTGCATTTTAAGTGTCTTTTCATTTCTTTCTTTGTTTTTTAAAGTTTAATATTTGGCATAATACTTATAGATTACCTATGGTTGGTTGCTTTATATTAGGACCCTTAGGTGATGACTACATCTCTGAGGCACCTTCCAGGTGTAGCTGATTTTTGGGTTTGAGTCTGTTGGACGATCTTACCTCTTCAGTTTTTTGGAGATGGAAAGTTGTTTGTTTGGCTCAGTCCCTTGTTTTTGGGCACTGTACCAAAATATTTTATGTGACACATAGTCAATCTCAGGAATGAAATACCAGGAGTAATAGGTGTTTATAATAATTCTGTCAATTTTTGCTATAGTAAACCAATAGCATCAAATGAAGCCTAGAAAATAACAGACTAAGGTAACCCTTCATTTGCCACTTTTAACTGTATAAATTAGATTTGTGACTATATAACAATATTCAAAATAACCCAGAAAATTATATGTAGTATACAATGATATGTCAATTGACACATCAATTTTGCCAAAATCTAATATAGTTTAAGGAGAAAATAGACAACTAGCAAAAGAGAAAGAGAGATTGGAAGTATTGTTGGAGGACCAAGGGGGATCACACCACCTTTGGGAAATTGGTGCATAAGACTGGAGGGAAAGAGTGAAGAGATGAGAAGAACAGATCAGAGCCACAGAGAGGCTAAAAACCACATTTACACTTATAAAAATAAGATCAAACAATTAAGGTTAAAGAAAGAAAATAAACTAAAAATCAAAGACAAACAAGAAAGAGAGAATTGAGAAGACAATAAAATTGTGCTTCCAGGGTTTCCCAAGTTTATCTCTGCTTTCACTGGCAGACGACCTGTGGAGATAGAGTCCTAATTCATGTTGATCTGTGCTAGCAAGCCAGCGACAGCTTTCTGGTGGAGTAGTCAGCACTCTCAGTAAGCCTGAGATTTCTGGTGGAGACCAGTCAGTCATATTTTGTTCGCTGCTTCTGACCACCTTCCATGGGTCTGAGCTCTGCTGCTAGCCCCCAATGGAGCCAGCAGCAGTTCTGAGTTCTGATTTTTGGCTGCCCATCTCCAATAAGGCAAATGGCCTCTAATATTTGGCAAGACAGTATTGTAGTCAAAAGTCTGCTAAATTACATTTATCTTAGTTAGGAGTGTACTTGTCAGACAAAACACATTTCCAATGTTAACAAATGCCTGGTTTCAATCTCTAGTACTAAGAAAAGAAAAAGATTGTAGTGAAAAAATAATGTAAAAGTAATGTTTCCAAGATTGCTAACTAGTAACTCTAATCATCAGCTACTCAGAAGTATGAAATCAAAACAACAAGAGGTTAGCTAGATATAAAGGGTGGTCATGACAATGGAAAAATACTGAAATTTGATTGTGAACAGAGGGAAACATTAAAACATACTCAAAAGTTTTGTAGTGTAGAACAGAGAGTAAAAGAACATCATGGCTGACTATGGGCCAGGATCATAAACAGAAAAGATTTGGGTTATGCACCTGAGAAAACCTGGTAAACTAATTTGAGGTGATAGAGAAAGCCATATGTGGGATACAAAAAAGAAAAAGAAAACACAAGAATATAATTCAATATCAGAGCAGTTAGGAAGAAAATCTAGACTATTCCTGGATGATGGCATCACTTATAAGTATACCCCATGTCAGTTGCACAGAACATTTTGGCAGAGGATTTGACTCCATGAAGGAGGGTCCTGACATTTCAGTCATGGTCTCCAGTGTAACTGGTTTCCAATCAGTCTGCCTTCCCAATAAGAAATTAAACACCGCCCCTAAAATATTTGCAAACCAGGTCTTCAGAGTAACTGAAAGCTGGAGAGCATCATATGAAGATGAAGTAGAAAATTAGGACATGGCAGGCTGGCTGGAAAACAGGATGTAAGTAGACACTTGTAATGATCCAGACAATTCTAAGGGAACTAAGAACTTAACATGACCAAATAACCTGATCATTAACGGATGTGACCTGTCAAAGCTCAGTAACACAGTGCCTGCTTGGAAATCCTGGGGACATGAGTACTATTCCTGTTATACCCCCCCAAATTATGGCCAGGAGGCATGGGCAGAAAAACTTCTGACAGGTGCAATATGGGAGGATATAAAAAGTTGCAGCCATTGACTTTGCCACCCCTATGATCATGTTCTGCAGTCTTACTCTTTATTCAGTGGCTCAACCTGCTTATGAGATGTATCTGTTCTTGGTTTTCTCTTTACTTTTTTCTTTTCTTTTTTTCCTCTACTCTTCTCACTTTCCTTTTCTTCTTTTACTGTAATTAAAAAATTTTATTTAACTGCTTATAAGTTCTCCCACTCAATTCTTTGGGCAGATCAAAAAGACCCTAGAATCATTGAAAATTCTGCAGTCTGGCAATAAGAGTTTTGGTTCCACAGAAATTTAAAAAACAAGTGTGCTACTCTAATTGCAGATGCAATTCTGAGAGCAGAGAGCAATATGGTCCTGCTGGCTGCACCAGAAATTGATGTTTGGGTTGGTAAGACCTATCAAGAACAGAAATTTGAGCACAGAGAACCATTAGGCCACAGACTACATCAGAATCCAGTGTTTGGGAGAGGCAGAAACAATTAGGAACTTATGTTTGAGCACTGAGAAATCTGTGCCCTGAGGGGAGTGGGGATTGAGAAGTGTGTGGGAGAGGCAAGACCCTTTGGAAACCCAAACCTGAGTGCTAAGAAAAGAGAAGTGCCAAAGCTGCATGAACAAGCAGCTTCTGACTATGGCAGGATCCCAGGGGAATTAAGTGGTGAGAAAGATTCAGAATAATTACCATGCACAACTTACTCACACATCTGAAGAGTTGTGTTTATGAGATATTCTGAGTTACCCAACTGCACCAGCAAGCACCCAAAGGGTACCCCCCAACAACACCCTGTTGAAGATTAGTGAAGACTAAAAGCACTGGAGTTTCACCAAGTATGTGTGTTGGAGATTTGCACTCTGGGGAAGCAGATAGAAAAGGACCATGAGTAGAAGGATAAAGAGTAGCACCCAGTTTAGAATGAGGACAAAGTAGTACTAACTGGAAGACTACTGAAGAAGAGATGAATGTAAGATTTGCACTGAAGTGAAAGAAATGGGAGGAATGGGACTCTGGCAGAAGTCAATGTAAAAGCAAGTAATAGACAAAGTATGCTATATTCATATTCCGCCAATGAATTGAGGTGGTCAGGTATTGAGACAGAGAAAATATGACAGCTGTCCATGCCCAGAGCTCTGACTACAGTTTCAAGATTGTTACAAGGCGACATCCAGTTCAACAAGTTTCTTTGTGCACAGGCAGGAATTTTAAGGAGAAAATGGAGGCAGCTCAAAAAAGTTCACTTGGTCTCATACTGAAATACAAAAGGAATTGTGAGAACCCATTAATTCAATGTTTTTGCAACTATGTGAAGAATTTATGTTTATGTTTCACATTTTTATTTCTTTTTTCTCTTCTGTTTTTCTCTCCATTTTCATATATATATATATATATATATCCAAAGAGATTAAGAATCAACTAGTGTATTAACTTAAATAGTAACTTCCAGAGTCATGTCAAGTTAACCCTGACCAAAACTGAGCACAAAAAATCCAAATGTATACTAACTACCAAGTTATTAATCAGATCTACTAATCTCACAGATTCTGTCAATATCTGTACCTCTCTCTATTTGCATGCCTCTTCCCATTTCAACAAGACTTTTTAATTTTTTTATTTTTAAAAATTCATTGAAAATAGAATTCAAATTTAATTTTAGGACTACCAACAGACCACCTATGGATACACTCAAAATGTCTATCTCCCCCACTAAATGCTATAGCTTTCCCCCATTACTGAGACTCTTCAGATTATTTACTATCCAGAAGCTATGTGGAAACATATGGAGTACATGTGTAGGACATTTGTTCCAAAGAGAGGTCACAAGTTTTGTGCCCCTTGTCACAATTATCCTAGATTCCTGTTGGGTGTGTTTTAAACAGACAAGACATTCTTCAGGCAACCTGCTTAGAGCACACCCCAAAACCAAGTCCTTTCTCAAAGCCCATCAATGCAAAAAATATTTTCCAGCTTTAAAAAATAGAATCTAACATCCTATTAATTTTTTTCATCTATTGATATTTTTTTTTCTACTGAACTTTCTGGTTTACAACCTCAATACTTACCTTCCTTTTTTCATCTTCTCTCCCTTCACATCACAACTTATTTGCATATAGCAGAATATTTCATTATAGAAGGACATTCATAAAAGGGTGAAATTGTTAAAAGAAGTTTATGATATATGGTTGAATCTGTTGAAATTGTTATTACCAAGATCAAATTACTGAAAAGCAGACTCTACCTAAGGGATCTCTACACCAGCCACAGAATCTTGCCATTCTACTTAATCCTTAACAATCAGCACAAAGAAAAGATATATGAGAAAACAAGGCAACATGTCCCCAAAATTTTCACAACTTTCATAATACTGAAAAAAAGAGTATAAGTTTTGAAGACATGACAAGCTAGATAGTTGAATTAGTAGAAATGATTAAAGATAAAGCAAAGAAACTCAGCAAGTTAAAAAAAACAATGTATTCATACAAATAGTAGGCTTACTGAGCAAACAGATCACAGATCCATAAGCTTAAAGAAGATTCAATTAAAAACTTTCCAAGATAAAGAATTAAGATTAAACCATGACTGGTGGAAGTTGCTAATGGGAGGAAAGAATATAATATCTAGAAAATATGTCTAATGAATGAGACAAAATGCTCAGAGATACATTAAAAATAATAGAATAAGGAACAATGATCCAAAGTATACACATTGTGAAAAACAAATGAATCTCAGGCTAACTGGATTAGAGAAAGTTCAAAGAATGACATGGATGGAATATAAAATGTCGTTACAAAAATCATAGCTGAAAAAAGTCCAAGTATAAGGAAAAAATTGAATAAACATGTGAGACACAAAAATACCCTAACACCCACAACCAGAAAAGATTTTCTGCATGACAAGTCATACTAAATATCCCACAAGTCCAGCACAAGGACAGTAATATATTATGTACAGGTACAAACATCCTATGAAGAATGTGATTATTTTTTGTATGGCAAACATACACCAATAAAAAATGAAAAAAACCTTTTAAGTTAAAAATTTATGGAGATGCAAAGACATCCTAGAGATAGAACAGCTTAAGAATAGCATAACCATCCAATGAGGACTTGAAAACCTTCTCAAGAATATCTTAAATAGACAAAAAGAAACCAACAGTGTGAAAACCTCTAGTGAAATGAAGACATAAATCAGGAAAAGCAGTTAAATAAAAGGTAAAAATTAAGAAATAAGCACCCAAAATCATGAGGAAATCAAATGACTGAATAGAAGAGGAACCACATTGGAGTTACTCAGAGAAAATCAACAAAAAAACAGCTAACTGAAAGAAAGAGGGATATACGTCCTTTTGCCAAAACCAATCTGAAATAAGAAAATTGTAGACCAAAGAAAGCATAAACATAGACCTTTACAAAATGTTGAACTACATGAAAGAGCTTTCAGTGGCAATGCCACCGGTATGTTGATCAAAAATCATCATACTGGCAAGTCTCCAAGAAAATGATGTATTACAAAAGTGTAGTTAATGCATACAGTATGTGATATAAGGCCAATTGCTTCTTTTGCCTTCCTCCACACGGAGTACACAGGTGCAAGTAAACACAAAACTTCTCCAAGCCAATGGACCACCAGCTTATATTTTTTGTCATGTACCCTAGCAGCTAACTGCAACCCCTAGTGACAATAAAGATAAGGACCATAGTGGGGGCAGTTCATGAGCCTTCCTGCCTTGTGATCAGTTGCTTGAGAAAGGAATGCAGCCAGGTAGGATTTAAACAGCCTTATGAGGTGAATACTCAACCCACTGGAGAGGAGGTTGAAGGGAATCCCAGCAACCTTGTGCTGTGTCCACAGCAACATCACTGTTCCACCATATGACAAGTGGTGTGACAGGATAGAACTGTGCCGGTGGAGGTAGAACAGAGGAGGCACTACAAAGACTGGTAGGAGCCAATTGTTGCTACAGAAGCAGGGAGAACAAGATAAGGACAGACTGGGTAAGGAGAAATGATCAGGCCAACAAAAGACATACAGAAAGCTTATGGCTGTAGACATGGGCCCAGCAGTGACATCCAGAGGCCGAGATCAGCTCTGATTCCAACTCTAATTTGAATGCAGATTTGGTGACATTACTCAGCATTTATGGGCCCTAATTTGGATACTACCACAGAGTATGTATGGACAGCAGAGGAAACCTATTTATTTTTCTTTATTTTTTTCTATTTCTTTTTACTGTCTTGTTTTGTTGTTGGAGTTGATGTTGGTTTCTTTGTTTTAGATTAAGTTTTTACATTTGTTTCTTTTTTCTGTTCTGTATTTTTTCTTTTTGTCCTCAAATATCTTTCTTCATTTTATATTTTCAAGTGAGTGAACATTGCCTCTAATCTTTCTGGTTTGCTTTGATAATCTTTTGCTTTTTTCCTCATTCTTTCACTCCTACTCTCATCTGCTCTACTATTCATAAAGCTAAGGTTATCATTTTTTTCTCCAGCTTGATTCTACTATATTTTTCTTCTCTTATTTCTGTTTTGTTCCCTATCCTTTTGAAATTTCCCCACCACAGGATTAAATCATTCTACAAAGGGGAAAATCTTCACATACAGGATCCTGATTTACATTGCATTTTGTTATATAATTGTGGCCCTTGATCCTACTGTGAAAGAAACCAAAATAATAGTTACCACATTTTTTCACTTTCTAGGATAGATTGATATTTTTGTTACTTCTGATTGTACTACTTTAGTCAGGCTTGCTGTAATCAGCCTTGTATAACAACACTGTAATTCTCTGGGTTCATAACCATCACCATAGTCCAGTACAAAAGAACTAGGTGCTGAGTCAGATAGATAGCGACATCTCATCTTTAATAAATTGGTATGACAGGATCTTAGGACAAACTCAGAGAACAAGAACCACCTACAACCAGAAGATGCTTCTGAAGAACAAGAATTTCATAAGATGCCTCAATACTACTGATAAAATTATCCATCATAAGACATTGACAAGCATCACCACAGAAAAAAAGATTACAAAATGGCAAGATGCATAAGCAAAATCTGACACCAGACCTCATGCCCACACAGGGTAAAATAGGTAGAGGAAATCATTTCCCTGAACTTTCTGAAATGATATCAGTGGCAGAAACAAGCAAACAAACAAGCAAAAATAGATGAATAAGGCTATCAAGAAAATAATCTCTTAGATAGAAACAGAGATGGTGATCAAAATGAAGGACTTGCTAAATTAATCTATAATAGATAACAAACCAGGAAAGCTTAAGAAAGTGATGGAAACCACTTTTACACAACATAAAAATGAAATAGAATTCATGAAACAGATTAGAAGTGATACACAGGAGACTAAAAATTCCATTGAAATTATATGCAACTTATTGCATGAAGGTGAAGACAGAATATTAGATTACAATATGGAGTTGCAGTTAGTGAGCACAAAAAGAGATTTTAAAAATACCAAGGGGCACAAAGAAGCAATTCACCTGCCTTCTTGGTGAGCACTTTCCTCTGGTGTGAGCCAAGAGGAGAATCAGAGATCCCACCATGGCCATACTAAAACCCCGGAGGCTGCACAAAGAAGCAATTTGCCAACCATCTTGGTGAGCACCTTCCTTTGGTGTGAGCCAGAATCAGGCCCAGTAGTGTTTCCTGTGAGCCTACCAGTGTGTGGGCTTGGAATCCAACATCCGAACCACCCCCTCCCCATTAGCAGCTGGGGACAGAGATCTGAGCATCTCTTGGCAGGCTGACTGTATACAATACAGCAAATATGCGGAGTCTCCTCTATCTTCACTTTTAAAGCAAATGTTATTTTCAGTTTTGATTCATTATGATTAATTGCTTTACTCTTTTCAATATTCTCTTTCAATTGATTTTATAATGTCGTGTCTTTGGTTTGATTTTGCTGTACCTAATTGACTACACAACTATTGTGAAGATAATGAGATATACTATGTTATCTATTGCTGTTATCCTGGTAAGCTGCTGTGAAGTTCTGTACCAAATTCACTGCACTGTCTCGATTGGCTTTGTACTGTCTTCTTCTGTTGTATTTCTACTACCTTGTGAATAAAATTAAAAAATAAAAATATGAAATAAAAATACCAAGGAACCCTAAAAAATCAATCCAACAGATGTGAGATGATGTGAAGAAGAAAAAAAACATAAAGCTGATCGGTGTCATTGAGAAAGCCAGAGACTATAAATGTCATGAAAACATGTTCACAGAAGTAATGGGAGAAAACTTCCTAAACATGGAAAAAGAATTTGATATACAAATAAGTGAGGCATATAGAACTCCAACTAGCCATGGTCAAAATAAATCTACAGGAAGGCATATAATAATCGATATTGAAGAAATTCAGCACAAGAACACAGTATTAAAAGTTGTTAGACAAAACACTTTTCTGGCAAGCACAAGGTCCTGATTTTGATTTCTGTAAAAAAAATAAAAGCTGTTATAAAAAAGAAACACATCACATATCAATGAAATCTCATCAGAATAAAAAAAATTGTCTAAACACATACCTTTAAAACAAGTAAGCCTAGAAGTGAAGTATTTCATGTCTTCAAAGAACTACAATAAACTGGCGAGGCAAGTAGCAGCATGCCAAGGCAGGTCCAGAAAAGTTTGGGACCATCAATCCTGGAAGCTAGGTGCCTGCCCAACCCCCTTGGATCAATGGACTGGGCTCCAGAGGTTCTGGGGGTTTCAGTGGACTGTGCCTAGTGACCTTCATTCAACAAGGGGAGCCAGATGTGCCGAAGGGAGAGCCAAGCCTGCGCCATGCAGCAAGGTGAGTTGTAGCTCACCCGGGCAGACCCAGAAGGGTTTGGGACCATCGATCCTGGAAGCTGGGGTCCTGCCCAGCCCACTTGGGTCATTGGACTGGGCTCCAGAGGTTCCACAGGCTTGAGTGGACTGTGCCCAGTGACCTTAATTCAACCAGGGGAGCCAGGCCCACCAAAGGGAGAGCCAAGCCAGTGCTGTGCCACTAGGGAAAGCTTTGGAAAATCATTGGAAACACAGAAATATAGTAAAATGACAAAACAAAAGACCAAAATGAAATCTCAAACCTCCAGCCCATCCCAAGAAAACCTAGAAGCCATGTACATAGAAGAAAATAACACACCTGAAATGAATGAAATGATATCAAATGAAATAAAGAAGCAAGTATGGGAAGCTATGAGGGAACTCAAATCAGATATATTCTCCCAGGTAAAGGAAGAAATGATAAAAGTAGTGAAAGAAATACTGAATGCAACCAACAAAGACACAGCTAAACAATTAGAGGAACAAAGTGAAAAGATAGAATCCCTGAATGAACAGTTTAAGAGACAAACAGAATGCATTGAGCAGTTTCAAAGAGATATACAGGAAATCAAAAACTCTAATGAAAGTTGCAAAAACTGCCTCAATGAAAATGAAGATAGAATCTCAGACCTCAAAGATAAGATTGCAGCTAGTGAACAGGAAAGGAAAGTTCTTCTAAAAATAACAAGAAATCAGGAAATAATTCAACAGCTGCAAGATGATGCAAAGAAAAACAATATAAGAGTAATAGGGATAAGAGAAGGGGAAAACACAACTGATATTGAGAGGCTATTTACAGAAGTAATAGCTGAAAACTTCCCAAACATGAGTATGGAAACTGACATATGGATTAGTGAGGCACATAGAACTCCAATTGGCCATAACCAAAACAAAACTACACCCAGAAATATAATAATCTCCATTCCAGAAATGCAACATAAAAACAGAATATTAAAAGCTGTTAGAGAGACAAGACAGGTCACCTATATAGGAAAACCTATCAAAATCACAGCAGACTTCTCAACACAAACAATGAAGTCAAGAAGAGCATGGAGTGAAGTTTTTCAGATCCTTAAAGAAAATGACTTCCAACCCAGAATAATGTACCCTGCAAAAGTGTCCTTCAAAATGGATGGAGAAATAAGGTACTTCCATGAAAAAGAACAGCTGAAGAACTTCATGATCACCAAACCAAACCTACAAAGAATACTGAAAGACTTTCTTGATACACATAGAAAAAAACCACTAAGCAAGACAGACAAATAAACAGAATGGAAAGCTAAGATGCAACATCAGAAAGATAACATGTCAACAATAAACCAATATATGACAATTATAACCATTAATGTAAATGGCCTCAATTCACCAATGAAAAGAAGCAGACTAGTAGAATAGATCAAGAAAGAATGTCCAATGATATGCTGTCTACAAGAAACCAATCTAACCCAAAAGGAAACTCATAGACTGAAAGTCAAAGGATGGAAAACAGTACTCCATGCAACAGGAACTCAAAACAAAGTGGGAGTAGCTATTCTGTTTGCAGATCATGTGAACTTCAAACAAAGAATGGTCCAAAGAGATAAACAAGGTCACTACATACTAGTTAAGGGAAACTGCAAGAAGAGATAATAATCTTAAATATATATGCACCAAATGCCATAGCACTCAACTACACAAAGCAAGTATTAATAGAAATTAAAAATCAAATAGGTAATAACACAATTATAACAGGGGACTTTAAAACACCATTGACACAAAGAGATAGATCAACTAGACAGAAAATTAGCACAGAAATAACAGAACTGAATCACACTTGTGAACAAATAGATTTGATAGACATATATAGAGTGTTCCATTGAACAACATCAGAATACACATTCTTCTCTGCAGTACATGGGACATGCATTAAAATATATCATATACTAGTCCACAGAACTTATTTAAGTAAGTGCAAAAGAACTAAAATTATCGCATGCTTTTATTGGATCAGAGTGCCATGAAACTAGAAATTAATGATAAAAGTAACTGAAAAAACTGCACAAAAACATGGAAATTAAATAACACTCTTGACCAATCAGTGGGTCACAGAGGAAATTAAAGAATAAATTAAACAACATCTACAAGCAAATGAAAATACAAATACAACTTACCAGAACCTGTGGGATGCAAAGAAAGCAGTCCTCAGAGGAAAATTTATTGCCCTGAGTTTCCACATTAGGAAAACAGAAAGAACACAAATAAGCAACCAGATATTACACTTGAAACATCCAGAAAAAGAAGAGCAAACCAAGCCCAAAGCCAAAAGAAGGGAGGAAATTATAAAGATCAGAGCACAAATCAATGCAATAGAGACTAAGAAAACAATTTAAAGAATTGTTGAATCAAAGAGTTGGTTCTTTGAAAGAATAAATAAAATTGACAAGCCCCTAGCCAACCTAATTAAGAAAAGGAAAGAAAAGACTCAAAATCATGCAATACAGAATGAAAAAGGAGAAATCACTACCGACCCTGTGCAAATACAGAAGATCATCAACAACTATTCTGAAAACCTCTATTCTCATATGTTCGATAACAGAGAAGAAATGGACAGATTCCTAGAAACATATGAACCACCAAAGTTGGATCAAGAAGATGTAAAACTGCTGAATAACCCATTTTCTATTGATGAAATTGAAAATGTAATCAAGTCCCTACAAACAAAGAAGAGCCCAAGCCCAGATGAATTCACTGCAGAATTCTACAAGAAATACAAAGAACACTTAATGCCAACACTCCTCAAACTATTCAATGAAATTGAAATTCTCCCTAAGTCATTGCTGGAAGCAATTCTCCCTAAGTCATTGCTGGAAGCAAATATCACTTTAGTACCAAAACCTGAGAAAGATCCAACTAAAAAAGAGAACTACAGTCCAATCTCCCTAACAAACATACATGCAAAAATTCTCAATAAAATATTGGCAAACAGGATGCAGCAAATCATCAAGAAGATTATACACCATGACCAATTGGGATTCATCCCAGGCATGCAGGGATGGTTCAACATACATAAATCAATACATGTAATCCAACATATCAATAGAGCCAAAAGCAAGAATCACATGATCATTTCTATAGATAGAGAAAATGCTTTTGATAAGATCCAACACCGATTCATAAGAACTTTACAGAGGTTCTTACTGATTGGAGTAGATGGTCTTTACCTCAATATGATAAAGGCCATCTACAACAAACCAACAGCCAGTGTCATACTAAGTGGCCAAAAACTGAAAGTCTTTTCCTTGAAATCAGGCACAAGACAAGGATGTCTATTATTGCCACTCCTATTCAATATAGTATTGGAAATACTAGCCAGAGCAATTAGACAAGAGAGAGAAAAAAAAGGAGTAAAGATAGGAAAAGGAGAAGTTAAATTATCATTATTTGCAGATGATATGATACTCTACATAGAAGACCCACAAACCTGCATTGAAAGTCTCCTAGATATAATAAATAAATTCAGCAAAACAGCTGGATACAAAGTCAATACTCAAAAATCAGAAGCATTCTTATACACCAACAACAAAATCACCAAGAGAGAAATAAGAAAAGCTACACCCTTCACACTAGCATCCAAAAAAAATGAAATACTTAGGAATGAATCCAATGACAGATGCAAAAGAGTTGTACAGGGAAAATTATAATACAATGAAAGAAGAAATTGAAATGCACCTCAGAAAATGGAAAGACATCCCTTGTTCATGGATAGGAAGAATAAATATTGTAAAAATGGCCATTCTCCCAAAATTGTTATACACATTCAATGCAATCCCAATGAAAATACCACTAACATACCTCATAGATCTAGAGCAATCTCTCCTAAAATTCATCTGGAACCAGAAGACACCCAGAATAGCAAAGGTAATTCTAAGCAGCAAAGCCAAGGCAGGAGGCATCACAATCACTGACTTGAAGTTATACTACAAAGCTACTGTAATAAAACCGACATGGTATTGGTATAAAAACAGACCTGAAGATCAGTGGAATAGACTAGAAGATACATCTACAAACACACTCAACCACCTTATCTTTGAAAAAGGGGCCAAGCATGTTCACTGGAAGAATGACAGTCTCTTTAATACAGGGTGCTGGAAAAATTGGCTATCCATATGCCAAAAACTAAAATTAGACCCATGCTTATCACCATGTACTAAACCAAAATCCAAATGGATCAAAGATCTAAATATTAAAACAGAAATTCTAAGTCTGTTGCAAGACAAAGTAGGTAAAAATCTTGAAGATATAGGGGTAGGTAGAGAATTCATGAACAAGAACCAAACTGCACAGGAAACACTTCCCAGAATCAATAACTGGGATCAAATCTTATTAAAGAGTTTCTGCAGGTCCAAAGAAATCTCCAGCAGAGTGAAAAGAAAATCTATAAACTGAGAAAAAATTTTAGTGAACTGTGCCTGAGAGAAAGGACTTCTCTCTAGAACTTATAAAGAATTTTAAAAAAATCAGACCTCTGAAATTCAAAGATGCAATCCAAAAATGGGCATCTGAGTTAAACACACAGTTCTCAGATGAATAAATAGGAATGGCAAATAAACACATGAAAAAATGTTCATCATCATTGGTCCTTAGAGAAATGCAAATTAAAACCACACTGAGATACCATCTCACACCAGATAGAATGGCCAGGGTCAACAAAACTACAAACAACAAATGCTGGAAAGGCTGTGGGGAAAAAGGAACTCTTCTGCACTGTTGGTGGGAGTGTAGACTGGTGCAACCACTGTGGAGGTCAATCTGGAGATTCCTCAGAAAGCTGAGGTTGGAGGTCCCATTTGACCCAGCTATTCCACTCCTAGGCATATTCACAGAAGATCTGAAAGCATTTTACCACAATGGTATTTGTGCACCCATGTTTAGAGCGGCACAATTTGTAATAGCTAGAACTTGGAAACAACCTAAGTGCCCATCAACTGAGGAATGGATAAAAAAATAGTGGTACTTTTATACAATGGATTACTACTCAGCTATAAAGAATGATCACATTGGGATATTTATAAATAAATGGATGCATCTTGAATCTATACTCATAAGTGAAATAAATCAAACTCACATGTATAACTACCATATAGTCTCCATAGTGTAAGAAATGGTAAGAATACAGAAGATTTTATGGAAATAATGGTTCACCATTATACTGCTTTGACATCTTATGTCTTCATTCATTGGTTGGAATGGTTTTATTCTGTTTGATCTTAAAATATGTGACCATATGAATTGTTACTTTGAAGAAAAGACAATATGGCAGCCAATGTTGATTTAATATCATCTTGCTCTGAAGTCCTACCATGCTTTTGTTTTTCTATTACCATTGGTTCTATCACATTTTGTATTATTGGACTTTAATATGTATGATAGTGAAAATAAAATTTTCATGGAAAAAGAGATAATATAGCAGCCATTGTTCATCTTTGGTTATTTGGTTCAGAATGCCTTGGAATACTTCCATTCTCTTGAGTTGTTTTATTCTACTTTGTTATGTTTGACACTATTGTGTGTAAAGCTAAGCTCAACTATTTCAAAGAGACATTATGATAGCTACTGTTAATATCCAATTGTCTTGTTGTGAAGTGCTGTGATGCTTATGTTGTTATGTCCTGATCTTCTTCCACCTGTCTGCTTTTGTTTTAATCTCTATAAAATAAAAAGAAAAAAATTGCTATATCTTCTTGGTTGAGCTTTGTTAGTTCATATGTTTCTAGAAATCTGCCCATTTACTCTGTGTTTTCCACTGTATGTGAGTAGAGATTTTCAAAGCAGGTATTCATGATCATCTGAATTTCCATGGGATCTGTAGTTAATTTCTCCCTTTTCAGTTCTTATTGCATGAATTTGGGTTTTTCTTTCTTAATATTGATAAGGTTAGCTAAGGGTTTGTCAATTTTTTTTATTCTCTCAAAAAACAGCTTTTTGATTCATTAATTCTTTGTAATGTTTTTCTCGTTTCAATTGCATTGATTTATGCTCTAATATTTACAATTTCCCCTCTTCTATGAGCTTTGGGTTTAGCTTGCTCTTCTTTTTCTAGAAGCTTGAGATGGAGCATTAGGTTCTTTATTTGTACTCATTCTGTTTTCTTGATATGACAATTTATTTCTATAAATTTTCCATTTAAGACTGCTTTCATTGCATGCCACAGATTACAGTATGTTGTTTCTATGTTTTCATTGAATTGTGGGTATAGCTTTATTTCTTCTTTAATTTCATCTGTAGCCCACTGGTTGTTCAAAATGCTGTTATTTAATTTCCATATATTTATGCAAGTTTTCCAATTTCTTATGCCATTAATTTCCAATTTCAGTGCACTATGGTCAGATATTATGCATGGTATGATTTCAATACCTTTGCATTTACTTAAGAATGTTTTATGGGATAATATATGGTTTATTTTGGAGAATGTCCCATTCGCAGCTGAGAAGAATGTGTATTCTGATGTGGTTGGGTAGAACACTCTGTAAACGTTTACTAAGTCCAATTGCTCACAGGTATGATTCAGTTCTGTCATTTCTTTGCTGAATTTTTGTCTAGCTGATTTATCTCTTTGTGACAATGGGCTGTTAAGATCTCCTGTCATAACTGTGTTCTTGTGTATTTGTTTTTTATGTCCAATAGTGTCTGTCTTATATAGTTGTGTGCTCCTGTATTTGGTGTATATATATTTATAATTGTTAGTTCTTCCTCTTGAATTTTTCCACTAACAGGTATGTAGTGACCTTCTTTGTCTCTTTTAATCATTTTACGTTTGAAGTTTACATTGGCTGCTATTAGGATAGCTAGCCCCACTTTTTTCTGGGTTCCTGTTGCATAGAATACCGTTTTCCATCCTTTGCCTTTTAATCTATGAGTTTCCTTTTGGATCCGATGTTTTTCTTGTATACAGCATATTGTGGAATCTTGTTTCTTGATCCACTCTGTCAATCTATTTCTTTTTATAGATGAATTGAGGCCATTATAGGTGACTTGAGGCCATTTATATTTATGGATAGCACTGATATGTACTGGCTCGACTTTGCCATGTTATGTTCCAGTTGTTTGTTTCTGCTTTTCCCCTTATTTAATTGCTCATCCTACCTGGTGGTTTATTTCTGTTGTTGTTTTGGGGATTGTGGTCATTTTTATCTCTGTGTAGTGTGTCTTTCAGTACTCTTTCTAGGGTTGGTTTGGTGGACATGAATTTCTTCAGTCGTTCTTTGTCATGGAAGTATCTTGTTTCTCCATTAAATTTGAGATAAGGTTTTGCAGGTAAATCAGTCTGGGTTGAACTTTATTTTATTCAGGGCTTGAAATACCTCACTCCAAGCTCTTCTTGACTTGAGGGTTTGTGCTGAAAAGTCTGCCATGAATCTAAAGGGCTTTCCTTGATAGGTGAGTTGTGTCTTTTCTCTGACAGCTTTTGGTATTCTCTTTTTATGCTGTATGTCTGTGATTTCAATTATTATGTGTCTTGGTGTGGATTTATGTTGATTGTGACTGTTTGGTGTTCTATATGCCTCACTTATCTGCATATCAGATTCTTTCCTCATGTTTGGGAAGTTTTCTGCTATTATTTCTGTAAATACTTTACATATTTCATTTGCCTGGACTCCTGTATCTTTGCTAATACCCATTATTCTTATATTGTTGCTCTTGGCATCATCATGAAGGTTCTGGATTGTCATTTCATGCTGCTTTGTTATTTTTAAAAGTTCTATCCTTTCCTGATCACTAAATGTGATCCTGTGTTCAAGGTCCAAAATCCTATCCTCAGCTTCCTTTAGGTGGCTTTGCACACTTTCAATAGTATTTTTTGTTTCTTGGATGTCTCTTTGAGTTTGTTTCATGAATTCTGCTTGTTTTATATATTGTTCATTCAAAGTTTCAATCAGTTTCCCATGCTCCTGTACTTTTTTCTCTATTTCTTATTTATCTGCACTGAGCAACTCCTTTACTATAGTTGTTATTTCTATCTTTACATGGGAGAGTACTTCTAATTTGATTTCCTCTATAGCCTGATGCAGTTGGTTTTTATTTCACTCACTGTCTTTCCAGAGATTCTCACTGTATTACTTTTGGAGTCCTCTATTTCAATGTCTCCTATACT
Organism: Hydrochoerus hydrochaeris; assembly: GCA_004027455.1. Lineage (NCBI taxonomy): Eukaryota > Metazoa > Chordata > Mammalia > Rodentia > Hydrochaeridae > Hydrochoerus > Hydrochoerus hydrochaeris. The sequence continues at coordinate 171,352 of PVLA01003367.1, forward strand.
TGCTTCTGTTGAACTATATGTTTGAGACTGCATTTTGCTTTTTCATTTTGTCATTTTCACTCTGCCTGATGTTTTCTATGTGTAGGAGGGGATCACACACACTTTTCAGACTCACCCAAGTCTTGCAGTTAATTGGAGGTGGTTTTTCTGCTGGCCCTACTTATCCACTGTATACCTCTATTTTAGGGGCGTACTCACCACCCTGATACCGTTAATCCACTATATTCCAAGGCTTTTGCCTGGAGAAAGTTCCCGATTTTTTTACACTAACTGGAGGCTGCTGAGGTCTTCTGAAGTTCCAGGTGGGAGGGCGGGCCCAGCAGAAGTAGTCCAGGGCATTTTTAAGTCTGGGGTGGGTTCCACTAAGTTCCCGGTGGCAGGGAAGCCCCACAGGGGAGGTTTCAGGCAGTTTACACCTGAGGCAGGCTTCCTCTATGTTGCCTGTGGCAGGGTGAGTCCTAAGGGCCAAATCTTAAAAGCTTACAATTCCTCATGCAAAGTCAAATGGGCTGTCTTGTGGATGATGGTCTGTTTTTGTGCTGTCAAGGTCCTGTGTTCCAGCCACATTGAATGCCAAATATTATAAACCCAAATAATGAGTTCAGTCATTCAAGAATTGTAGTCCTCTTTCTAGTTTTCCTTACAATCCAAAAACTTATATTTGTAATCCCATTGATACATTACTGGAATCCCACCAAGTTAATTCCAATCTACCACTACCAGTGCAACCCATGGTAAGAGTAAAAAAAATGAAGATTTGGGTAGCCACGGGGTTCTAAGTCTAATCCCCATGAGGTCATGCAGACAAAGGCCCATTTTTTTATTCTCCTGTTACTTTTCAGCAACCAGGAACTCCTCACCTCTACCTTTACAGTCTACAGCTTTACTGAAGCTACGTTTCTGGCCAAGCTTACATTTTAAATTATTCTTCTGGTTTCTGTGATCTTGATTCTCAACATAGATTTGACTAAATGCCCTCACCATTAACCATGCCACTGCTCCAACTGGCTTGAAATTACAAAATTAGCCTGACTCACTTAATCCCAGTTTCAGACATGGTCTCTGAAAATGAGAAAAATGCAGGCCATCTGCCAAGTCATAAACAAATAATTTGGAGTCCAACAGCAAATGCAGTTGAAAACTCCCAGCGGAAAATTCCCAAGTCTGGTCTTTATTGGCAGAATTTCCAGACGCCTTCTTGTGTGCCTAACTCTGACCATAATCTCTCAATAAGCAACGTCCGAAGAGCTCCAGCTCTAATTTTACAGCTGCTATCTCCAAAACTTTCCTAATGCTTCCCTTTCCAACAAGCCAGTTTGAAAGTCTCATGAGACACATGGCAAGGTAATGACACAGCAATGACATCACTTCTCTGGTACCAAATTCTGTCTCAGTTACTTTTTACCTTGCTGAAACAAAATACTCAACCCCAAAAATTAGAGTAAAAAAGGTTTATTTATTTCAAACTTTGTAGAGGTTTTAGTCCATAGTAAGCTGTCTCTAAGGTAAGGTGACTACACAGAAGAGAGCAATTCATGTTGGGCAAAAGACATCAAAACAACAAGGGTGACACAAGACTCTTTCTGCTTACATTATATGCAGGATACCTACCATAAGACAGTGCAGCACTCACACCCATTATTCCAGTATTGAACCGTGAATCAATCTCAAACCCTAGATTTAGCCACCTATGAAAAGACTGCCCTTTATGACTGTATGAGGCTCTGGGATAATATTTAGATACAAACCACAACAATAGTTGTAATAAGAGACTTTAATGCCTGAATGATGCAAATATATTTGCCATACAAAGTTTTTATGAAGAAATATCAAAAATGACCAAAACCTGTAAATAAATGGACTTTGTTATCATCTATAGAGTGTTAAACACCACAATATCAGAATAAACCTTCTTGGGTTATGATGGAATGTTCCCTAAAGCAGACCACATGCAAACCTATAGAACATGCTTAAGCATTTGCAAAAGAATTGAAATTACTCCATGTATATTATCTGACCATAGTGCAATGAATTTGGAAGCCAATGGCAAATGTAAGTATGAGAAATCCATACACACAAAAAGTGAATAAAACTTTACTGAAGAACCAGTGGTACAGAATAAATTAAAGCAGCAATTAAACAGTATCTACAATTAAGTGATAATGGTCATAAGACATAGCAAAATCTATAAGATAAAATGAAAGCAATACTAAGGGGGAAATTTACAGCAGTGAATTCTACCATCAGAAAAACAGAGTTCATACAAATAATCTAATGTTGAAACTCAAACTTCTAGAAAATGAAGAACAAGTCAAGCTCAAAGCTCATACAAGTAATAAAACTATAAATATCAAATCAGAAATTAATGCAATTCAGACAAAGTAAACAGCACAAATATCAATGAATCAAAGGGTTGGTTCTTTATAAATTAAAATAAAACTGATAAATGCTTTGCCAAACCAATCAAAAATAAGAGGGAAGAACAGACTCCAATTCATGCAATTAAGAAAGAAAACAATGAGATAATAATGGAGCCTGTACTAATACAGAAGTTCATCCACACCTACTTCAAGAAACTTTAATGTAATAATATGGAAAACAAAGAAATGGACAAATTTTCAGGTACATATGAAATATCAGAGCTGAATCATGAAGACACTGAAAATGTAATTAGGAACCTACCAAAAAAGAAAAGTCCATGTCCTGATAGATTCACTGCTGAATTTTACAAGAAATTTAGAGCATAAGACTACTGCTCCTTAAACTCTTTAATAAAATTAAATGAGAATCAATTCCTGGAAGCAAGAATTACTTTGATTCTATAACCAGAGAAGGACCCATCCAAAAGAAAAAAACTACAAATCAAACTTGCTAATGAACATAGAAAAAAATTCTTAAAAAAATACTGAAAAACAGGATCCAGAGAATCATTAAGAAGATTATCAGCCCTGACAAAGTAAGATTCACCAGGGATGCAGGGATGTTTCAACATATGCAAATAAATAAGAGTAATATATTGTGTCAACAGAACAAGAATAAAAATCATGTATCTACCTCAGTAGATGAAGGAAAAGCATTTAACAAAGTCCAACACTCACTGACAGTAAACATCCTGTAGAAAATCAGCATAGTATTATTCTCAATCTCATAAATGCTATTTTGGACAAAACAAAAGACAACATGTTAAATGCTCAAAAAGGGAAAGTCTTCAATATAAAATGAGGCACAGGACAAGGATATCCACTGTCATAATTCTTTTTTTTTAAATTTATTTAAAGAGAAACAAAAGCATGTAAATGGTAGAGGTAATACAGAATTCAGAAAAAAATATAAACCAAAAGAAATCACTAGTTAATAAATTACATATTGTCCTCTTAGAAATAGTTGTTCAAGTTACAAAATTAAAGCATACAAAGTATATAGTCAAACAGTGAAAGTGTGAACAGCTACACATGCATGAATCTCTGCATGTATTTCTATACTTTCTGTATTAGAGGAAAAAACAAAACTTAGCAAGACAAAACAAAACAAATTCCTATAAAAACAAAAAGTCATATAAAATCACAATACAAGGTGATCTACAATGATTGTTGTGTTGTTTCTTATTATCTTCAATAGAATTGCCTATATCATCAGACATACATGAATATAGCAGTATAATTGAATATAGCAGTACATAACAATATTAGTAAAAATAAAACATTGTAGACAGTATAAAACTTCAAATGCAGGTAATAATCAAACCAGAGTGGATATTCTAGTGACTCTTGTCATCTTAAGTGCAGTTGGCCTAAGCTCTCAGACTTGATAACATCAATTATAACAGCTTTGAATAAAATCTATCAATACAAAACAGTAATCTAACAAACCAGTTTCAATTACGATCAGTCATGGTAAAAGAGTGTAGGTTTTACAGAGCTTTAGATTAAGTTAATAAGAAATTAAGGGTGATTACCATACTATATCCTGTTATTTCTGGGATTGCTTTCTGTGCCCTCAAGTTTAGTGCAGGTAGAATGAATGGAACAGAATATAATACATATCATCAGAGTAGTGTGAGTAATGTGGGTTTTAAATCCTGGTTCACTATTAACAATATAGTGTATCAAGGCCATCTATGTTAGCTATTCTAGTTATCGTTCTCTGCCTCATTTCTGCTATGCTATTTTTCTGCCTTTGTTTGTCTAGTTTTCCCCTTCATTCTACTGTCTGCCCCACTCATTGAGGCCTTTCTGCCGCTGTTCCTAAAATCCTGGTATTTTTTTCTCTCTCTCTAGAATGTTCTTCAGTATTCTCTGTAGGATTGGATTGGTGGTCAAAAACTGCCCCAGTTCCTCTTTGTCATGGAAGCATCTTGTTTCTCCATTAATTTTGAGTGACAGTTTTGCAGGGTACATCAGTCTGGGCAGGAGGTTATTTTCTTTTAGGGCTTGGAAGACTTGGCTACCAGCTCTTCTTGATCTGATGGTCTCTGTCGAGAAGTCAGCCATGATTCTGATTGGCTTACCTTTATAGGTAATCTGTTTCTTTTCTCTGACAGCTTTTAATATTCTGTTTTTATATTCTGGTATCTTAATTTCTGTTATCTTGATTATTATGTCTGGGTGTAGTATTATATGTCTGTTTTGGCTGTAGGTGACTGGAGTTCGGTATGCCTCACAGAACTGCATGTCATTTTCTTTTCCCATGCTTGGGAAGTTTTCCTTAATTATTTCTATGAATAGCCTTTGTAATTTGCCTGTATGTATTCCTGCTTCTTCATTCACATTTCTTATTCTTAAATTGTAGATTCTCTTGTCATCTTCTAGCCTTTGTGTTGTTATTGCCTGTTTCCTAGTTATTTTTAAGAGATCTTTCCTTTCATGATCACACACTGCAAACTTGTCTTCAAGTTTTGATAGTTTATCCTTAGTTTCTTTTAAGGAGTTTGCCAGCTTTCAATGGAGTTTTTAATTTCCTGGTAGTCTCTTTGAATCTGTTTCATGTATTCTATATCTCCTTTATATTCTTTATTGAATGTTTCTCTCCTTTTTTTGAGAGATAGATAAACTAGACAAAAAGTCAGCAAATAAATAACAGAACTGAATCATACCTGTGAGCAATTGGACTTAGTAAATGTTTACAGAGTGTTCCACCCAAACAAATCAGAATACACATTGTTCTCAGCTGCACATGGGACATTCTCCAAAATAAACCATATATTATCCCATAAAACATTCTTAAGTAAATGCAAAGGTATTGAAAATATACCATGGATGATATCTGACCATAGTGCATGGAAATTGGAAATTAATGGCAAAAGAAATTGTAAAACCTGCATAAATACATGGAAATTAAATAACAGCATTTTGAACAACCAATGGGCTACAGATGACATTAAATAAGAAATAAAACCTACAATTCATTGAAAATATAAAAACAACATACTGCAATCTGTGGGATGCAATGAAAGCAGAATTAAGAGGGAAATATATAGCAATAAACTGTCACATTAAGAAGACAGAATGAGCACAAATAAACAACCTAATGCTCCATCTCAAGCTTCTAGAAAAAGAAGAGCAAGCTAAACCCAAAGCTCTTAGAAGAGAGGAAATTGTAAAGATTAGAGCATAAATCAATGCAATGGAAACTAACAAAACAATACAAAGAATGAATGAATCAAAAAGCTGGTTTTTTGAGAGAATCAACAAAATTGACAAACCCCTAGCTAACCTTATCAAGAGAAAGAAAGAAAAAACCCAAATTCATGCAATAAGAACTGAAAAGGGAGAAATTACTACAGATTCCATGGAAATTCAAAAGATCATGAATACCTACTTTGAAAATCTCTACTAACATAGAGTGGAAAACACAGAGGAAATGGACAGATTTCTAGAAACTTATGAGCTAACAAAGCTCAACCAAGAAGATATAGCAATCTTGAACAACTCAGTATCACCTATTGAAATTGAAAATATAATTAAAAACTTACCAATAAAGAAAATTCCAGGTCCTGATGGATTCACAGCTGAATTCTACAAGAAATTTAGAGAAGATTTGATGCCAGTACTCCTTAAACTCTTCAATGAAATTGAGAAAAAAGCAATCCTCCCTAAATATTCCTGGAGTCAAGTATTACTCTGATACCAAAACCAAAGAAAGACCCAACCGAAAAAAAGAACTATAGGCCAGTCTCACTAATGAACATTGATGCAAAGATTCTCAACAAAATACTGGCAAATAGAATGCAGCAAATCATCAAGAAGATTATACATCATGACCAAGTGGGGTTCATTCCAGGAATGCAGGGAGGGTTTAACATACACAAATCAATAAATCTAATACCCCACATCAACAGAGCCAAAAACAAAACCACATGGTTATCTCAATAGAGGCAGAAAAAGCTTTCAAAAAAGCCCAACACATTTTCATGATAAAAACATTCAGAAACTTGGAATACATGGCATCTACCTCAACCTTATAAAGGCTATCAATGACAAACCAACAGCCAACATTATACTAAATGGACAAAAACTTAAAGCTTTCTCTTTAAAATTGGGAACAATACAAGGATGTCCACTATCACCACTCCTTTTCAACATAGTTCTGGAAACACTAGCCAGGGCAATTAGACAAGAGAGAGAAATAAAAAGAGTAAAGGTAGGAAAGGAAGAAGTTATATTATCATTATTTGCAGATGACAATACTCTATACAGAAGACGAAAAAAAAAACTCCATTAAATGACTGCTACAGGTAATAAACAAGTTCAGCAGTGTAGTTGGATACAAAGTCATTGCTCAAAAATCAATAGCATTCCTGTACACAAACAAAAAACTCACAGAGAGAAATTATGGAAATATCGCCCTTTACAATAACAAGTAAAAAAATGAAATACTTAGGAATCAACCTAACTAAAAATGTAAAAGACCTATATGCTGAAAATTATACTGTGCTGAAAAAGGAGATTGAGGAGGATATTAGAAAATGGAAGGACATTCCTTGCTCTTGGTTAGGAAGAACCAACTTTGTGAAAATGGCCATACTCCCAAAACTGTTATACAGATTTAATGCAATCCCAATCAAAATACCATAGACATACCTCACAGATCTAGAGAAAACACTCCTAAAATTCATTTGAAAACAGAAGAAACCTAGAATAGCAAAGGTTTGCAAGGCAGTAAGCATCTCAATTTCTGACTTGAAACAGTACTACAAAGCCACGGTGATAAAATCAGCATGGTACTGGCAAAGAAATAGACCTCAGGATCAATGGAACAGATTAGAAGATGCAAGCATAACTACAAAGGCACTCAGCCACCTGACATTTGACTAAGGGGCTAAATATGTCCTTTGGAAGAAGAATAGTCTCTTTAATAAATGGTGTTGGAAAAATTGGCTCTCTACATGCTGAAGACTGAAATTAGACCCATGCATATCACCATGCACAAAACTAAAGTCTAAATGGATCAAAGACTTAAATATTAAAACAGAAACATGAAATCTACTGGAAGACAAGGTAGTTAGAAATCTTGGAGACATGGGGGTTGGCAGGGAATTCATGAACCAAATGCAAACTGCACGGGAAACACTTCAAAGAATCAACAGATTGGATCTCACATTATTGAAGTTTCTGCACTTCAAAGGAAATCACCAACAGATTGAAAAGAAAACCAACAGTGTGGGAAAGAATTTTAACCAGCAACACCTCAGACAAAGGACTTTTGTCCAGAATATATAAAGAATTGAAAAACATCAAGCCCCACAAATTCAAAGACCCTCTCCAAAAATGCACATCTGAGATGAACACACAGTTCTCAGAGAAAGATATACAAATGGCAAATAAATACATGAAGAAATGTTCACCCTCACTGGTCATTCGAGAAATGCAAATTAAAACAACATTGATATTCCACCTTACTCCGGAAAGAATAGCTGCATTCAAGAAGTCAACTGATAACAAATGTTGGCGAGGCTGTGGGGAAAAAGGAATACTGCTCCACTGTTGGTGGGAATGTAGACTGGTGCAACCATTATGGAAATCCATATGGAGAATTCTCAGAAGACTAGGATTGGAAGTTCCATTCAATCCAGCTATCCCCCTCCTGGGTATTTTCCCCAAAGAACTGAAAAGTTCATATCACAGTGATATATGTGCTCCCATGTTCATAGCTGCACAATTTGTGATAGCTAAATCCTGGAAACAACCAAGATGCCCATCAACTGCAGAGTGGATGAAAAAGATGTGGCATTTTTATACAATGGAATATTACTCAGCTATATAAAAAGGATGATCTCGAGTTCTTCATAGGCAAATGGAGACAACTTGAGACTATCCTCATTAGTGAAGTAAATAAGAATCATATTTATAAATATATTGTGTCTCTAGTGTAAAACGTAAATAAGAACTACAGGAGTAATAAAACCAAAAAGTGTAATTGCTATTGTAAAAAACAGAGGAAAAGATAGTGCTCTAAGGGATATAACTGCAGGTATGTTTAAGTGTGTAAAATAGATGGCCATATTGCTGAATCTTTGTTGGATGTTAGAGCAGAACTGTTTGTCATCTGACTGTTTCAATATTTACTATGTACCCTTTAACTTTGTAACTTGAACAACTACATCCAGGATGACAGTAGGTAATTTATAAATTACTGATTTCTTAGTGGGGCTTTTTTCTCATTTTCCTTTTTCTTTCTTTCTTTCTTTTATAATTCTGTATTGTTGCTACACTTTTTTCTGTTTTTTTTCTCTTCTCTTTAAATAAAATTTTAAAAATGTATAATTGCTATTGTAAAAAAAGAGGAAATAGGAAGTGCTATAAAAGATACAAGTACATGCATGTTTACATGTGTGGGATTGATAACCAGATTTCTAGGTTCTTGTTGGATTGTTGAACAGATCTGCTTGCACTCTCACTTCTTGAGTGTCCACTTTTTGTGCTTTAATTCTGTAACTTAAATAACTATTTCTAAAAGAACAATATGTAATTTATCATCTAGTGATTTGTTACTATTTATCATCTTTTCTTGAAATTCTGCAATATTTCTACCTTTTTCCTGTTTTTTCTCTTTAAATAAAAAATAATTTTAAAAAAATGTACTAAGTAGACATACAAAGGTTGTTTTTTTCTAGAGTAAAAGAATACACAGTCTTCCCAACAGCACATGGATCTTTCACCAAATAGATAACATATTAATTGAAAATTTTGCTGAAATAAACATAAAAGAATGAAATTATTTTATATATATTGTCAAATCAAAAATCATATAAACTAGAAGACAAAGCCAAGAAAACAAAAACACAGAGAATTTTCAAACACTGGGCAGTTAAATAACATGATCTTGAATAATCAAAGTTCAATAGAAGAAATCAAAAAAGAAATTAAATAATTTCTAGAAACAAATGACAATTCCACTACAACACATGAGAACCAATAAGACACAATGAAACAATCTTAAGAGAGAAATTCACTGTTGTGAACAGTCATATTAGAAAACCAGTGGACTCCCAAGCAAACTTATAATGTACTCCTAGATAAATGAGAAGAGTCTAAACACAAACCTAGTACAAGGAAAAAATCATAAAATTGGAGTAGAAATTAATGAAATTGAGACTGAAGATTCAACACATATATTCAGTGAATTGAATAGCTAGTTTTTGGAAAAATAAACAAAATAGATAAACCCATAGGAAATTTTATCAAGCAAGAAAATATGTATATCAATAAAATTAGAAATGAGAAAAGTGAAATCACATTGGACATAACCAAATCAGAAGATTTTTAAACTTGTTTTGAAAAATTGTATATTCTAAAAAAATGCATATTCTTAGAAAAATGAATTATCAAAAATGATCTAAGAATATATAAAACCATGAAAAATTCCAAAACAAGTTATGAAATGGACACAATAATAAAAAAAACCTACTAAATAAGAAATGCTCAGAGTCTAAACAACTCATCATTGAGTTCTACAAGAACTTCAGGGAAGACATAACACCAATACCCTTCAAAATCTTTATTAAAAATATAATGAGACCAGGTATGATGGTGCATACCTATAATCCCAGCACTTGGGATTCTAAGACTTGGGAGGATTGTTGCAAGTTTGAGACCACCCTGAGCTACAAAGTGAGCTCAACCCCATCCTTAACTGCACAGTCTGTCTCAAAAAATAATGGAAAGGTATGTAATATGTGAACAATTATCCTTGGAATCTAGAATTACCTTTATTATGAAACAAGTCCAAGTACCAACCTAAAAGGAAGCTTCAGGCCAATCTCTTCAACTGGCATGTAAAACTCATCAATATGATACTGAAAGAGAAGGTGGCAAATCGCTAAATAGGCTGCATCCCAGTGATTCAATGTATGCAAATTAATAAATGCAGTACAACCACATAAACAAGTGCAAGAATAAAGATCACATTTTAATTCAGTGAAAACAGAAAAAGTGAGAGAATCCAATATCTAGCATGAAAAAAAAATCTCAAGGAAATGTTATACCTGTAAGAGAACCGTATGTAAATCAGAGAACGTCATGACTATTCAACTGCCAATATCATATTAAATGTGGGAACTAGTATATTTCTTTCAATATTTATTACTCTGCTTTTAAACTGGAATTTCCCACAAATTTATGTATAGAAGTGTTCATCTTCAGATGGTTTCAGAATTTAGAGATGAAATAACACTAGTAATGTGAGCAAGTTGTAGCAAATAAGTCTGATGGACAGAGACTTTAGTGATATATCTTTTCTCTCGTCACTCTATCTCTCTGTGTGTGTTTCCTGGATGCTATGAGGTGATCAGTTTTCATTTGCCATAATTTTCTGCATGATGCATCTGTCTTGTCACAGGACATGTAACATTAAAACCAGATGGTCATGGAGAGAAATTTCTTAAACTGACAGCTAAAATAAAGTTGTTATCCTCAAGTATTCTGTTACAAGGATGGATAGCCACACTAGCGCAATAACTCTACAAATAGTCTGAATTTTCCATGTGAAATATAGGGGCCAGCAGATAGGATTAAAAAAACACCCAACTGTTTTCTATCAGAAAAAAGTCACCTAACACATAAAGAAATATATAAATTAAAAATGAAAGAATGGGTTAGGGATGTAGCTTTGTGTAACAGTTCTTGTTTAACATATACAAAGCCATGAGTACAATCTGCTGTATGCCCAAATAAAAATTAAAAGAATTGAGACTGATATTCCAATGAAATGAAATCTGAATTTTAACAAGACTAGCTCTATTCATATCTTACAAATATACTTCTATTCAAAGTGGGTAAGGAGATAATAAAATATCATAATCTATAAAAAGAGAAATTTATCATGAAGATATAAAAATTATAAATATACATGTACCAAACATTAAGGCATATGATTTTTTAAAGGAAACAGTGTAAGATACAGAGAATTAGCCTTAACACAATAGTAGTGGGTAATTTCAATATCCTGCTGTCAACAATAGACAGATAATCCAGGCAAAGAATCAACCAAGAGAAAAAATAATCCAATCAATAAATGGGTAGTCTAGAGACTCTTCAAAAAATATTGCTTAACAAACAACATAAAATGTCCAGGTAAAGATGTAGTAAAGAAGAGACTTACCTATTTTTGGTGTGACTGTAAATTCGTACAGCCACTATGGAGAATAGTATGGTGGTTCTTCAAGGAAATTGAAAGTAGATGATCCAGCTATAACACTTCTGGGTATATAACCATAAGAATTAAAGTCAATATATTATAGAAATACCTGCATAACCTTGTTTACTGTGGAGTTACTCATGATAGGAAAGTTACGGAGTCAACGTTGATGCCCATCAATGGATAAAGACAATTTAGTATACACACACACACACACACACACACACACACACACACACACACAATGTAGTATTTTTCACTTATGAGAACAAAATCAAGTGAAGGGCCAGAAAAATAGATTGAACATTAGGTCATGTTAAGTATTTTAAGACTCAGAAAGATATATTGCACATTTCCTACTGTGTGAAATTTGGGGGGGAAATAAAATTTAAGTAGAATAATATCTGGTAGAGTAGAGGGAAAATATAAGGCAGACTAGACAGAGCAAGAGTAATAGGGAGGGTAGATATGATCAAAGCATATTATACTTTAATATGAAAATGTCATGATAAAATCTATTATTTCATCAGTTAATGCTTGCAAAGAATAAGACATTTGAAAAGTAATGAGGAAAAGAAAACTCAAATTCAAGAAAATATAAAAGATAAAATACATAGATATGAAAATGTCAAAATTCTCATATTTTAAGTGTTCAGAAGTGTTTTGAGAGTGGAATATCACAACCTATGCCAATATAATTTACTCAGGTCTTCTAATGTTGGAATCTTCCAAGCATGGAAAACATTATGAGTTGCAGCTATAACTTGTTGAAATTCCTCTTGCCTTTTGCCAGACAAGTTATAGCAGTATAAACTCTTCACCAGGTTATTTCCTGACAATGGTTAAAGCAGAATCCTGGCCGTGGTGGGGGTATGTTCCCTCTGAAACATTTTAGTCTGCATAAATAGAGGTATGAAGAATGTTGGATACCAGCAAAGTCCTTAATGCCAAACATGTTTTGGTGGAATATGAAACAGTGGGAGTGTGTTCAACTTGCAGGAGTTTTAGTTTGTGATCTTGAGGATATGACAATATTGGGGCTACAGAAAGCCCCTCTCATGGGTGAAGTTTTGATGTAATATGAGCTGCAAAGAGCAAATATTTTCTCCAAAAGTCTTCAGTCTGTATGACTGTGCTTGTGGCTAATATTAGAGCTGCAAGAAACTGTTCTGCCCTGAAAGAGTTTTGGCAGAATGTGGAGTACCCCAGGCAGGTGTATAGTTGACTCTGACATGTTTTGCTGTGCTCCTTCATGGGTGTCAGATATCAGATCTTTGGTGAATTCTCAAACTACTCAAAGGGTTAGAAGATATACTGAGAGATCTAATTCTGTGCTGCTGTGTAGGTTGAGGAAACTAAGTGATGTGCTACCCTCAATTTTCATGACTTTTGATCTGGCACCTTCTTGAAATCATATTTGATTGATTTTACTCCAAGTCACAGAGGTCATGTATACTCAATCACTGTTTCTGGAGATCAGTACCCTCTGTTTCTCTCTCCTATTAATGTCCATGCTATGCTCTCTGAAGTATTAACATATGAGTATTTTCATCAGAGATAGTATTCAATTGTCTGACTAGTTAATGATTTTGATGTCTACAGGGAACATGAGACATGTTTACTCTGTTTTTTTTTAACTCTGAAGTATAGTTTCAGACAATAAGACCCTTCTTAGGATAGCTTTTGGCTATAGATTTCTGAAATTTTGCTTAAATTTTGTTATGGTTTACACTTGTATATCCTCCTAAAGCTGCATATAATCATAGGTGGGGCTTTGGGGATATGGTTGGATCATGTGTACATGGTACTCATTAATGGATTAGTCCACTTATGACTTTATAGCTAAATGTGATATTGGGAGGTGAAGCCTAGTTTGAGGAGGAGGATCACCATGGCCATGGCCAAAAAGTGTGAATCTCTCTCACTCTTTGGTTGATCTCTTTCTCTTCTTCCTTTTACTGCTATGTCCCTCCACCAACACACCTTAACTTGGAGACAACCAGATATGGACTAGAAACTCTACAAACTGTTCATAAAAATTATCCTCTCCTTTCTTAAGTTGTGGGTATTAGATATTTTGTCTCAACCAGGAAGAAAATAGCCAAGACACAGGTGTAATAAATTCCTCTAAAGCTTGTTTCTTGTGCAGAATCCAGATCACTTATATAAGCTGTTGTTTTCATTGTAGAGTGCTATGACTCTCACTTTTGTCTTTATCCTCTTGAAGCAGCAATTCCCTTTACCTTGCCTCAAGTACCAGGTGCCAGATACTGGATATTTTTGCTTTTTTTAAAAGGATAGTAAAATACAACAAAACAAGACAGATAAAAGCAAATTAAGATAATGCAGTGAAATTTGTACAGAATTTCAGAGCAGGATACCAGGAAAACTACAATAGCTATCACAATATATCTTGTTATCTTCACAATAGTTGTCCATTCCATCACATATAGCAAAATCAAACCAAAAACAAAATGCTATAAAATCAAATCAAAACAGAATATTGAATAGAGCAAAACAGTTAATCAGATAGCAAAACAGTGAAAACAATATTTGAATTCAAAGACAAAATAGAAGGAAATACCCCATATTTGCTATATTGCATACTGTCATCTACCCAAGAGATGCTCAGACCACTGGCCCCAGGTCAGCATAATCAACCAAACAATGCAAATATTTTGTTGCTTTATGTACCTTAGTTGCTACCAACTCAGGACATCCTTGGAACCATCTGGTTGCTAATGGTGAGGGTAGGGGATGGAAAATATGTTTGATTCTCAGCTCGTGCACTGGTAAGCTCATGGGAGATGCTGACTTTTCTGTCCATGGCACTCGCACAGCTCTCGCCACTTACCAGGAAGGCTGGCTGGTTGCTTTCTTGGTTGGTCCCCCAAGTCCCAGTATGGCACATTCTCAGGAGACACTGACTTTTCTCTACCTGGCATGTGCACAGGTCACACCACTTATCAGGAAGGTGGGCTGGTTGCTTTCTTGGTTGATCCCCCATGTCCCAGCATGGCAGATTCTCAGGAGATGCTGACTTTTGTTTCCCTGTTGCATGTGTGGCTCTCACCACCTACCAGGAAGGCTGGCTGGTTGTTTTCTTGGTTGGTCTCCCATGTCCCAGCATAGCAGATTCTCGGTAGACACTGCCTTTTCTCTCCCTGGTGTGCGTGTGGCTTGTATCACTTACCAGGAAGCCTGCCTGGTTGCTTTCTTCTATTTTTGCTTCTTTGCTTTGTTTTTCTCACTAAGCTCTAGATTTTATCAGGTTTAGAAGCTGACTTAGATGTAATTGTTCAGATGACTAATACAACAAAGGTAGGCCTACTGTTCAAGTGAGCCTGAAGTATGAAGCTATGGAGGCCTGCCTGGTAGAGATACTGATCCAAAGCTGAAGATGTCAGGTGCCAGCCTGACTGTGGAACCTAATTCTGTCACAACTGACCTAGCACTGGCCTGAGCCTGAAGCTTTGGAATACTGGGGATGATGTAGTACCAGAGATGTTCCAAGGCCAAGACTACTGGGTTCAGGCTCATGTTAAAAAGAATCTCAGAGCTTTAGTTCACCAGACAGGCCTGGAATCTGAGACCAGGGCAGAGCTAACAGGTCAGTCTATGGATAGCAGCTGGGTAGTTGGAATGGGATTGCACCTTTTTCTGATTGAATAGCATGTAAGGCTGATAACTAGATATCCCCCCAAATCCTTATGAGCCCATAAGTTGGGCTTTTAGAAGATGGATAGATGATGGGTATGTGACACTGTTTCATGGTTGTGTGATGCTGGATTAGTTCACTGATTGATTTGGCATAGTTCTGGGTGTAGATGATAAATTTACTGAAGAGGGAAGACATACCCTGAGTGTGGGTGATACCAGCTAGTAGGCCTGGAAGGAATAAAAAGAGAAAGAAGAAGCCTGCTGCTTCCAGCATGCCATGCCGTGAACTCTTTCTCCACTGTTATGCTGCCCTGTCTTGCAGTCAATCAACCATGGATTTAAACCTGCATAAATGGTGAACTATATTAAACCTTTCCTTCTTTGACTTGTAAGAGTCAGGTATTTTGTCCCAACAATGATAAAAAAAACTAAGAAACCTAATTCCAGAGGGATGTAAAAGATGAGATCAACTGCGTGGAACCAGAATTTACTGGGGATCCTCTGTTTAGCGGTCTAAGGCAAAGTGCCTCTTCTCTCTTCCTTCTCCACAAGAATGAATATTTCTGTATACCCTCTTCCTTCTCCACTCAAATGGGTGTCTCTCTCTAAACTGCATTGCCTGGTATTTTAAGGACATGTGAAATAAATAGTGTAAAACACTCATTTATGTATTGTTCAATGTATATTTTGTTATTTCCTCACTACATACTAGTGCTCTAATCACTCAAATTTCTATAACTCATATGAAAGTATTTCTGTGCATGAATAGTTATTGAAATTCATGTTTCTGAAATGAGTTGAGAACCAGAGTATATTATTGGTATCTTCTTCCATACACATTGAATGAGAAGTTGGGCTGTTTTGAGAGTGTTAGGCAACTGTCTTTTTTAACAAACTTGAAATATTATGCACAAAATATAATTTATAATTCACTATGTATATTGGATAGGCTTTGGATATCTATAAATATAAGCAAATATCAGCAAGCAATTTATTAAAAGTTTAACTTACCCATTCCCAAATAAAGAAAACTATATAATCCTTGAATATCACCTTCCATTCACAACTTAAGAGAAACATCATACTTCAACAACTAATAATGTTTATAGATTTGTCATTTCAGTATATTTTGTAGATATAATTATGTATGTGAAAGTGTTTAACTGGGCTTTCTCATATAGGAAAATATATTTAATATTCAGAGCATATATCTGTACTATATAGTTCATTACATTTTTATTTCAACTATTTAATTAATACACATTTGCAACACATAATGCTTACATTCCTTGTGGAAAATTGGTACATGTACATAACACTTCTTAATTCATTTATCAGCCTCTGACTTTCTTCTTTCACCCTCCTAACACCATCTCTTGGTAACCTTCACTTTGGCAAAAGGTCAATCTTACTATTATAGCTTGAATCTAAATGTCCCCCTACAAATGTCATATGATCATGGGTGGAGCTTTTCAGAGGTATTTGGATATAGTATGTATGATGCTGGGATTAAGGATGGGATTCTGGGATTGATTCATGTTGTAATGCTAACATTATGGATGCCCTACCCTGCCTGTGAGTACTACCTGCCCCAAGAGCTGGTACACAGGATAGATTATAAGGGACAGAGAGAGCGCTACCTTTGCCGCTTGCCACTTGCTATTTTTCCATGTCACTGCTTCCTGCCTTCTTCCTGCCATGAAGTGTTTCTGCTCTAAAATAACCATGTGCTATGCCACCCTGCCTTGGAGCTACCTAATTATGGACTGAAACGTCTACATATTGTGAAATATAGTAAAATTTGCATCCTTCAACTTTAGGTAATTTATCTCAGCAAAAAGAAAAATTAACCAAGACAGATTTTGGTGCCAGGACTATGACCATATCTGACCATGTGGTTCAGGAGTTTGGAAATGGTTTGGGGAAAGATTTTCAAAACGTTTGGAGATGCCAAATGAAGAAATAGCCCAGGAATGCCTAAATCTTTACTTGATGGAAGAGTCTGATCAGAGTTCAGAAGAACATAATGCTTACAGAAATGCTGTCAGTAAAGATCTGGCTCCAGAGGTTTCTGTTATGAAGTAGAATTGCATTGTTTGTTGGATTCTAGACTTTGCATGTTACACTTTGCATAAAAGTTGGTCTGTGTTTTTTCATTCCAGAGATTTTTTTTGTGAGAATTAGATTAAGGTCAGTGGAATAATTATTATCTAAGAAGAAATTTTAAAACAATCTAAAGCTGAGGTCAGAGCTTAGCTGCTGTTGCACACTTTTAACCAGATCCATGCTGAGAGCCAACAGCAAAGGAAATGGTTTAAACCATCGTAAGTTTGGTCAGAAAGGAAGGTCTAGTAATATTTTGTACTGAAAAGATAGAGCAGTGGAAAACTTGGTTGGTGAGAAGAATTTTGAGAACATCAAAAGAACCATAAAGACTCTAGCCTTTTTTTCAGTCTCAAGGTCGTTGTGATGGACTCACTAGTGGTCAACTTCTAACACCCAGCTTAACTAAATCAGCTTTGTTCTCCATATGTAAGGGCCACCTGAGGATTGTTGTCAACAGGACAAAAGAACTTTGGAGGAAAAGATGATATGCTGTTTATTCTCCCAGCAAATCTTGTCTTGCTGGTTTTCCTTATATGAACATAGCTGTTATCATCAGAAGAGCTACGGACACTTGTTGCTACTGAGGATGCTATGGTGTCCTGTGAGGGAGGTCTAGTTCTTACCTTGCGTATCACTCCATGGATCAGGTCTCTTTGGTGGCAAAGATCCTTAACTCCCTTGGTACAGATTTTCTAGCTTCCACCTCCAATGTTTTGGCCTTTTCAGTGCAGCACTTTGATGTACACATGCATGGGACACTCTTGTGGGATCTAGCCATTCAGTTGGACTCTTAGAGAACATTAATCTTGACTACAATAGTTGCTAAGGTGACAATATTTGCTTTGAGTAGAGGGTGTTAGAGCACTATATTCCAGATGATTGTAGTCTAGGTAATTTGTTCCTTTGGATTGTATTCACTGTGCTCAGTGTTCCAAGCACTTGACCCCTAAAGCCAAGAATAAAAGGATACTTGGATTCTGCTCCAGCTGGTGGCAGACTTTGGTTCAGAATACAGCAGTTGTGGTGTCAGAAAGGCTTCCACTGATATATCAGAAGACCAGGGAGGTGAGACAATGTGCTCAAGAACAGGCAGTTTATGAAGCTATGAGTTCACTTCTTTCCATAGACTTCCTCAGAAGCTGGACATGAAACAACAGGAATTAATGTCTGCCCTGATGGATTTTGGACATGTTTTGGTACCAATCCTGTTTGTACCATTTAGAATGGGAATATTTATCTTGTGCTATTGTATATTAGAAGTGTTTGACTTTCTTTTCCTTAATACAGAGATTGCATCTAAGAGTTTGCTTTTAAATATCAGAGAAGTCTATAGATTTGGACTTTTCAGCAATACTGAAACTGTTAGGCTTTTGTCAGCTCTTGGAGATCGACTAGATATCATTTATATAAAAGGATGTGCATGCTTCTTTTGTGGACCAGAAGGGGAATTCTATGACTTGTTTCTACCTGAGCCTCAAATCCTCATGCAGTCACAGGGCAGGACTTTTCAGAGGTGGCAAGATCTAGATTATGTTATGCAGGGATCAAGGGTATGTAATTAATAAGCCACCTCATCATTGACAAAGGTGCCATGAACATTGACTGGAAGAAAGATATCCTCTTTAAAAATTATGCTAGAAAAACTCGCTCTACACATGTCAAAGACTAAAGCTGGACCCATCTCTGTCACCATGAACCAAGCTAAAATCAGAATGAATCAAAGATCTTAACATTAAAACAGAAACATTAAATCATCTGGAAGATACTAGGTAAAACTCTTGAACTTATTGGTGTAGGCAAAGATTTTATGATTGCACAGGAACTATCACAAGAATCAACAACTGGAATGTCACTCTACTGAAAAGTTGTTTCACAGCAAGAAACCACCAAGAGAGTAAAGAACCCCAAACGTGGGAGAAAATGTTGCCAGCTTTACCTCAGGAAAAGGGTTACTATCAAGAATATATAAAGAACGAAAAAAGATTCTAATCCTTCTAGATTTAAAGACCAATGCAAAAATGGGCATCTGAGATGAATACCCACTTCTCAGATGAAGAAACATGAACAGAAATAAATATGTGGGGAAAATAAACACCACTGGTCATTCAAGAGATACAATTAAAAACAACAGTGAGATTTCACCTCATCCCAGATTTGAATATCATTCAAGAAATCAAGTAATAATAAATGTCATGGGGGCTGTGGGGGAAAAGGAATACTTCTCCACTGTTGGTGGGAATGCAGACTGGTGAAAGCACTGTGGAAGTTGCTGTGGAGATTCCTCAAAAAATAGAACTAGATTTTCTGCTCTGGGTATCTTCCCACAAGAATTAAAAACATCATACCCTAGTGACATATGTGCACCCATGTTTATACCAGCACAATTTGTAATAGCCCAATCTTGGAAACAACATAAATGCCAATCAACTGAGGAATGGATAAAAAGGATGTGGTATTTTTATTCAATGGAGTACTACTCAGCTAGAAAGAATGATCACATTGAGGCTTTTATAGGTAAATGGCTGCAACTTGAGACCAAACTCATTAGTAAAATAAGACACACATGTATACATGTGGTATTTCTCACTAGTATGAGAAGCTGAAAGTAACAACAAATGTATATGTGTATTTATATGAATATAAAAATAATTCATATAGTTACACTTCTCATTTCTCTTAGTTCAATCAAGGGAAAGATTTGTGCTGGTGTTCTTTGGAATGATAACGCACAATGTATTGTACCTGTACCCTGATTGATGTGTTTTGAATTTTGTTTTAGCTTTTGGTTTTTTTTCTTCTGTTTTTTTCCTTGAAATAAAACAGATTTTTTTTAAAAAGGTGCATGATTATTAAATTAGTACATTCATTGGTTTAGTATAGTTCCAGGTATGGATAATGGGAAGGCCAACAAAAATGGTTTTTCATACCTTAGTACATATTGAAATAAAAGGATAGAAAACAGACTAAAACCAATCAAAACAAAGAATAAAAGCATTATTTGACTCCAAAAGAAGATAATAGAAAATCAGCAACGACTACCATAATGTCTCCTTTTCTGAACAGTAGGTGTTCACACTATCCCATGTAACAAAATAAATTCATGTAAATCCTTTAGGAGAATTTCTAGTCATGTATCAGCCTATACATATACATCTGTCCTTTCTATATTAGAGAGGAAAATAAAACAAAACCAAGCACAGTACAAGAGCCCTGTGTCCTCCACTTGACAGGATCTCTCATACTACTCATCATATTACTTCTTATAGTTCCCTGTCTTTTTAAACATTTTTCAAGATTCTTCCAATCAAGGATATGGACTTTCACTTCCAGAGATCTCCTTGGCCTGGCTGAGAACCCTGGCACCATCCATTTAGGTGGAACAACAAGAAACCCAGAATAATAGCCACCCTGTGCCCACAACAAAGATATCAAAGCATGAGACATCACAATCACAGATTTCAGAACTCCTGTGATTAAAAAAAAACAGTGTGTTACTGACACAAAAACAGATACATGGGTCTAACTCATGGCCCCAACTCATTATACCAATTTTTGGCATTTTGGACAATATAATTTTTTGACAATATTGGTTGAGCCTATCCAGGACCAGAATATATCTTTCCATTTTCTGATGTCTTTATCACCATTTTCAAAGCAGCAGAATATTTACTGCAGAGGTCTTTTACTTTCTTGGTTAGGTTAATTCTAGGTATTTAGTTTTTCTTTGTGGTATCATGAATGGTATTATTTTCCTGATTCCTTTCTCTGTGAGTTGTTATTGGTGTACAGTTTTGACCTTTTTCTCTGTGCTGATTTCATATTCTGCTACAGTACTGAATTTGTTTTTAAATTATAGGAGTCTTTGGTACATTTTATTCTGTTTTTCTATGTAGAGGATCATGTCATATGCGAATAGAAACAATTTAATTTTTTTCTCTTCTACTCATATGTTCTATGTTTCTTTCCCTTGCTTGATTGTTCTGAATAATTATTTCAATGCTATGTAAATCTAAAGTGATGATTAGCAGGGGATAAAGTTCAGTGGCACAAGTGCTTGCCTGGCAAGTACAAGGTCCTGAGTTCAATTTCTGGTACAAAAAAAAATCTCTCACTCACTGAAGGTTTCCAGATGACTGCAAATCACTGGGCACTGACTTCCAATCCTGGTGGAACTCAGAGACAGTTCCCAGTTGTGGATGCATCACTGGGCTCAGAATCCCAAATTCCACAGGTCTCAGTGAGTGTTCCCCAATGACTGCTTGTGACAGGACGTGAACTTCCGGTCCCCCTGTGCCTCAGAGATAGTTCCCTGATGTGGGTAAGTTGCTGGATGCCCTTGAAGTAAGATCTTTTTGGTGATTTGTTACACTCTGTTTGTTACAGTTTTACTGAGGATTTTTGCGTCTCTGTTCAGTAAAGAAATCGACCTGTACTTTTCTTCTTTGGTTTTGTCCTTGTCTAATTTTAGAATCAGGGTACTACTATCTTCCAGAATGAATATAAGGGTACTAGTTCCCATTCAATTTCTTAAAAGAGTTTATGAATATGTAATTAGAACATCCTTTAAATTATTGTAAAATTAAGTAATGAATCCATTAGAGCCTCAACATGTCCTAATTGGCAGACATTTTATTTTGCCTTCCATTTTATTGTTTGTTATTTATTCCTTATTTTCATGGCTTCTTGGTTCAGTTTTGTTAAGTCCTGTGCATCTAGCAATATGTCCATTTTTTCTAGATTCTCCAGTTTATTGGATTACAGCTTTTCAAAGGAGTTACAAATAATCTTAATTTCATCATTGTCTCTGGGATTTCATCTTTTGCATATCTATTTGCATTGGCTTATATTTCCTTTCTTTATTTCTTTTTTTTGACAAGTTTGATAAAGGTTTGTCTATTTTGTTAAGTCTTTCAAAAATGTAGCTCCCCCCAAAATATATGTAGACAAAAGGTGAAAATTATTATTATTCCTCTGTATTTTTGAATACATCATTTTATTTTTTCTCATTTCTTTTTTGAGGAAACTGCAAACTGACTTCCACACTTGTTGCATCAGTCTACACTTTCACCAACGGTGGAAGTATTACTTCTTCCTCATAGCCCTGCAAGCAATTCTCATTGTTTGTTTTCTTGATGATACTGTTCTTTCTGACATGAAATGTAATCTCAGCACAGTATTCAATAACATTTTATGAGTGAGCAGTGATGTTGAACATATTTTCATATATTTGTCATTCCTACTTCTGAGAAATGTCCATTCATGTCATATGTCCATTTATGGATTGAGTCTTTAAATTTGAGGGTTTTTTAAAATTCTTTGTATGTTCTAGATATTAGTAGTTTGTCTGAAGAAGGGCTGGCTAGAATTTTCCCCCACTCTGTGAGTTGTCTTTTAACATTGGTGGTGATATTTTTGCTGTGCAAAAGCTCTTCAATAAGATGAGATCCCAGTTTTGATACTTTGTAGTACTTCCCATACAGTCAGTGTTTTGTTACTAAAGACTTTTCCTACTACTGTGTCTTCAAGAGTTTTAGCTATTCTATTTAGATTTTTGATTCATTTTAGTTTAGTACATTGTGATACATATAGGTCTAGTTTTAGTCTTCAGGATTTGGAGAGCAAGTTTTACCAGCAACACTTATTAAAGAGGCTATCTTTTTGCCAGTTAACATGATTGGTCACTTTGTCAAAATCAGGTGGGTGCATGCATTTGGAAATATTTCTGCATATTCTAAATTGTTCCATTGATCTTTGGATCTGTTTTCTTTCTCAGTATCATGCTGTTTTATCACAGTAGATCTGATGTATAATTTCAGTCAGGGATTGCTGTTCCCCTGCCTTGTCTTCATTGCCCACAATTATTTTTTGCTATTCTAGGTCTCTTCTGGTTCCAAGTAAATTTTATTAATATTTTCTCTAGCTCTATGAGGTATAATATTGGTATTTTATTGGGATTGAACTAAACCTGCATAACTATTTTAGAAGCATTGCCATTTTCATTATGTTGATTCCTTATATCAAAAAGCAAGGGATATCTTTCCATTTTCTGATATCCTCTTTGATCTTACTTTTCAGAGAGTAGTGTAGTTTTAAGTATACAGATCCTTTACCTTCTCTCTTAGACCGATTCCTAAGTATTTCATTTTTTGGATACTATTATGAAAGTTTTGTTTCCCTAATTTCTCCCACAATGAGTTTGTCATTTTTGTGTAAGAATGCTATTGATTTTTCAATGTTGACTTTGTATACAGCTATGTCAAATAATCTGATTATTAAATATAAAAGTCCTTTGATGTTATTTTTGGGAACTTATTTGTAGTGTATCAATGGTAAATCATGAAAATGTAATTTATTTCTTTCCTATCTTTATTCGTTTTGTTTCTTTCTCTGATATAATTGATACAGCTAACATTCCCAGAACTACATTGAATAGTGGACACTTTTGTCTTTTTCCTGATTTGGATTGAAAGCTTTCATTTCTGACCATTTAATATGATGTGGACTCTTGGATTGTTATAGGTGGCATTTATCAGACTGAGATAAATGTCATCTATTCTGTTTTTCTTTATTTTTATTTTACTTTAAAACAGAGCAAAAAGGTTAAAAACAAAGGTACAGAATTCCAAATAAACTTAATATGAGATTAACAATGGTTACTATATTGTGTATTGTTACCTTCAAAATAATTGCTCAGATTACAAGATACAGGCATGACAAAAAGATCAAACATGAACGCACAAAATTTTTTTTGATGAACTAACAGAATAGTAGGACAATTATCTTTCTTTACTCCTTTCCCCCATTCCACTTACTCTTTCCTTTTGAGCATTTTCTTCCCTTCTCACAATCTAATCTGATTTTCTTTAGGGATTTTGCAATTAATAACTATTGATTTTGTCAAATGTTTTCTTTGCATTTTCTGAGATGAATGTGTGCTTTTTATCCTTGGTATAGTGTATTATATGTGTGGATTTGCATAAGTTGATTCATCCCTTCCTGAGATGAATACCTCTTGGTCAGGTTGTATGATCTCCTTGATGATTTCTTGCATTTTGTTTGTCAGTTCCTTTTTGAGTATTTTTGTGTCTGTGTTCATTAGGAATATTGCCCTGTAGTTCTCTTTCTTGTTGGGTCCTTCTCTGGTTTTGGTATCAGGATAAACCTTTTTTTGATGAATAATTCTGAGTGTTGCTTCCCTTTTAAATTCATTAAAAAGTTTCACAAGTAATGGTATTAGATTTTCTCTAAGTTTCTTGTAGAATTAAACACTGAATCCATCAGGACATGGAATTTTCTTCGTTGGTGGGATATTAACTACATTTTCAGTATCACTGACTGATATTGGCATATTTAAAATCTTTCACATCATCTTGATTCAGCTTTGATATCTTATACATATCTTGGATTTTTTTCAATTTTTCTGTGTTTTTCATCTTATTAGAATAAAGGTTCTCAAAGTAAGTTTTGACAGTCTTCTTTATTTCTTCATGATCTGTTGTGATTTCACCTGTTTCATTCATTATTAGAAGAATTTGAGTCTTTTTTTGATAAGATTGTCTAAGAATTTATCAAATTTACTTAATAGGTCAAAAACCAACACTTAGATTCACTGATTCTTTGTATTTTTTTAACTCAAAGCTGCATTAATTTTTCCTCTGTTAGGTATCATAGTTTCCATTATCTGAGTTTTGGGCCTGACATGTTCTTCTTTTTATAAAAGTTTCATTTTCAATATTAGGTTGTTTATTTGAGCTCATTCTATTTCCCTGATTTGAGAATTCACCACTATAAAAGTTCTTTATAGTACTGCTTTTATTGTATCCTTGAAGTTTGGATATGTTGTGTTGGCATTATCATTTAGTTGTAGACACTGTTTAATTTCTGCTTTAATTTTATCTGCCACCTCTTGGTTTTTCAGGAGAACATTATTTAACTTCTAAGTGTTCATTTAGTTTTTGTGGTTTCATTTGAAATTGATTTCTAATTTCATTGTGTTATGATCAGATAAAATGCATGGGAAATTACACTCCCTTTGCATTTAGTTAAGTATGTTCTATATGCTAGTGTGTTGTCTATTTTGGAGAACATCCCACACATTTGTAAAGAATGTATAGTCTGATGTCATGGGGTGGAACACTCTATAAACATCTACCACATCTATTTTTTCACAGGTTTGTTCTAGTTATAATATTTCTGTTTTTGTCTAGTTGATCTATTTGTGACAGTGGTGTTAAACTTCCCTGTAAAATTTTTTACTGTTTATTTGAATTTTTATGCACATATATTTATGATTTGTACCTCTTTCTTAGAGTTTTCCCTTAAGAAGAATGCAGTGACTTTTTTATCTCTTTTGATCAATCTTAGCTGAAGTTTTGCATTGTCTACAATGAGAACAGCTACCCTTGCTTTTTTGTTGGATCCTATTACATGGATTATTATTTCTCATTCTTTGAGTCCTCTTTACGAATGCCTTTTTGAGTTAAATATGTTTCTTATATGCAATGTATTGTTATAACTTGTTTCTTGATCTGTTCTACCAGTCTGTCTCTATTGATTGGTGGACTGAGAACATTTACATTGATAGTTATAAATGATATGTAGTGGCATGTTGTTGCCATACTATTTTCCTTCTGTAGATTCCCTGTCTTTATTTTCTGTTTAATTGCTTGTCCTGTCTGGTAAATTTTTTCTATTAGTGTCTTTGTAACTATAGTCACCTTTATCTCTTTCTAGGATACCTTTCATTATACTTTGTAGTGGTGGTTTGGTAGTCGTAAATGTCTGCAGTTGTACTTTGTCATTGAAGCATTTTATTTCTCTATTGGTTTTGAAAAATAATTTGAAGGGATAGATCCACCTGGGTTAGAAGTTGTTTTCTTTTATGTCTTGGAATACTTCACTATAAACTATTCTTTACTTAAGGTTATGTGTTTAGAAGTCTGCTGTGATTCTGATGGGCTTTCTTAATAGGTCATTTATATCTTTTCTCCAGTAGTTTTTTACATTCTGTACTTGTGATAAATACCTGTAACTTTGATAATTTTATGCTGTGCTGTAAATTTACTTCAGTTATTGCTTATTGAAGTTCTATATGCCTCTACTGTTTATCAAATTATGCTTGGGACATTTTCTCCTATTACCACTGTGATTGGGTAGTTTATGTTATTGTGCTTCTAGTTTCTCACTGACTACTATCTAATGTTGCTCTACTTTGCATCATCTTGCTGCTGTTGCATTGTTTTAGTCATTGTCCCTTGCTACTTTTAAGGGGAACTTCTATTCATGATAGATACCTGTGATCCTTTCTTCTAGGGATGATATTTTGTCTTCACTTCATTTCATGCAGTTTTGCAAACTTCCAATTGAATTTTTAAAAATATTAAAAATTATCCTGGATATCTGTTTGAAACTAGGCTTCTCTGCTGTCATTTTCTACTTTTTGTTTTATTTTGTTTTTGGTATACATGCTTATAAATTTCTTATAGTAGGTAGCTTTATCACTGATGTCAAGGCCTCCCTAGGAAATTACTTTTCTTCAGAGATGTCTTCTATGTGTAGGAGGTTCTTTATTTTTGTGTCTGTCCCAAGATCCTGCCTTCCTAATTTATTAAGGATGAGTTGTTTCTATATACTAGGCTCAGCAAAAAGTACTTTGGTACTGGACTATGTTGATTGTTAGGACCTCAGATATTGACAGTGTTGTTAAACAAGGGAGAATTACTAACTATAACAAGTATTGCATCCTGGCTAAAGTAGTACAATTAGCAATAGTATTTTCATCAAGCATATCTTAAAAACTGACAAACTATGGTTACTATTAATTTGGTCCCTTTATTTAGAGAGAAACTTCAAAAGCCAATATAAATCAGGGCCTTGAATACAAAGATTTTCCACTTGGTAGGTGATTTTTTTACTGTGGTGGGGAAATTTAAGATAGATAGAATAGGTAATGAAACATATAGATAAATAAAGAGAAATATATTAGAAGCAAGCCTGGAGGATAAAGGATGATCATGCAAGCTTTGAGAAACCAGGGAATAGGGTAAGATGGATAGAATAAAGAAGTAAGTAAAAAATTATAGAACCATAGCAGAAAAACTAGAGACAATCTTCACTTCCATGAAAATATAAAATCAAAAGAGATAATCCAGAAAAGGTTGAAAGATGAATAGAGCAGTACAAGAATAAAAATATAAACCTAAACTGACAAACAGTAAAAGAGATAGTAAAAGGACAATGAAACTGAAAAACAGAAAATGAATAATAAAATTACTCCGGTGTTCAGAGTTCTGTGATAATTTCCAGATCAAAGATCCCTAAACCACTGAGTAATCACTACAGACGTGCTGTAAAATTAGTGCTAGATGCAGGGCTTAATCTTGTACTATGGATGTGGAGGGCTGGGGGCCAAAGTCCTCAAGTTGTGAATGTCAGTACGTAGAACATACTGACATTCACATACTCCTTGCACTTTTTATCTCTGTGTCTCTCTACCAGTTGCTGTGGCACCCTCAGAGAGAAACGGCCTGAGGCTGCTCCCAGTCCCTTGTATAGTTGGCTCCTCCCACTGCCATATCTTTCTCCTCTGACATCACTTGTTGCTGGTGAGGTGAAGTGAGATGCTGTGGGTTGATTATATGCTCTTGCTGCTGTCACTCAAGGCTGCTCAGTCCTACTTTGATCTCCCCTCCTATGGAAATAGTGCCAACAAACCACTTATTGCTCTGCTTCAGCACAAGACTGCTTAGTCCCATATCCCTCTCTCAAATCATTGTTCATGGGGTGAGAAAACTTGTGCTTTCTGTCAGTGCCACTGCTGCCACCACTACTGACTCTTCTGACATCTCTAAACTTGATGACTCACATCTTTTTTAAATTTTTTTAAGAAAATAAAACCAAATGAAGTAAAACATAATAGAGTCAATAAAAAAAGGATGAGCATGTTACATGACATAAAAACAAAATACAAGATATCTACAATGGCTACCATAATGCCTCTTGTTATCTTCAAAAGAATTGCCCATACCGTCAGGCACAATAAAATAGTACAGAATAAAACCAATAAAAACAAAACAATGATAACAGTGTAGGACTTCAAAAGAAGATAATAGTAAAACCACAATGGGTATCATAATGCAGCTTATTGTCTTCAAAGTAGTTGTCTATACCATCAGACATGATACAATCAAACTAAACACAATACAATAAAATCAGTCAAAACAAAACAATGAAAGCAATACAGGGCTTCAAATCAAGCTAATAGGAAATCAAAGATGGTTACCATAATATATTTTGTTATCTTTGAAACAGCTGTCCATGCCATCAAATATAATATGATTAGACAACCCAAACAGAATAAAACCAAAATAAACAGAACAATGAAAACAATATGTGTTTCAACTCATGATTAACAATGACCACTGTCTTCCTGTTTTAGACAGTTCCTCCCCTTTCACTTCCACAGGATGGACTGTATATTTTGAATCTCACTAACTCCTTTAGTTTTTATTACTAGGGAGGCAACACACCATTCACTTATGTGACTCTGAACCTTTTTACACTGAGGATGATCTCAAGTTATATCTACTTACCTATAAAAGCCTCAAGCTTATCTTTCTTTATAGCTGAGTACTTTTCCATTTTATAGAAATGTCAAGATGACTCACATCTTGTCTTCCACTTGTTGCAGTGTGGGGTTGGGTAGTATGCTGTGAGCTGACTGCTGTGAAGTAAGATGAGACAGCTGTACTGTCACCGCCATGAAGACAGCCCAGGGCTGATTCATCCCACTTCAATCTCACATATTGTGGGTTGAGTGACAATCTCATTTGTGAGTGAGTGATTTTAAAAGCAAAACTTGGAAAGAAACTTAATCTTCCCAGATCCAGGCAAGCAACACCTCAGGGTACCCTTCCCTCAGGAATTCAGACTTCTGCTTTGTCACCACAGTAAATGCTTTACTCACTTTTAAGGGACACACTCCAAGCAGTTCTCTCATGGAATTTCCTCCTTTAGAGGGATAACACTGTGTACCAATACTCATGAAGCTAACAAATGGGGTTATAAATAAACGTCACAGCATTCTAACATCTTGAACACACACAATGTTTTCTTTTTAAGACTAAGATAGGATTAGCTTCTAGAGTGACTAATCGCCTTTGTTTTTCTTCTGTATCTATACTTCCTTGATGATACAAATTGTATAAAAGGGGCTTAGTATGGCTTTAATCATTTCTAGTGGCTGAATCCTGCACTAAAAAACGCTTTCTGTAATATCCCTTGGTTTCTCCAGGTTCTTGGAAATTCTGTAACATTGGTGACTATGAAGGGACCAGAGATGATAGACTTGTTGTCTCTTTTATCCTGAAGGTTGAGGATTTTTCAATCTGCATAAGACTTGCATCTGGAATAAATAAAAAATACTTAGCTTGGAGATGGACTCTCCCACACCCTGGGGGCTTCCCCTTCCCTGCTGCCACAAATGGAACCTAAAGAGTGACAAAATGAGTCAGGAACAGTATGCTACATAACCACAGTAAGGTAAGGGGATCCAAGAAGGAAAACCCATCCCATTAAGATGTATGGGGAACCCAGTCACCTCTCAGGGAGTACCTAGTAATCTGACCCAGACTAAAATCAGAAAACACCAGCATTCCTGTTGCATGAGTGGTTTACAATGTGAATTGTCTCATAGAGAGCTAGGTTTGTGGGAGTGACCCATCATGAGAGAGATTCATGGTCAGTCCAATTTGAATGAAGATGAGACCTACAACTCCAAGTGGAATGTGGGGGAAGACTGCAGCAAGTCTCTCTTCATACTTGTAAGACAATGCCACAATGAGAACAGTTCACAAAGAAGTATACTGAGTAATCAAAGAGAATCTAATGAAACCTACTACACAAGTAGAAAATGCAAGAGTGGCCCAAGACAAGGAGAAAGACTCACAACATGAGAGTAAGCTGCAGAGGTCAAGGCATCACAGAATTGTGGAAGCACCCTGTGCTAGGAGAATCTTAGCATTCTGGCACCTAGATGAAAGCAACTAGAAAGGATAGGTGTATGAATGTGTTTGTGTGCCTGAAATTAAGTGTGTGAGTCTGAAGCATGTAAGAAAAATACATAATTTGTGTGAGTAAGCAAGTCAAAGTGTATGAGTCTGAAGTTGCCTTGAGCTCAGTTGGGGACTAAGACTAAAATACACCTGAGCAATCAGCTGGTCAAGCAGTAGGAATTAAAGCAAATGGGCAAGAGGTTAGGCCAAGTTGTGTTTGATAAGATTGGAGGCACAATGCATGGGTCATCTTTTCATTTCAAAGAGAACATGAAATGAGACAGTACAAAGGGTATCTCCATCTTGGGGCTGAATAGCAAAAATCCTGCTTGGCCTAAGGAGGTTTCACAGGAAAAAGTTACAACTTATATCTAACTGGTAAATGAACTTTTCCACTTTGAGTTGAATAACAGAAATGTTTTAAAGAAGTCTCTGTGGCAGTGACCTTTGTTCAACCAGGGGACCAGGCCCATGCCAAGAGGGGAGATAGGCCTGTGCCACCAGGTGAGTTCCAGCTCACTGGCACTGGCCCGGGGAGAGATTGGGACATCAATCTTGGTGCTTGGGTGCCTGCCCAGCACCCTGGGGCACTGGACTAGCCTGGAGAGGTTTTGTGGGCTTGAGTGGACCACAACCAGAGATCTTTTTTCAATCAGGGGACCAGGCCTGTGCCAAGAGTGGAGTTAGAACTATGCCCAGAGGGAAGCCAGGCACACGCTGGCAAAGGGAGAGATAAGGATATCACTCTTGATGCTTGGGTACTGACCCAGCCCCCTAGGACAATGGACAAGCCTGAATAATTTTCACAGGATTGAGTGGACCCACCAGGGGAGTAGGCCAACCCGGAGAGAGACGTTAGGCCTGCACTGAGAGGGGAGCGAGCCCATGTTGTGAGGGGAGCCAAGGCTTCCTGAGTCTCAAGAGCCAAGGGTGCTGGAGGTGATTTCTAACATTCCCAGGGAAAGTTTGGAAAATCACTCGAAACACGGAAATATAGGAAAATGATCAAATGAAAGACCAAAATGCAATCTCAAACCTCCAGCCCATCCCAAGAAAGCCTGGGAGCCATGTAAATGGAAGAAAACACTAATCATACACCTGAAATACCTGAAATGATATCAACTAAATAAAGAACCAAGTACAGGAAGCTATAAAGGAACTCAAATCAGAAATAATCTCCCAGGTAAAAGAAGAAATGATAAAAGTAGTGAAAGAAACACTGAATGCATCAAACGAAGACACAGCTAAAAAATTAGAGGAACAAAGCAAAGTGATGGAATCCCTGAATGAATAGTTTAAGAAACAAACAGAACACATGAAGCAGATTCAAAGAGATATACAGGAAATCAAAAATTCTATTGAAAGTTGCAAAAACAGCTTCAACAAAAATGAAGATAGAATCTCAGATCTCAAAGATAAGATTGCAACTAGTGAACAGGAAAGGAAAAATCTTATAAAAATATCAAAAAATCAGGAAATAAAAATTCAACAGCTGTAAGATGATGCAAACGAAAACAACATAAGATTAATTGGGGTAAATGAAAAAGGAGACAGCACAAATGATATCAAGAGGCTATGTACAGAAGTAATAGCTGAAAATTTCCCAAACGTGAGAGGAAACTGACATACAGATTAGTGAAGTATATTGACATCCAAAAAGCCATAACCAAAATAAAACTACACCCAGACATATAATAATCACCATCCCAGAAATCCAACATAAGAACAGAATATTAAAAGCTGTTAGAGAGAAAAGACTGATCACCTATAAAGGAAAACCTATCAGACTCACAGCAGACTTCTCAACACAAACAATAAAGTCAAGAAAAACATGAAGAGGGGAACAAGCTGGCTCCAAGAGGGGAAATAGCCCCGCCTAGCTGCCAGCCGAGTTCCAGGTCTCACAGCAGCAAGGAAGTTCCAACTCACTGGTCTTGGCTTGGGGGCATTTGGGACATCACTCCCAGTGTTGGGCTACCCACCCAGCCCCCTAGAACACTGGGCTAGCCTGGAGAAGATTCGCGGGATTGGGTGGACCACACCCATTGACCTTTATTCAATCAGGGGAACAATCCAGCTCCAAGAGGGGAGGTAGGCCCATGCTGCTGTGAGCAGTTCTAGCACATAGGGCAGCAAGGGCAAAGGAAGTTCCAGCTCGCTGGCATTAGCTTGGGGGAGTTTGGGACATCACTCCTGGTGCTGGAGTGCCCACCCAGCCTGCTAGGACACTGGATTAGTCTGGAGAGGTTTCATGGGCTTGAGTGGACCCAGAGACTTTTATTCAACCAGGGGAACAAGCCAGCGCCTAGAGGCGAGTTAGGCCCACATGGCAGAGAGTGGAGTTCCAGCTCACTGGTGTTAGCCTGAGAGAATTTAGGACATCACTCCCTGTGCTTGGTTGCCCACTCAGCCCCCTAGGACACTGGACTAGCCTTGAAAGGTTTCATGGGCTTCAATGTACCATGCCCAGTGACCTTCATTCAACCAGGGAAGCCAAGACCCATGAGTCCCAAGAACTGAGGGTGCAGGAGATGAATTCCAACACACTGAAGGAAAGTTTTGGCACGTCGCTTCAAATAGAGAAATATAGGAATATAACAAAACAAAAGATCAAAATGCAATCTCAAACCTCCAGCCCATACCAAGAAAGCCTAGGAGCCACATACATAGAAGAAAATACTAATCATACACCTGAAATACCTTAAATGATGTCAACTGAAATAAAGAAGCAAGTACGGGAAGCTATAAAGGAACTCAAATTAGAAATAATCTCGCAGGTAAAAGGAGAAATGATGAAAGTAGTGAAAGAAATAGTGAATGCATCTAAAGAAGACAGAGCTGAAAAAATTAGAGGAACAAAGCAACCAGATAGAATCCTGAGTGAAGAGTATAAGAAACAAACATAATACATGAAATAGATTCTAAGAGATATATAGGAAATAAAAAATTCTAATGAAACTTACCAAACCACCTCAACAAAAGTGAAGATAGAATTTCAGACCTCAAAGATAAGATTGTAGCTAGTGAACAGGACAGGAAAGATCTTTTAAAAATAACAGGGAATCAGGAATTAACAATTCAACAGTTGCAAGATGATGCAAAAAAAACCAACAAAAGATTAATAGGGATAAATGAAAAGGGGATAGCACAAATGATATCAAAAGGCTATTTGCAGAAGTGATAGATGAAAATTTCCCAAACAGGAGAATGGAAACTGACATACAGATTAGCAAAGTATATTGACATCCAAAAAGCCATAACCAAAATAAAACTACATGCAGACATATAATAATCACCATCCCAGAAATCCAACATAAGAAGAGAACATTAAAAGCTGTTAGAGAGAAAAGACTGATCACCTATAAAGGAAAACCTATCAGAATCACAGCAGACTTCTCAACACAAACAATGAAGTCAAGAAGAGCATGGAGTGAAATATTTCAGATCCTAAAGAAAAATGACTTCCAACTCAGACTACTGTACCCTGCAAAACTGTCCTTCAAAATGGATGGAGAAATAAGATACTTCCATGATAAAGAGCAGCAGGAGAACTTCATGAGCACCAAACCAACCCTGCAAGGAATACCCAAAAACATTCTAGATACACATAGGAAAATACCACTAAGCAAGATAGAAAATTAAACAAAAGATAAAGATACAACAGTAGAAAGATAACATGTCAACAATAAACCAATATAGAACAGTTATAGCCATTATTGTAAATGGCCTCAATTTATCAATTAAAAGAAATAGACTGGCCGAATGGATCAAGAAACAACATCCAACCATATGCTTTCTACAGGAAACCCATCTAACCCAAAAGGAAATTCATAGACTGAAAGTCCAAGGATGGAAAACAATACTTCATGCAACAGGAACTCAAAAAAAAAAAGCAGTAGATATTCTGTTTGCAGACAGTGTGAACTACAAACCAAGAAAGGTCCAAAGAGATAAAGAAGGTCATTAAATACTAATTAGGTGAAAACTTCAAGAGGAAGAGGTAACAATCTTAAATATATATACACCATCCCAGTTCAAGGAATGGGACTTTGAGCCTGCTCCCTGGTAGTAAGACCCATGTGGTACATCCCAGACTACCTGCTCCACGCACATGGCTCCAACTGGGCCATGCCCAGTGACCACCAAGCACCCAGCAGAACCCAGATTCCAGCTTTGGGCCCTGACTGCATGCTCTGGCAGAATCCCAACACATGGAAAGGTACTTTGAGCCTGCTCCCAGGTGGTAAGACCACACGCTGCATCCAAGTCCACACATGTGGATGCGGGCCCAACTGGGCCATGCCCAACAGCTGCCAAGCAGCAAGCAGGACCCAGATTCCAACATCAGGCCCTGACTCTGCACTCTGGTGGAATCACTCTGGTGGAATCACAGCTCATGGAAAGGGACTTTGAACATGTTCCCAGGTGGTAAGACCATGTGCTGCTTCCAAGAACACCCCAGGCCACACACAGGGATGGTGGCCCAACAGGGCCATGCCCAGCTAACACCAACCAGTGAGCAGGACCCAGATTCCAGCCTTGGGCCCTGACCATGCACTCTGGTGGAATCCCAGCACACAGAAAAAACATGGAACTTAACTCCCAGGTGTCAAACTTAGGATTACAGTGGATTAACTGTGCCAATGTGATAAGTATGCCCCTAAAATAGAGGTGTACAGTGGGTAAATAGGGCCAGTAGTAAAGCTCTCTCCAACTAACTGTAAGACCTTGGTGAGTCTGAAAAGAGTGTAGGTGAAGCCCTCCTACATGCAGAAAACATCAAGAAGAGTGAAAATGGCAAAGCGAAAAAGCAAAATCCAGTCTCAAATAACTAGTACACCAGAAGAAAGTGCAGGAGGTATTGAACTAGAGGACCCCAAAAGTAACACACCAGGAGTCTCTGAAAAGACAGCGAGTGAAATTAAAAAAAAAAAAAACTCCATGAGGCTATAGAGAAAGTGAAATTAGAAGTACTCTCCCACGTAAAGAGAGAAATAACTTTAGTAAAGGAGTTGCTAAGTGCAGCTAAAAAAGAAATAGAGATAAAAGTACAGGAGCACAGGAAACTGATTGAAACCTTGAATGAGCAATACAGAAAACATGAAGAACTCATGAAACAAACTCAGACATCCAAGAAACAAAAAAATCTATTTAAAGCTTGCAAAACTGCTTAAATGAAGCTGAGGATAGGATTTTGGACCTTGAAGACAGGATCGTACTTAGTGATCATGAAAGGATAGAACTTTTAAAAATAACAAAGCAGCATGAAGTGACAATCCAACAGCTGCAAGGTGATGCAAAGAGCAGCAATATAAGATTAATAGGCATCAGTGAAGAGGCAGGAGTCAAAGCAAATGACAGAGTCAAAATATTCACAGAAGTAATAAAAGAAAATTTCCCAAACATGGGGAAAGAATTTGATATGCAGATAAGTGAGGCATATAGAATGCCAAACAGTCACAATCATATGCAGTATAAAAACAGAATACTAGAAGCTGTTAAAGAAAAGGCACAACTGACCTACCAAGCAAGCCCATTAGAATCACAGCAGACTTTTCAGCACAGACCCTCAAGTCAAGAAGACCTTAGAGTGAGGTATTTCAAGCCCTGAAAGAAAATAACTTTCAACCCAGACTGATGTAACCAGTAAAGCTTTCATTAAAATTTAATGGAGAAACAAGATACTTCCATGACAAAGAACAACTGAAGAGATTCACGTCCATGAAACCAACCCTAGAAAGGGTACTGAAAGATATACTACACAGAGATAAAAATGACCACAATCCCCAAAACAACAACAGAAAAAAAAACACGAGGTAGGGTAAGCAATTAAATAAGGGGAAAAGCAGAAAGCAAACAACTGGAACATAACATGGCAAAGTCAAGCCAATACATACAATGATATCCATAAATGTAAATGGCCTCAATTCACCTATAAAAAGAAATAGACTGACAGAATGGATCAAGAAACAGGATCCCACAATATACTGTATAAAAGAAACACATCTGACCCAAAAGGAAAGAAATAGACTGACAGAATGGATCAAAAAACAGGATCCCACAATATACTGTATAAAAGAAACACATCTGACCCAAAAGGAAAGTAACTGATTTAAAGTCAAAGTATGGAAAACAGTATTTCATGCCACAGGAACCCAGAAAAAAGCAGGGGTAACTGTTCTAATTGCAGACAATGTGAACTTCAAACCTAAAATGATTAAAAGAGATAAAGAACATCACTACATACTTATTAGTGGTAAAATTCAAGAGGAAGAACTAACAATTATAAATATATATGCACCAAATACAGGAGCATCCAACTATGTAAGACAGATACTAATGGACATGAAAAACCAAATACACAAGAACACAATTATAACAGGGGATCTTAATAGCCAATTGTCACACAGAGATAGATCAACTAGACAAAAGTCAGCAAAGAATTAACAGAACTAAATCATACCTGTGAGCAAATGAACTTAGTAGACTTTAACAGAGTGTTCCACTCAACCACATCAGAATACACATTCTTTTCAGCAGTGCATGGGACATTCTCCAAAATAGATCATATATTATCCCATAAAACATTCTTAAGCAAATGAAAAGGTATTGAAATCATCCCATGCATAATATCTGACAATAGCACACTGAAATTGGAAATTAATGGCATAAGAAATTGCAAAACCTGCTTAAATTCATGGAAATTAAATAACAAACTTTTGAACAACCAGTGGGCTATTAAATAACAAACTTTTGAACAACCAGTGGGCTATAGATGAAATTAAAGAAGAAATAAAGCAATACCTACAATTCATTAAAAACAGAAAAAAACAACATACTGTAATCTATGGGATGCAATAAAAGTGGTCTTAAGAGGGAAATATATAGCAATAAATTGTCATATCAATAAACAGAACAAGTACAAATAAACAACCTAATGCTCCATCTCAAACTGCTAGAAATAGAAGAACAAGCTAAACTCAAAGCTCGTAGAAGAGAGGAAATTGTAAAGATTATAGCAGAAATCAATGCAATTGAAACTAAAAAAATACAAAGAATTAATGATTCAAAAAGCTGTTTTTTGAGAGAATAAACAAAATTAACAAACCCCTAGCTAACCTCATCAAGAGAAAGAAAGAAAAAACCCAAATTCAAGAAAGGAATGAAAAAGAGGAAATTATTGAAGATCCTTTCAAAATTCACAAGATCATGAATACCTACTTTGAAAATCTCTACTCACATAGAGTGGAAAACACAGAGGAAATGGACAGATTTCTAGAAACATATGAACTACCAAAGCTCAAGCAAGAAGATATAGCAATTTTGAACAACACAATATCAGCTATTGAAAATGAAAAAAACTTAAATCTTACCAACAAGGAAAAGCCCAGGTCTGGATAGATTCACAGGTGAATTCTACAAGAAATTTAGAGAAGATGCCAATACTCCTTAAAGTCTTCAATGAAATTGAGAAGAAAGTAATCTTCCCTAAATCATTCCTGGAGGCAAATATTACTCTGATACTAAAATGAGAGAAAGATCCAACCAAAAAGGAAAATGATAGGCCAATCTCACTAATGAACATTGATGCAAAAATTCTCAATAAACTTCTGGCAAATAGAACACAACAAATCATCAAGAAGGTTATACATCATGACCAAGCGGTGTTCATTCCAGGAATGTAAGGATGGCTTAACATACACAAATCAATAAATGTATTACACCACATCAACAGAGCCAAAAACAAAGACCACATGGTCATCTAAATAGATGCAGAAAAAGCTTTTGACGAAGTCCAACACATGTTTTGGTTTTTTTAAAAATTTTATTTAAAGAGAAAAAAAAGCAAAACAAAAAGGGGTAGAAACAATACAAAATTTCAGAAAAAAGCAGTAAGAAATCACTAGTTGATAAATTACATATTGTCTTCTTAGACCTAGTTGTTAAAAATTTAAAGCATACAAAGTGGACGTTCAAACAGTGAGACTGTAAAGAAGTTCAATGATCCAATAACAACTTAGCAACATGGTTACCAATCCTACACACTTAAACATACATATATCATATCCTCTAGAGCACTTTCTTTTCTTCTTTTTACTTTTTAAGTCCATTATCTGTTTAGTTATGTCCTGTTTCAGGTTGCTCAGTACCTTACTGACTAGTTTTGTTGATGTTATACAATTTGTAATCACCTTATATAATTCGGTTGCCTGGTTTTTGAGTTTCTCCTCATCCATGATCTATGGATCAGCTTTGGTGGAGTTGGGAGATTTTTGGAGGTATTTTGTTACTTTCTTATCTCATTTTTTTGAAGGTAGCAAAATACAGCAGAGCAAGACAGAACAAACCCATGCGACCGCAATGCAGTAAAACTACAAAAGAGCCTCACAGCAAGTCACCAAGACATGAGCAATGGGCTCAATAGTACAGCCCATTTTGTTCACATTAGCTTTTTTTTTCAATCAGGTAGAGGAAAATGGCAGGAAATATCAAAGTTATAAAAACAGAATATTGAATGAAGCAGTACCATTAATCAAAACTGAGCAAAACAGTGATAAAAATATTTGCCTTCAAAGAGATGGTAGAAGGAAATCCCACTTCCTTGCCATGCTGCATATATTCATCCTCCCAAAAGATACTCAGACCACTTGCTAGTGCCAACTTGCTAGTGGAGGGGTGGAGGGTGGATCAATGTCTGATCTTTAGCCTGTGAACTGGCAGGGCCCCAGCTGCTTACCAAGGTGGTGAGTAGGTCACCTATCATCCCAGTGCCCAAAGTTCCAACATGAGGCAGAGCTCAGGAATTCGCCAGTGGCTTGCCAGGAACACAGCTGCTTACCAGGGTGGGAGTAGGCTGCCTGTTATCCCAGTGCCCAAAGTTCCAACATGATGCAGAGCTCAGGAATCACTGATAGTCCTTGCCCTGATGCTCCAGTGGCTTGCTAGGCCCCCAGATGCTTACCTGGGTGGAGAGTAGGCTGCCTGTTCTCCCTGCACCCAAAGTTCCAACATGATGTAGAGCTCAGGAATCACTGATAGTTCTCACCCTGGTGCGCCAGTGGCTTGCCAGGCCCCCAGATGCTTACCAGGGTGGAGAGTAGGCTGCCTGTTCTCCCAGCACCCAAAGTTCCAACATGATGCAGAGCTCAGTAATCGCTGATAGTTCTTGCCCTGGTGTGCCAGTGGCTTGCCAGGCCCCCAGCTGCTTACCAGGGCAGATGTAGGCTACCTTTTATCTCAGCGCCCAAACTTCCAACATGATGCAGAGTTCAGGAATAGCTGATAGTTCTTGCACTGGTGTGCCAGTGGCTTGCTAGGCCCCCAGCTAATTACCGGGTGGTGAGTAGGCAGCCTGTTCTCCAAGTGTCCAAAGTTCCAACATGATGCAGAGCTCAGTAATTGCTGATAGTTCCCACCCCGGTGCAGCTGTGGCTTGCTAGGCCCCCAGCTGCTTCCCAGGGTGGCAAGTAGGTTGCCTGTTCTCCCAGTGCCCAAAGTTCCAACATGATGCAGAGCTCAGGAATTGCTCAAAGTTCCAATACATGCTTATGATAAAAACCCTTCAGAAACTCAGAATGCATGATGTCTATAAAGGCCATCTATGACAAACCAACAGCCAACATTATACTACATGGACAAAAACTGAAAGCTCTCACTTTAAAATCAGGAACATTACAAGTATGTCCACTATCACCACTCCTTTTCAGCATAGTAATGGAAACACTACCCAGGGCAATCAGACAAGAGGGAGAAATAAAAGGAATAAAGATAGGAAATGAACAAGTTAAATTATCACTATTTGCAAAAGACACGATACTTTATATAGAAGACCCAAAAAACTCCATTGAAATACTTCTAGAGGTACAAAACAAATTCAGCAGTGTAGCTAGATAAAAAGTCAATACTCAAAAATCAATAACATTCCTGTACACAAACAAAAAACTCACTGACAGAGAAATTATGGAAATATTGCCCTTTACAATAACATATAAAAAATGAAATACTTAGGAATAAATCTAACTAAAAATGTGAAAACCTATATGCTGAAAGTTATACTACATTGAAAAAAGAGATTGAGAAGGATATTAGAAAATGGAAGGATAGTCCTTGCTTTTGGCTAGAAAGAGCCAACATTGTGAAAATGGCCATACTCCTCAAACTGTTATACAGATTTAATGCAATCTCAATCAAAATACCATTGACATACCTCACAGATCTAGAGAAAACACTACTAAAATTCATTTGGAAACAGAAGAAACCTAGAATACCAAAGGCAATTCTGGGCAACAAAGAGAAGGCAGGAGGCATCTGAATTTCTGACTTGAATCTGTACTACAAAGCCACAGTGATAAGATCAGCATTGTACTGGCAAAGAAATTGACCTGAGGATCAATGGAACAGATTAGAAGATGCAAGCACAACTACAAAGACACTCAGCCACCTGATATTTGACAAAGGGGCTAAATATGTCCACTGGAAGAAGGATAGCCTCTTTAATATATGGTGTTGGGAAAATTGGCTCTACACATGCCAAAGACTGAAATGAGGTCCATGCATATCACCATGGACAAAATTAAAGTCTAAATGGACCAAAGACCTAAATATTAAAATAGATACACTAAATCTTCTGCAAGACAATGTAGGCAGAAAACTTGGAGACATAGGGGTAGGCAGAGAATTTATGAACAAAATGCAAACTGCATGGGAAACACGTCAAAGAACCAATAACTGGGATCTCTTATTATTTTAAAGTTTCTGCACTTCAAAGGAAATCAGCAACAGAGTGAAAAGAAAACCCACAGAGTGGGAAAGAATTTTGTCCAGCAATCCCTCAGACAAAGGACTTATATCTGGAAAATATAAAGAATTGAAAGACATCGAGCTCCCCAAATTCAAAGACCCCCTCCAAAAATGGGCATCTGAGATGAACACACAGTTTTCAGGGAAGGATATATAAATGACAAATAAATACATGAATAAATGTTCACTATCACTTGTCATTCGAGAAATGCAAATTAAAACAGCATTGAGATTTCACCTCACTCCAGAAAGAATAGCTGCCATCAAGAAATCAACTGATAACAAATGTTGGTGAGGCTCCTGGTAAAGAGGAACACTGCTCCACTGTTTGTGGGAATGTAGACTGGTGCAACCACTATGGAAATCCATATGGAAATTTCTCAGAAGACTAGGATTGGAGGTTCCATTCAATCCAGTTTTCCCCTCCTGGGTATTTTCCAAGAAGAACTGACAAATTCATATCAGAGTGACATATGTGCACCCATGTTCATAGCAGCACAATTTGTAATAGCTAAATCTTGGAAACAATCAAGATGCCCATCTACTGCAGAGTGAATGAAAAATATGTGGTATTTATACACAATGGAATACTACTCAGCTATAAAAATGTGATCTTGATGCCTTCATAGGTAAATGGAGACCACTGGAGACTGTTGTCATTAGTGAAATAAATAAGAGTCATATTTATAAATATCACATTGTGTCTCTAGTGTAAAAAGTGATAAGAACTATAAGAGTAATAAAACCCAACATGTGTAATTGCTATTGTAAAAAAGGAAAAGAAAGTGCTCTAAGGGATATAACTGAGTGTGTAAAATAGATGAACATATTGCTGAATCTTTGTTGGATCTTTGAGCAGAACTGTTTGCAGTCTCACTGTTTGAATGTCTACTATGTGTCCTTTAATTTTGTAACTTGAACAACTACATCTAAGAAGACGATATGAAATTTATGAACTAGTGATTTCTTAGTGCTTGGTTTCTCTTTTTTTTCTTGTTTCTTTTAAAATTCTGTATTGTTGCTACCCTTTTTTCTTTGGCTTTTTTCTCTTTAATAAATGTTTAAAAAATGCATAATTTGTATTATAAAAGATAGAGGAAATAGGAAGTGTTATAAAAGATATAAGTGCATGAATATTTAAGTATGTAGGATTGATATCCATACTTCTAATTTTTTTGGATTGTCAAACAGATCTGTTTGCAGTCTCCCTGCTTGAGTGTCTCCTTTGTATGCTCTAATTTTGTAACTTGAACAACTATTTCTAAAAGGACAATATGTATTTTATCAACCAGTGATCTCTTACTGTTTATACTTTTTTGAAATTCTGTAGTATTTCTAACTTTTTTCTGTTTTTTTCTCTTTAAATAAAAAAACTCCTGTAAAAAATTTAAAAAAAGAAAGCAAGTATTAACAGAAATGAAAAATCAAATAAGCATAACACAATTACAACAGGAAACCTTACAAAGCTATTGACATAAAAAGACAGATTAACTAGACAGAAAATAAGCAAGGAAATAACAGAACTGAATCACAGCTGTGAACAAATGGACTTTATAGACATATGCAGAGTGTTCCATCCAACAACATCAGAATATACATTTTTCTCAGCAGTACATGGGACATTCTCTGAAACAGAACATATTTAAGTAAATGCAAAAGAGGTGAAATTATCCTATGCATGGTATCACATCATAGTGCCACAAAACTGGAAATCAATGATAAAAGTAACTAAAAGATTCCTAGAAACATATGAACCACCAAATCTGGATCAAGAAGATGTAACACTGCTGAATAATCCAATTTCTGTTAATGAAATTGATAATGTATTTAAGTCCTTACCAACAAAGAAGAGTCCAGGCCCAAATGGATTCATTGCAGAATTCTACAAGACATATGCTGACACTCCTCAAACTGTTAAATGAAATCATAAGGGAAACAATTCTCCCTAAGTCATTCCTGGAAGCAAATACTACTCTAATACCAAATCCTGAGAAAAACCCAACTATAAAAGAGAACTATGTGGAGAAACTGGTGCATCTGGTAAGCAGACTTCCACAGTGAAAGGGTCCGTGAGTGCTGGTTCTGTGTGTCAGTGAGAGCTCAACATACAATTCCCATTTACTTTAAAATCTCACAGGTTCCACACCCTGCCCTCATACCTGTTTTGTTTGCTCCCAGAAGGCAGCTGTGGCTTCTCCTCAGATGCAGTGGATGCAGGACAGCCATCTGTGGGTGACAGGGAGGACAGGTACAGGAAGAAGGCCATTTCCAGAAACTGAACCTTCCTGGACCTTGAACTTGCCAGCCTCCAGGATGGGCATTGCAGTGAGAACAAAGCCCACCCAACAAGTAGAAACATAATTATGACAAGCATTGAGAGTCTTCTGCATTTTATCCCTAGTCTCTCCTTTCTCAATATCTCCTTGCTGGTGGTAACGGGGCCAAGGCAGTCATCAGAAACTGAAGTGGTATTTTAGAAAAGATTTACTTATTCATCAGTTACACATGCAGTCCAAAAGCCAGTTTGTAGAATGTTCTATTTTATTCCATCAAGAAGAAAAGGGAGAAGAAGAAGTCAAGATGACCAATCAGTGAGCAACAAAATACAAAGCCTCCTGGGAGAAACAACTCATATGCCAGAATAAAACATCCTGGAGGGATCCAGACACAGAGAGATGGATCTTCTTAACACAGGAAGGAATTAAAACATAAAAAAGCTCATCAAACCTGTCAGGACTACAACTGGAACAGCTAAACATTATGGGACACAGCGTTTTGGCTGTGACCTGCCAAGTTTGTGCTGGCCTGGATATGCACCAGCTTGAATCTGCTCTGGCCAGCAGAGCCACCCAAACTTGTCCCCGCCACCACTTACAGGAGCCACTTCAGGGCTGAAGTTGGGGGTTGGTGAGCCCAACAGACAGCGGAGCTGGTGAAGGGACCTTCATTAATCCACTGACAGTGCTGAGAATGAGACACACACCCCCGCATGGGAAGGGTGCTA
Source organism: Hydrochoerus hydrochaeris (assembly GCA_004027455.1). Classification (NCBI taxonomy): domain Eukaryota; kingdom Metazoa; phylum Chordata; class Mammalia; order Rodentia; family Hydrochaeridae; genus Hydrochoerus; species Hydrochoerus hydrochaeris. The sequence continues at coordinate 215,608 of PVLA01003367.1, forward strand.
CCAAATGGGTGACATGTTGGAATTGGGCAGGAGGAGCCTGAACTGGGAGTGACAGTGACTTCAGTTGGTTGCTCCCTCCCCAGAGCAGATTCGTGGAATTTGCTTAGACTGGGCCACACCCCTAGCCAGGACCCTATGACCTGTCCCAAATTGATTACCTGTGCCTAGCACACACTAACCTGGTGAAGGTCCCTGAAGTTTGACTGGCCTGGTGGGGAGGAACAGGCGTGGGAAGCCCCTGGTTACATTTTAGTGACAAGAGTAGGCAGGAGAGGGTGTAGGTCCCTTGCCAGCATGCTTTGGAGGAACCATGGCCAACAGGGAACAGGGCTAGGGCCTGCACTGTACAATGTGTGGAGGAAGCTGGAACCATGACAGGAGAGAGAGGCAAGAGGAAGCCCCCAGCTCAGAACTCTGAGAGCACTGATCCAGAAGTGGGAAAAATAAGGGTGACTGAGGGCCACAAATACACATCAGACATGGTTTCAATGGACATTAAGAGATATCTTTGGGACTTTGTAGATGAGCTCAAAACTGAAATATAAATCAGGTAAAGCAAGATATGAGTAGAGTAATAAAAGAAATGCTAAGCATCTCTCAGGAAGATACAGATGGAAGAAAGGAGGAACACTAAAAAAGGAGAGAAACAATCAATAAAGAAAATACAGAATAGATGAAGCAGATTTAAAGAGACTACCAGGTAATTAAAAACTTAATTGAAAGCTGGCAAAACTCCTTAAAAGAAACTAAGGATAGACTATCAAAACTTGATGACAAGTTTGCAATGTGTGATCATGAAAGGAAAGATCTCTTTAAAGTAACAAAGAAAGAGGCAGTAACAATACAAAGGCTAGAAGATCACAAGAGAATCTACAATTTAAGAATAAGAAATATGAATGAATAAGAAGGACTACAAATAGATGAATTACAAAGTGTATTCACGGAAATAATTAAGGAAAACTTCCCAAGCATGGGAAAAGAAAATGACATTCAGTTATGTGAGGCATACAGAACTCCAGCCACCTACAGCCAAAACAGAGCTACACCCAGAAATATAATAAACATACCAGAAGTTCAATATAAAAATACAGTATTAAAAGGCATCAGAGGAAAAAAACCAGATTACCTATAAAGGTAAGCCCATCAGAATCACAGCTGACTTCTCAACACAGATCATCAGATCAAGAAGAGCTTGGAGTGAAGTATTCCAAGCCATGAAAGAAAATAACCTCCAGCCCAGATTGATGTACCCTGCAAAACTGCCCCTAGAAATTAATGGAGAAACAAGATGCTTCCATGACA
>PVLA01003368.1:0-216882 GCA_004027455.1 Hydrochoerus hydrochaeris
TCTCTTTCTGTCTCTGTCTCTGTTTCTTCTCTGTCTCTCTCGCTCTTCTCTCTCCTCCCTCCCCCTCTCTCTGTCCCTCTGTCTCTCTGTCTCTGTCTCTTAGTCTCTGTCTCTCTGTCTTTCTCTGTCTCTCCCTCCCTGTCTCTCTCTCCTTCTCTCTCCTCCTCCTCTCCCTCTCTCTCTCTCTCTGTCTCACACACATACCCACATGTGCACCTAGGAAACATGGGTAATGGAGGGTTCCCTAATGCTGCCCGAGAAACCATGGTCACAAGCACAGGACACTGTTGGGAGGGCAGGGCGATGGCTTTGTTCACAAGGAGATTTCAGGTGCTGAAATGGGCTCAATTGTGTCTCCCCAGCTATGTGCTAAAGCAGTGATACTCAGGACCTCAGAGTCTGACTGTATTTGGAAATAGGTCCTTTGGAGAAGTAAAGAAAAGTGGAGGCCTTCAGCTGGGCCTTAATTCAAGACAGCATCTGCCCTTCTAAGAAGAGGTTAAGACAGAGCTAGGGGAAGCGCCGGACACACACAGTACAGGGCAGACCCTGGGAGGACCCTGCAATGGAGGAGAAAACCCTCAGCACCCATCACGGCACTGACGCCTTCGTCTTCCACTTCCAGCCTCCAAAACCGGGGAAGACTTGCCGTGCTCAAGCCAGGCAGTCTCCAGTTCTCTGTTTTGGCGGCTTTCAAGTAGGTAAATAGAATCTAATACAGACACCAGGATTTATAGAGTGGATTTTGTTAATTTCTTCCTTGATAAAAATAATACTGATGCAGTGAAGTGAACAAAACACAAACACAGAACTTTCTGGGGTGATTAACTGTTCCCAGAGCCCCATTTCTTATCTCTTTTTGCATGAACGCTCTACATTTTTTTTTGAGTTTCTGTGAAAGAACTCATAAACACACACCATTTTCTAGTTTTTTTTTTATTATGTTTACAAATTTCACAGGCTCTGTTTTTTCAGCCTGTGCTTTATTCACTTCTGCAGCTGTATAAAACACCATTTCATGAATATAATGTACTGATTTATTCATTCGACTGTTAGTGACCTTTGAGTTGTTTCTGGTTACTGATATTGAGAATTAAGTTTTAGCAATTATTCGTGAGCATGATTTCTGAGATCCACACATACTTCCAGTCTCTAGCATAAATATTTAGAAGTGGTATAGAAAATCACTAGATAAGACCAAACATTTTTCAAGGAGATTATACCAATATACACTGTCTTGATTCAGGATGTGAAACTTCTCTTACCAAGAGTGGATATCATCATTTACTGTGCTTTTTAGCTGGCTGCCATTTTCATGGGTATATAATGATATTTCTTTCCATTTTTAATTTGAATTTTGCTGAGTGGTAGTGAGATTGAACTTCTTTTCATATTTTGATTAGCCATTTAAACTTTCTCTTGTATGCAATATCTGTTTACATCTTAATTTTTCTATTGGATTTTCTATCTTTTATGGACTGGAAAGAAACCACTATAGATTCCTGAGACAAATTCTTCATTTGTTACATGGGTTAAAAAATGTTCTCCTTTTGTAGGACTGACCACTTCATTTCAGAGTGAAATTTTTTAATAGAGATTCTTAATTTTAACTCACTTCATTTTGTCAATCTCTTTTCCTTACATATTATATCAAGAAATGATTCTCTGACCTGATTACATAAAGATGGTCTCCAAGATGATCTGGAAAAGTGTCTGTGTCTTTCACATTTAGACTTCAGGAGAGCCTGGGGTGTGATCAACAGATTTATCATATCTGCTCCACTGAGGGAGCAGCTACCTGGGCTGAGCTCGAAGGTGTTTTCCCAACACAAGTACAGGGAGAGAGGCAAGCAGCCCCCGTGGTGGGTCTCAGTGAGGATCCTTGGTCCCCGACACTTAGCCATGAGAAGAGCGCACCCTGGGATGCAGCAGATGCAGGAAGCTGGGTGCAGGTGATCCACACCTTGGAGAGAAACTCAGTGCCTCAGCCAGAGGGAGAACAGAACCCATCAACCTGTGGAACTGAGAGCTAGAAATCCATCACTGCCATGAGGCACTGGATTTTATCCTGGTTCGTTTGCTACACCATTGGGCCAAACATCAGAAGCCAGCCCAGCTGAGTTTCCCATAATGTCAAGGATGGGACCCCACCTTCTTTCCTTCAAAGTGCAAAAATATGCATCGTAGCTTCTTGATCACCATTGCTAGGGTAAAAAATGTGACCCAGAAAGGAGGTTATCTGGGTTCTAGGCCTTGGCTTGACTTGTTTCTTACCTATTTGTCAGCTTTGTGATGCCTAAGTTGAGGCTTTTTCCCCCAATATACCCTGAGTTTTACAATAGCTTTAGGTTTGTAGCAAATCGAGAGGAATGTGCAGAGTTCTTCCACACCCCGCCCCTTTACTGAAGAGTAGCCTGCCTCCTGATCTGTTTCCCCTATGAGAACAGCACATTCATCTCCACGGATGAACTCATGTGGACACATTGTTTTTGCTCAAAGACCACTATTTACACTGGATGAACTCTTGCGTTTGCACTGATGACATGGATCCTCCACTGTAATATTGTATAGTAAACTCCCAGTGTCTTGAAATGAATTGTTCTGTTCATGACCCCACACGCTTCCAACTTCTATCATGTACTTTTTTTTGCCATCTCCATCATTCTAACTTTTCCAGAATGCCTTACTATTTTAATCACACACTCTACAAACTTTTTAATATTTTTTTAATGTAATCCTATATATATATAAAGTTCTTCCATGTATTTTTATGACTCTATAGCTTATTTCTTTTGACCACAGAATAAATACCCCATGGTCTAGTAGTACTGTGGTTCGTTCATCTATACTGAAGGATACCTTGATTGCTTCTACACTTTGACAGCTATGAATGAGCTCTACAGTAAACACCCTTGAGCAGTTGAGTGGACCTAACTCTTCAGCTGCTTGGGGTAAATACTGAAGACTATGGTTGCTAGATCTCATAGTGAAAGTACATCTAGTTTTTTAAGAAAATACCAAAAGTCTCTCCTGAAGTGGCTATCCTGTTCTGCATTTCCACCAGAAATACATCAGAGTTCTTGTCTCTCCACATCCTTGTCAACATTTACTGTTGTCTGTGTGTAGTTTTGGTCATTGTAACAGGCATGGAATAGAATTATTTTAATTAATATTTAATTTGCCTTTCCCTAATGACTTCTGAGGTGGAGCATCTTTTCTATGTATGTTTGCCATGTGTATATCTTCCTTGGTGATATGTCTGTTAAGATCTTTGTACTAGTTTTTTGTTGGTTTCTTTTCTCCTTGTTGATGAATTTTTAAATTCTAATTTCAAGTTTTCACCATTTTCGCTGAGAGCTTTGGTTATAGTTATTTAGCCTATTGCTAGTAGATGAACAAGGAAGGCATAGTAACTTTCTTACTTGTCCTGCAAGGATGCTTTGGAACTCCAAAGAACCAACCATTTGGTCATCCATTGACTGATGGTAGTTGAATCATATCACTCTACTTGTGAAAACACTACACCTTGTTGAATTGATCAGGGATCAAAGTTAATAATTATTCATTAGCAGCATCTTTCTGAACCTATTCTTCTCTCTCTTTTTGGTTTAATGCTTCAAGTCAGAGCCAGGCCTCATCTTACTCTCCCTGGGCATCTGTTAGAATTTTCTCCTGTGTCTCCCTGCCTCCCTCCTCTCAGAACTGTTCCCTTTGGTCATACCAGACAGCTTGTTGTGCCGTGGAAGTGTGGCATAACCCTTTTATTCTTACAATCTGAACATTCCCACTACCTGAGGATGGAGCTGACTTTGGAAACGTTGTTCAGAAAGCTTTACAGCTGACCTTTCCTCCTTGTTTCTAGCTTTGTCCCTCCCAATAATTCTACAAGATTTGTCTCTCATCTCAACTCTTATTTCTACTCTTTTTCTTCCAGACCATCAAGACAAACTCTCAGACCTCCGTGCCTTTATGCACTTCCTATGTCTGTATTAACTTCCTAGGTTTTACATGAATCACAGGATTCCTACAACTTGGTCCAATTTGTATTCAAATATTTTCTGATAGTAGATAGTATTTTATTTGACTGCTATGACTCATACTTATTTTCTCTAGGAAAACTATGTTTTATTTTTCATTCTTCTTAACTCTTAGGATAAAGATATTTTCCTGAAGGATGCTCTAGATGTATTTGTGAAATGAATGCATTAAAAAGTCAAGCAATCAGCCTTCTTATCCCAGTTGGTAATACACATTTCATTACTTCATCAAATAAATCAGTTTCTTATACTCTTTATTTCTTATTCAGCAACAACACAATTTTACTCAACCATATTGAAGGTGCTCATTAATGTTAATATCAATCATATCCATTTCTCATATTCTCTGAGTAATTCATGTAGCTGATTATCCATAAAATTATGAAAAATCAGTGTCACTCAATCTCAAATCAAAATATTAATGGTGATTACCTGCCTCATTTTGGTGTGATAAAGAGACCAGTGAGAACTACATGCAATGAATTAGTTGCACAAGTTAGGAAAGAGATACACTCCACTTAAGAGAGGGAGGTGAGGCAGCCCAGAGGTTTGCAGGCACAAGGCTGGGGGACACACAGGCTGGCCGAGTCCAGGGGCTGAGTCACCTCGTAGGAGCTGAGTGAGTGGGTCCAACCCTGTAGGAGCAGGAACTGCAGAGGTTACAGCTTCTGCCAGCTGGTGTCCCGACTAGGATGAAAGAAGATGGTAAAGAGCAAGACTCGGTCTTCTTCCTTTATCCCAACCTCTAATCTGGTGGCACTGAAGTGCCTGTCAAATGCAGTTGGAAGCCTAAGGACATGGAAATCATGTGAGCTCCCTTCTTCCGTAGGTAAGAGGCAAGGAACAGAGGAGGGATATTGCCTGTATTTGGTGATTAGTCTTCCAGAATTCTGTCATTCTTGTGAATATTTCACCTAAATTGAAGAATAATGTATATTCAGTAAAATGAAGACACATTAGCTATACAGATCAGTAATTATGTTTGTGTCCATCTATGCACTCTCCATCAAGGTCAAGATATGGAATAAGCCTCTTATTCTGGAAGGGTTTTTATAGGAGCCCCCAGTTGAAAGCAAGTCCTCAAGTTTCAGCCCTCCTCTGACATCTATTTCCATGGATTCCTTTAGCCTGGTCTTCACTATGCCATAAATGACACAAGACACTATGTATATTTTGTTTTCTTTGAATCAGCAGTTGTTTAATCTAGGTTATCACACATTGTCAATATTTTTGTGGGTGTGTAATATTCCATGGATATGTTTATTTATTCTCCTTTGATAGTAATTTGAATTGATCTTAATATTTAGGTATTATGAATAGAGACACCATGTGAAAATTCTTACATATGTACTTTGATAGAAGTTTCAATCTGGGATCTGCACCAGTCACTCTCCCATCACTGGGACAAAATACCCTACATGTCCACAACCTGAAAGAGGAGAAGTTTATTTGCCTCATAGTTCCAGTGGGTTTAGTCCATGGTCAGTTGGTTCCAAAGCAGAAACAATATGGTGGAAAGAAATAGTGGAGGAAAATTGATCAATTCATGGTGGCCATGAAGCAAAAAGAAAAGAGAGGAGCCGGAAAGGGACACATAGTCTCCCTCACTTCTTCCGGTCAAGTTCACCTCTGAAGAGCACATTTAACTACAAACTGACCCCTTGATGGATCCACTGATAAGAACAGTGCTTTATGGTGTAATTACTTTCCAAAATTCCACCTGTGAATCCATGAGAATTTTAGGGTCCATTCTAGATCTAAATAATAGCAGGTCATCTGGAAGCAAATGCTGAGATGGAAATGACCATAAATGAAGTTTACTAAGGAAAAAAGAATATTTAAAAACCCCAAGTTAGGCAAAAATAGAATTGGAAAACTGAGATATTGATACACTCCAAAAATGTTTGATAACATTTACCAAGAAAGACACCCAGGTTTTGAGTTTCATTTAGGAGAAAGTATTAACTAAGAATTGAATTTCTTAACAAACATACTAATGCTATTGTTATTTATTGCCTATCTGCTTTAATAAATAATGTTTCCCAATAATTTAGTCTTATTTAAGTATATTGCTGTATACTTGTGCATACTGTGTTGTTATAATTTTAACAACTATGAAATACATATAAAAATACCCTCTTTTATTTCTGATTTGGTAACTTGTGGGCTTTAAGGTTTTTTTTTCTTGATACACCCAATGAGAGGCTTGTCAATAATATGCATTTCTTCAAAGAATCATTCTAAAACAATACCTGAGTTCTAATAAATATCTAAAATCAAATTTATAAAATGGTACTATTTCCTATCATTTGGCAATATGAATGTTTCATAGGAAAAACTGCTAAAATATTGAAGAATTAAAGTGGAATAAGCAAGAGAATGCTTTTATTCCTGGTAAACATAGCTATGATGCTTTATCTTTCCAAATTATTATGTGTGTAGTTTGGAAATGCAAATAAAAATCCAATTAAAAGATGGATCTAACAGTATCTCTCTCCTTTATAAAATGTTGCAAGAATTAAACAAGATAAAGTATGAATGGCACTTAGCATACTATAGGGATTTAATAAATGATAGTCATTTTAAATGATGTTTTACACAAACATCATTATAAAAACATTAATGAAACTCTAAATATAATGAGAAAATTCCACCTCCAAAGCACATTATATAGCGATCATTTGTCTTTGTTCTCTTCCAAGTTTTTATCACACTATGTGTGTAAGTTTTATGTAGCATAAAACTAACGTGCAAGTATGTTTGTGCTTATAAAAGTTCTCTGAACTAAACGTCTTATGTTTCATTGTTATGTGACCACAGGTGACCAGTGTGATGAAATTTTTAAAATACATTTTAATTGACATGTAGTACATATTTATGGACTGTGGGGTGACATTTCAATGCATTTATAAAATATGTAGTGATCACATCAAGGTAATTTGCTTGTATATCATTTCCTTGAGTTAGAAACATTTACAATTCACTCTGCTATCTATGTTGACTATTCAATTAAATGTCAACTGTAGTTACCCTAACTGTTCTAGCACAATCTACTTATAACCATTACAGTTTTGCTTCATTGGCTATTACACATGGTGCTGTGATAAACATTTTTAAGTATATGACTGTGGATATTTTTTCCTAATAATTCATTTCAATATTTCTTCCCAAAACAGCTTTGACAATTTATACCAGTAGTATCTGAATATATTGATTTCAGCAAAACTTTGACAACATTGCCTATTTTCAGCACTTAATTTTGTGCTAAATTTAGAAATTCAATAAATGCAATGTTACTTTCAACCCACAGATTTAATAATATTATCCAATGTACTGCATTATTTATTATGATTGCTATTCAGATCTATGTTTCTCTTGGAACTCATCTTTAAAATATTGTTTCTCTCACTTCTAACTTAGGGATTACACATACTCTTCCCCTGTTTAGAATGTCTGACTTTCTCAGTGGAGGGTTTCCAGTAACTTCAGTGAAGTACAGAACTTTCTGCATTTTTTTTTCCTCGTATTTTCTAGTACAACTAATTTGTCTTGAATATGAATCTTCTGTTCTGTCTGTTTTCAGTCAGGTCTGTGTATTGTCTGTCTGTCTGTCTATCTATCTATCTATCTATCTAACTATCTATCCATCTATCTATGCATTTTTTTGGATGTTTTGAGACAGGGTCTCACTTTGCAGCTTAGGCTGACTTTAAAGTCACTACGTAGCTGAGACTGGCCTCCAATTCAAAGTGATCCTCCTGCCTCAGCCTCCCAAATGCTGGCATTAGAGACATGTACCACAATGCCTGGAATATTATTATACATTATACTGTTAAGGACAAGCTGTCTTTCAGAAACATCATGAGCTATTACTATGCTTCAAAAAAAGTGATTCTTCAGAAAGGTGGGTAAAAGTAAAGGGAATTGTTTAAGTCATTTTTTTTAAGTCCAGGAAAAGCTTGATATCAAAACTGAATGAGAATATTATATAAAAGGAAAGTTGTGTATCAATTATGAACAGAAAATAAAAGTGCAAAAATTTTTTTAACAATTTGGAGATCACATAATATGTAAGGATGGCATGGTAATAACTTGGAGATAATACCAAGAGTACAAAGTTTAAATATCAAAAATGTTACATAACAGCAAGAGTGTAAAAGTCATATGATCACCTTAATAAGTTTGAAGAATATGTTATAAAATGTTATATTAAAACCCCTAATAAGTGGGTGAAGCAACATTTCCACAATTTGATAAAACATTTTTAAATAAATAAACAAAAGCAAGTATACCTAACACACTTTATAGTGAGTGCACTTGAAACCTTTTCCCTGAGATCAGGATGAAAGAGGTATCCAACCGCCAATTCTATTCAACAGTGTTTTCTAAGTTATAGCCAGTACAACGAGAAAAGAAAAATAATTACATTAAATAGGACTGAAAATGATGAATGAAAACTGCTACTATAATAGAAAAACATACATTTATATTCCAAAATAATCTATGAACTGCTTATTAGAGTTAACAAATTTAATAAACTGGATACAGAATTCCAAAAGGCACACATAGGAAATATGTGAGAGACACCAGTTGTAGTAACACGAGCGAGTCCTGCCTATTTCGGGGGCTGGCTGTGGACGCTCCGCTTCCAATCCATCTTTTCAGAACTCGCACTTCGCCTTGGCCAATCCTTCCCGATTTACCTTCGCCTCCCTCTTACGATGTATACGCAGTTTGCTATGGGTGGAAATTTCACCTTTTTGAGAAGTTTTCTTTCAAAAGGATACAAATTTCCTTCAGGGTATTTTTCCCTTTCTTTCCCCCTATTTTATATTTTATTTTGTTTTTGAATTTTTGGTGGAACACATTTGCAGTACGCAATGATTTCATACATTGCGGTGAACTGGTGTTTGCACATAACACAATCACGATTCTTTTTTTCACTTTCCCTCCCCCCAGTTTTTAGTTTGGCAGCAGCAAATGTATTTATCTTATGAAGCTTTAAAAGCTAATTATCATATATAGAGATAAACAGCTGGACTAGGAGGCCAAAATCATATGGAACACACAAGACAATTCTACCAACCAAGGTCTACTTTTAGGTACATTGTGCTGGATTACAGTAGCTATTTTCTCTCTCACTTTTTTTCTTATTATTCGTCTTCCACTTCACACTTTATTGAGTTTTCATAGAAGAGAAACTGTGCAATACTTAAACTTGTGTGTCTGAGTTACTTGACATAAGATTGTGGTCTCATTATGCATCCATTTTCCTACAAATGACTCAGTTTTACCCTCGTACGGCAGAGGAGTTCTCAGTTGTGCACAAATACCAGATTGCCTTTATTCTTTCAACTGAGTGTGGACATAGAGGCTATTTCCAAGATATAGGTATAACTGTCAATAGTTCAGTCCTAATTTTATTTGGTACCATTACACCAGCTTTACTCGTTTCTGTAGAAAATCAGCTTCAAAACCTCGGGCATCTAACACAATAGAGGCTTATTTTCCCTTCTGTTAGTTGAGCATGGATGGCAGCTTCAGTTGCTTGCTTCAGCCTCATTCTCCAGGACCAGGCTTCTCCCACCCCACGGTTCTGTGCCTTCCATAGTTCTGCCTCCTCTCAGTTATAGCAGGTCCCTCTATTCCCCATTCACCTGACAGACAGAGAATGGGTGGTTCTCTTTTGAGGATGTATATGAGTAGAGTCCATATAAGATGCACAGTTATTGTGCCTTAATTCCATTGGTCACAATATGACCCTATGCCACAAATAGCTGTGGTGAGCAGACATGTGAAAAAAGTGACTTTACCAGAAACCGAGAGGAGGAACAATGCACTTGTGTCCACCTCTCGTCCCTCTGTTCCCTGCATTTGATTGCACAGGCTGGGGTTCACTTTTGAAAGGTAAAAAAAAAGCTCACAAAACAAACCTGACATGGTTTTCTAATGAGCATCTACTTCATTATTTAAAATAGGGTAAAAACAGTACATCATATGTCTGGTCCAGAGGTCATCTAAATAGTTTCCATGCATTAAATATGGCCTTCCCTCAGTTGATAAGTCATATTAGCATCATCTTTCTTCCTTTTATTAACATTGAAGAGGGTCTGGGGGTTTAGCTCAGTGGCATAAGCACCAGCCTGGCAAGTGTGAGGTCATGAGTTCAATCCCTGGCACAAAAAAACAAAACAAAACAAACAAAAAAAAAATTGAAGGAACTGACTGGGAAACTAAATAGCATTTTCATGTCTTCCCATGCAGTAAGAGATAGAAATGACATTAGACACACATGGTCTCACTCAAGAGCTACAACCTCTAGCCACAGTGGACCATGGACCCTGGTAGAGCATTTTGGAATGCAGTGTGTGAAAACTTCAGTCCCAGGGATTTCAAGCATGCAGGCAGCGGCCCAGACTTGTATCTAGACAGCTTGTATCTAGATGCTCCCTCAAAACTTCATGTACTGGTAAGTGAGGCTTTTCAGGGGCGGAGAGATCTAGGGAGTGTGGTCCTGGACTAAAGCATGTGATGCTGGGATTAAAGGTGTGTGATAAGTAATTGGTTTAGCATAGTTGTGTGTGTAAATGATGGAAGCCCCACTCCGAGTGTGGACAGCGCCAATCAATGGGCATGTAGTCTGGATGGAGTATAAAGCGAAAGATGGAAGCAGGCTGGCTGCTGTGGCTTATTGCTTCCTTCTGCTTGCCTTGCTTTGGATTGTTTCTGCTTGACATAGTTTATGTCTAGATGTCCCCCTATAGAATCATGCAGTCTTGGGGGTGGGGCTTTTCAGAAATAGCTGAGTCTAGACTGTGTGATGCTGGATCAAGGGTATGTAATCAGTTCACTGATTTATTTGACACCACCTTAATCCCAGCAGTCTAGGCAGATAAGGTTCAGTTGTTGATTTTGCTGTCTCTGCCTGCTATGAACTGTTATCCTCTGCAAAGCCATCTGCCCTGAAGCCAGTCAACTATGGACTGAAACCTCCACAAACTGCAATCTCAATAAACGTTTCTTCCTTTAACTTTGGGTACGAAGTATTTTGTCTCAGTAACAAAAAAAAAAAAGTAACCAAGGCAACATACATTGGCCCAGCCTGGCAATTAATGATTTTGTGAGACTCTGTCTCAAAATTAAAAATAAAAAAATGACTGAGGATGTAGCTCAGAAACAGATTCCAAAAAACAGGATTGGGTGCCATTTTATAGTATACCATTTTGGACCCTTGCAAAATCTTACTGGGCTCTGGCCACATTTTCTTACATGGAGATTCTGTTTCCATATTCCTCTCCCATTAACACATTCCTCTGGTTGGTGCTATTGGTTGGTCCCCTCTGCTGAACATGCTTCTAAGCACGTCACTTTGCAGAGTGACATTCAGGGTGAGGCATCCGAGGCTTTCCGCTGTCCCAGCCAGCTTTCCCTGCCTCAGATCTTCTTCCCACCATCCTCCCTGCTCCTTGCAGCACCAATGGTGCTAGTTTACAGTCCTCCTCAGCATGCTTTTCCTCTCTGGAGAGCCCTTGTCTCCGTGTTCTCTGTCCAATCTCTTCTGATCTGTAGCCCTGGCCAACTATTGCAGAATTTACTCCTCAGCCCCAGGAAACATTTCTAGTAAATATTTTATATTCTTTTGTTCAGTGTCTTTTGATTACGTATGTCCTTGTTTATTTTTCTAGCTAGGTTCAGAGTTCCTTGAAGGCTAAGATCAGTGTCTTATTAATGTTGCTGTAGTGTCCCTGCAATTCATAGAATATATATATATACTGTTTGGGAAAAGAAATAAAATTATTTTATTTACTTCTTTACCAGTCTGTTTTAAATGAATGAACATGAATGTGAATGTGTGTGTGTGTGTGTGTATGTGTGTGCATAAAATTTTTTTTCTTCTGTTTGTGAATGTGCTAGCAAGACAACTTTCTGGGTCTTTTTCTATTGCAGTCCATTTTATCTCAATGAAAGATGACAAAGAAGAAAGTAAATTTCAATGTAACATGGGCCACTTCTCTCTGGATCTAATTTTAGTGGCCTAGAGTTGTACACCTTGCCCTGCAAAACTGCAAATGTCAGTTTCCTGGCATGGTTATATTTCAGGGTTCTTCTCCCTCGTTTCAGTTGGTTGCCTGCCTTAGATTCACTTTGTTGTGACAGGGGCTGTGTTTCATTTTTAGGATGATTTTCTAAGTTTGGGAACAGACAAACCGACTCCTTAAGAATGCAAACTCAAGCTAATTTAACTTTCTCCCTGTTTCCAGAGGCACAACTCATTTTCCTTGCTCACTGAGGGGATTTTCCTATTGTGGCAGGCAATTGATGCCTCAAGAGTATCAAGATGGCACTCAACAAGAATTTGACTAGGAAAAACTAATCTTAAGGAAAAACCATGGTATTCTTCCTTCTGATGCTGTGAAATGCAGTGGAATTACTGGCCGGCTTAGGTTCTGTGTCCTGCTCTGGCACCAGCATAATGCGTTAGACATCACTGGAAGCTCAGCCCCTCCATACATAACTTAAGGATTCAGGTTACCAACTGTCTTTCCAATATAAAATCCTACTAGTCTAAGATTCTCAGTTTATATTCAGAACTCATTGAACGCAGCTGAAAAGAATGAGAAAGGTTTTCAAGTGGGACACAAGGGGTGGAAGTAGAATACTTTTCCTAGGATCTGAATTTCAGTGCTTTCTCTGCTGTTCAAGCTGTGGGACCTGGACCAGCACATGCATTTGCATATAAACCCTTATCACAGCTCTTTGCTTGCTTATCATTCTGATGGGAAGGAGGAGTATGCACTTGGTTAAGCCCACCATGCCACTCAGAACCAGGATGGCAGCCCTGGATGCCTCATCTAGAACTGTCAGCCCCTATTGATCCCAGCCTCAAGGGCAGAGCTGCTCCTGTTTTTGGCTCTTTGCACAGCATCTGTGCAGCAGCCAGGACAGCTGGGCCCTTAATAACTGCTTCAGCTGCTGCTGCCATGGCTGGGCCGGCAGCCCAAATGGGCAATGTGCGCGCACTGAGGCTTCCACAGCGCTGGGCGGCTGCAGGGAAAACCCACCCCCTCCCATGTCAGGATGCAGGACACTTTTATAGCAACTCCTGGCAGGGTGGCAGTATTAGAAATAATGAAATATGTAGCATGTCATTTCTCAAAAAGCCACTTTGCTGTCACACCCTGTAATCCCCGCAGTGTGTGGGCAGGGCCGTCAGCTGCAACTTCATGTTGCCATGAAGCTGAGAGCACAGAGAAGCTGCTCCTACTGTCTGTTTGGTTGGATTTTCCCCCTTTGTTAGTGTATAAAAATCTGATTGAGATTAAAGCTGCTTAAACCATATTCTCCACTGATGTAAATAAACTACCCCAAAATAAACAAAATAGGTCTCAGCTCTACCAAATTGAGCTGCTTTTATCCTAAAGCCAAAGTCATCACCAGAAATTCTGAAACCACCCTATTCTTGCACACACTCAGTACACTGGGACCATTATGAAACACAAGGCAACACAACCCATGGGTTGGGGGGCACCTATTACTGTTTCCTTGAATATAGTGACTCCCGGCCAAATTCATTTTATCCAGATTCCAAACAATATTGGGAGCACACTCTGTGCAGTTTAAATTCACCTGGTAGGGGGTCAGATTCTACTTCTGCCACTTCCTCATTGTATCACCTCAGTAAAGTCACAAAGCCAGAAACCATTTCTTCTCTGTGTGTTCAGGTCTAATACATGTTCAATACCCATTGGTTTCTTCCTTTCTTTATAAACAGAGTTGGCTTTGAAAACGGGTTGGTGAATCCATGGTGATACTATGTGAGAACATGGAGTTTTCAGAAGACCCTGAATTTAGAAAGTAAAGCTCTGTGTTGTAGTCAGGTGTTGTGAGGAGAACAATCAGAATCAGGATATGGAATTTATAGTATTATTTTATGATGGTCACCTAGAGTTAACACAAGAAAGTGCAGAAAATCTATCTACAACACCAAAGACACAGAATATTCAGTCAAGGCTTGAATCCCACAGCAATGTCCCCTGAGTCCAGATGAAAACCTAGAGCCCATGACAGTGCTTCCTATGAGTCCAGCTGAAGGCCTAGAGCCCACAAAAAGGACTCACACCAATCGCTTTTACAGATCTGTGTTGGGAAGGACCAAAGGTCAGTGGTGGAAGCCAGAATGTCTATGCCAGCGGGGTGAAGGAGCTGTGCTGGTAGGTTAAGGTTTCTATGCTGGAGCTGAGAAGTCATGCTCATAATAAAGACCAGGGCTGTCCTGAAAAGCACCACAGCCATCCTCAGCCACACGGAGGTCCCAAGCTCCTCCAGCGATAAGTACAGTTGAGTGCATGCCAGGAAGTCAGCATGATGAGTTTGTCCTGGGGATTAAGTGGCACACGTCTTCCCCTCTGGAGCCAGGAAGCGATGCTCAATGTAAGGTCCAGATCTCCTCCAGGAGAACCAATGGCTCCAACAGAAACACTCAGTGAAACCCACAGTGCCTCAGCGCCTTTCTTCTCCTTCTCTGTCTCTATTTATGCTGGCAACTTTCCTCCAGCGAAACATCTACGCTCAGCACCATGCTGATTTAATTCAGCTGGCGTTAAGTTGACCATCAGTTTGTAATCCATAATACTCTGGTAACAAAAATAGTGCTTATCTCTGTGTGTGCCTGCGTGCATGTGTGTGAGCTTGTGTGTGCATACAGGCATGTCGTGTGAATGGTGCGAAGGTTTGGGTGTGGTTTGAATGTATCACCCAAGGGTTCATGTGCTGAACTTTGATCTCTACTGTGAGATATTAAGAGGGTTAGAAGGGATTAAAAATTAATCCAACTGTGATGTTTAGAAGTGAGACTTTTAGGAGGCGATTTGGGTTAGATAAGGTCATTAGGGTGCAAAGCCCTTGATTGAATTGCTTGCTGTAGGATGGGGGGGGGGCGGTCCAGGGCAGACTAAGACACCACTCCATGTCTCTCACCATGTGATGTCCCGTGCCTGTCCCTTCCAGTCTCTTTCATTCCCTCCTTCTGAGATGAACACTGACAAGGACAGCATGAAAGGTGACAAAGGTCATAAACCAAGATAGATTCATTCAGTCATTTATCCATCCAAGTTTATCTCTCCACTCAGCATCAAATGTGTACTGAGCTCTTTTAGGAATTGGAAATACAAAACTGAATGAGATTATGTCTACTCATGGAATATCCACAACCCAGGATGCAGCATGTATGGCTCCTGAACTACTCAGCAACCAATCCACCACTGTCGCTGATAATTAGTTTTCTTGGTCAGCCATGTTCCTGCTTCAAGCTACATTGTCATGTTTCATTTTTTTCCTCATAGAACAAGAAGTGGACAAGGAACCATTCAGATATCTGCAGGTATGCTTATCCCAGTAAAAAGGATGGAATGTGATGGCAGGGATTCGCCAACTCACCTTCCTGCTTTTTGTTTTGACTGTGGATATGATTCCTGGAACCATTTGGGTCAACCTTGAAGTAATGAGGTCAAGAGAAGTAAGACAAATTCATGAGTTGTGAAAAAGAAAACTAAAAAAGGGTTGGATTCTCGATGGCACGGCTGTGTTGCCGGACTGCCCTGCATCTGGTTACTTCAGTAGCTTTTAAATGAATAAATGGACACACAGTTTCAAACAGTATTCCTGTATTTCCTGCTTCTTGTAACTAGAAGGACTCTTACCTTATATAAACAGTGACCAACAAGCATGAAACAGATGTTGGAGTAAGAGGGTGACTGGAGACATAGTCAGAATTCTGTGGACATTTGGGAAACAGACCTGACTGTCTCTGAACTGTGCCTTGCAACAAAATATGAGACTAAATAAATACATTAGACAATGTGGAAAACCACACTGACCACAAGAGCTGAAATTCAATAGGAGTAAGATTTTCACATATCAATCAGATCTAAGCCATTTTTCAGAGTCTCAGGAAATAAACTTAGAGAGATGAACAGATTAATGGTCAAAAGAATGGATGGACAGACAGAAGGATGGGTGGATGGATGGATGGATGGACAGTATAAGGAAAGACTGTTGGGTGTTTGTGTGCTTGGGTGGATAAATGGGTGTGTGGGTGAATGAGTGGGTGAATGGGTGTGTTGTGTATGGGTAGATTAGTGGGTGGATAGATGGGTGGATAGAGATGCTGTCAAGGGACAAAACTGACTGACAAGGGGTCCTGCATGTCTAACAAAGCAGCCTAGTGCAGTTATATCCTGAATGACCATGCACTCCCTGGTAGAAATATAACACAAGTGACTCAAGCACAGAATGGAGGTTTACCTGCACTTATTCTCTTAAGAGATTCTTCAAAAATGGACTGAAAGATTTGGATCTGGAGAGTCTCTAAGAACCAGTTGCTTATTTCACAAGAGATTGCACTAATTTCTTTAAATGCACAATTACACTTTGCGGGAGAAAGACTGAAGAAGCACTGATGTTCAGCTGTGGAGGCACTGTGCTCTTACTCTGCATAACTCAGACGTGCGGCAGACAGGATTCAGCTGTGCAAGGGTGGAGGTGGGAGGCGGTTTGGGCTTATGATCTCAATGTGGACCATAGTTTCTATGAAACATCTAACTGGTCTTATTTGGACTAATGGAAACATATTCCTTTCGCATTTATTTGTGACACAGGATTATGCCTGGAAAGTTTCTCACACAGGCCATTTTAAAAACCAAGAGGTGCCAGGTATGTACAAATGACTTTTATACAAGAAAGAAAAGTATTGAAGTGAACCTCCAGAGGTAAATGGAAGTGTATTTCATAGAAACAGTGCCATTATGGTTTGCTTAATGTTATTGTTGATAAAATGCTGTTCCGCATGGCTGTAATTTCATGACAGAAGGAGCCGAGGCAGCAGGAGTTTTTATAGGCACCTGGTTCCTGGAACCTGGCCTTGGAGCATGTGAATACCAAAACAGGAAGCATTTACAACTGTCACAGCGTTCATCAAAAGCACCTGCCAACCTCCTTCTGTTTATCTATAAATTATACATATATTGTATCTGCAGAATGCTGCATTTCCCAGGGTTTAGCGCCCTAGGAAACACTTTTGACACTTGAATAAACCACCTTTGATCAGCTCAGCATAGTTAGATGGTAAGGAAAGAAAATGGGGAAAAGATGAAGAGATGCTTCTCTGATTATTCTGAGTCAGCATAAGACAGTGGTTCTACCTCTCCAATTATTAACAGAACAGGCCAGAAGGACTGAGCACAAAAGACAAGGCCATGCATGAGTTGAATCAGGCTTTTCAATAACTTCAGATGGGAAAAACTTACCCGGAACTTCTATTGCAAATCAAATCTGTCTCTCAGCAAACTGAAAAGTAAGAGAGAAAACCAGAGAAATGAATTGTCCACAGAGCAGTGCAAAGCCCCACACAATAACAGGAATCAGAGTAAATGGAGAAATGGGATAAAAATGGAAAAGCTATTCAATGCCAAAATATTCTTTTAGATTGATTCAGTGTTGGAATAATAGCATTTAATGCCAAGTAACCAGTGACTACATCGTCTGCTCTGCAATTGAGAGAATGAGAAATCTGGCATCTGGCACTACGGCATGGGACAGAGGACCCCTTTCACTGGGATGCTGGATACAAATCCCTTCAGTAAGGGCCACAGATTCAAGTTGCAGTTTGGTTCTCACGGTGGGACCACAGGCATGTCTCCTAATCTCTCTAAACCTTCATCTCTCCTATCTGTCATGGAGATAAGGATTTATGTTATGGAGGGAGTACATTAGCTACTATGTTTTAATCTCTAGGTATGAAATAAGTGTCCAGCACATATGTATTCCTTCCCTGATTTCCCATTAAAGATTTCTGTGAGTTTGTCATCGTATTATTCACCTGGGTTCAGTGTGGTATATTTGGTTAATGCTCTAGAGCAGTGGTGGCAAACCCATGGCACATGTGTGATTTGTTTTCCGTTAAGACAAAAGCTGTTAATGTACGAACTGCTTTTCTAAATTAAAACCTCAGTATTTGGGTTTAAAAGCAATGTTGGCAGTTTGTGATAAGTAAGTTGGCTTGGGGTTGCAGTTTGGGGACTCATCTCTAACACCCATGCTGTAGAGTATGTTTTTTTCAACAATATCTCTCTCTCACCTACAATTTCATCAGTATTGATTAAGTACAAGATGACCTGGGTTTGAACTAAAATTCCAACATGGGCAAGCTACTTAACATTTTTGTACATCTGCTTTTTGTTCTGTACAAAGGAACCTCATATTTCCTTCATATGACTGTACGGAGAATAAAATGACTTACTACTTGTGAAATTCTTCTAACAGGGTAGATCTCATAAAATATTTATTACATAAACACATTTTGCAATTTAAATGAGAAACATCATACCTCACCCACCAGACACAAGCTCACCCAGCCTGAGTAAACGCGATACTTCATCGCTGCTAGATATATAAGCAGCCAGAAGGGTGGTAGACCGAACGATTGCGATGCTTTGGTACAATGTAGTTTAAGTAGACACAGAGTCTGTACTCTAAGTCCAGGTAGCTCTTTGACTGAAGGAAGAAGGTCAAGTCTACACATCCTTAAAATTTAACACATGGCAAAATACAGCCATAGGGTTGTGTGGAACGCTCAAGAAAGAGAAAATTATTTCAAACTAGAAGAGCTAAAGACATATCTCACCAGGAAGCGGATGAATGGATAAACAAAAATTAACTTCTGCAGTCAGCTTGTTTGCTATAGACTAAAACCAGCAGGCTATTAGGAGACTTGTGGAGGACTACCTGGGACAGGTGGCACATCTGTTGAGAGAAGAAAGAAGAGATGGGGCTTGGGATAGTGCAGATAAGATCGTGGCACGGGGCACTTGAGAGGTGATGGGTTTGACAGGCCGTCTCTTTGACACCAGCCTTGCCCTTTCTGTTGGCCTGGGGTAAACAAACTAATTCCAACTACTGAGTCTCCTCCCCTGCTGCATGGAGGAGGAAAACTCCCAGCCTCACAGAGTTGAGGAGAAAGAGCTCCTGATCGCTCTAAATGAGGCAGCCTGTGTACTAGACACCCATCTCACCCAGATCCTGCCCCGCAGGCTCCCATCCTCGGCCCGCATCCCAGTTAGGAGGTATCTCCTGCATGCATCTGTTTGCCTTGGTTAGGGCTTGGGTCACATCAACCTCTTCATGTGGCCAATAAACAAACAAAAAAATTGCCCATTTTCCCACACATACCCAGAGAACAAAGAATGCTTTATTAGGTTTACCTTGTTCTCCTACCATTATGTTTTTCTTCTGCAATGGCCACTGAGCTGTGTAATCACCAATGGTTACAGAACAGATAATAAAGCTTATTAGTGCTAATAGTCTGCCAGGAGCAGCATGAGGAAAAGGTCGACTCCAGATGCTTTAGGGGTGTCGGCTTCAGAATCAGGCAACTGAAGGTGGGAGGGGGGCTCTGTTTTGATTTGATTGGCACTGTATTAACTCTGGGCACAGAAGGAATGAATGCGATAAGAAATATCAGCTCTACCTCAGATGTGTTGCCAGGTTAAATGAAAGGTAGAGAAAGTGCTGAGGGGAAAAGCATTCAGATGATGTTTTAAAGCTCTAAGCTCTGCAGGAGAAGCAGGCTGACCCAGCAGTCACTCAGGAGATGTGGTGGTGTCACTTCGGTCCTGCCCGGAGGTGGTTGTCAGTACCAACAGAATGGTTCTTCCATGCCAGGCGTGCTGGACCCTGAGGCTGGAGAAATGATAATAATCTCACCAGTTATGCATGGTTTGGCCACTGCTTCAACAGAAGGGACTCCCAGGAAGGAAGGCCTGAGTCCTGGTTTAGCATGGCATCCACGGAGGGTCTTCCCACTGGGGCCTTGCCCACGGCAGTGTGGGTATCACGCTGCATCATTATTTGGGTATGCAGTGAGGTGCTCAGGGCTTTCTGTGTTGACAATGTGATACGTGAAGAGAATGGAAATGTGACTGAAATATGATGTGTAGAGATTGGTCTTCAGGAGCTTTAAAAGTTGTCAGGATAAAATCCACATGATTAAGCTTTGGTGGCTTTATAGGCAGAGTGAGACAGACCATAAGAAATATACACTCAGGCTTCATGTGTCCTGTCACATGATGTCCTGTGCTACTCAGGATGTAGTCAGCAAAACAACGATCAACAGGTTGATAGCTGGACCTTAGGCCTCCAGAGCCATGACCCAAATACCATCTTTTCTTCATAATGCATTCAAGCTGTGATATTTCACTATCACAAGAAAAAGATTAATTTTATATAAATTGCCCCGTTCCTATTTTTCCCCCTAAATTAAGTGAAGTCTGGTATTTAACCACTGAACATATTTTACTGGGTAACACACAATGCCTGCCTTGTCTCCTAAGAAAATATACATTTGTGGAGGTCTCTGTGCCCTCAGTCTTTGGTCCACATGGGTCACTGCGGAAGTGCTCTTTGTCCAAGGCCTTCTCTTCTTTCTAAAGTTACGCCTCTTCATCTCAGGTCATATCAGGAAAGTGGGAGTTTTCTGAAGTCTGGGAGCTGCTTCCAGGTCCAGCTGCCTCTGACCAAGTCCCCAAGGTCCTTGACATCAGCATGTCTCCTCACAGCCCTGATTCCTATAGCATCACAGACTTCTGTCCCCTTTTGGCATCTTCTACATACATATGTCCCACCTGCAGAGTCCACCTACTCCACCTCAAGCCCTCCACACAACCTTTATATGTCACTTTGTGCACAGCATTTGGAGCTTTTTGAGCAGTCTTCTGTTGCTAGGCAGTGTCCAGTCATGTCCGCGTTTCCACATAGATGGGATATTGCCATAATGGTCCTGAAAGAGGCACATGAGACCTCAGCCCTTCAAGCAGGAGAGGTTCTCCCAAAGACCAACATCCTCGACAGTACTGGGCACTGGGAAATGTTTAGATTTCTGTCTAACCGACGGACCTGTGCAGTAGCAATCTTGGTGTAGTTTTGATTTTCATTTCCCTGATTATCTCAGAGACAGAATTGCTTTTCATAGGTTTGCTTGCTGACCATTCAGGAATCCTTTCTGTCACTTCACTGGTGTCCTTTACAATTAAATTCTCCTGTTAGTTTTCTAAAACATTTTCTTGTAAGTTTGTAAGAATTCCTTCCAAATCAGGTAATTGACAATTATATAGTTTTATGAATTGTCATTTTAAAAAACTTTTTATTAAACTAAAAATTCAATTTTCAGGTAGACAAATTTTTTGATCTCTTGCATTTTTGAAATCTTTTAAAGTAGACCTTTTTTCAGTTTAGGTCTTAAATATTTCCTCTTGTGTTTTCTTTACAAATGTCAGTGCATTAGACTCATATATATATATATATATATATATATATATATATGATTTGTTTTGTTTTCATTTATTGTATGAGAAAGGGAATTATTTTTTCTCACTAAAAGCAGTCTATGCACTATGGCTTTTTTAATGTATCACCTTATCATGTATAATATATTAATATAGAGTTATTTTAATGATCTATTCAGATCTCTTTGTGCATTTTGTATGACAGTATCAATAAATGTCTCCATTTTGCAAGTTGTCTATCTCAGGACATTTCTTCTCTCCTTTTTCTTTGTGGGAAACTTTGTTACAGGTTTTTAGTCCTATTCTATTACATTTAAATTATAGCAATAACTTGAATACCTCCATTAAAATCTCTATTGACATGGTACTGAATTCATAATTACTACGGATGAAGTGATATGACCTTGATTCATTTACATTTGTGATTATTTTATGTCTGTCTGGTCTGTTAGATACTTTAGCGCCATTCTGTAATGTTTTATAACTTTCTTCATAAAGGTAATATACATTTTTGTTAAGTTTATTGCTGAAGATCTTGTAATTTATTATTCTAGTTCTATTTTCATTTTAACTTAATTTATTATACAGTATAAAAATACCACTGATGTTCAAATACTAATCATATTTACAGCAATCTAGCCAGCAATTTCTTTGCTTTTAATAGTATGTCTTGTCAGTATTTTCATTGTATATAATCCTATAACATCCAATTCTTATCCTTCATAATCCATGCATCTTTTTACTTTTTCTACTTTTGACTAAAATTTCAGTGTTAAATATAATTGGTGATTACCATTGTTATTTCATTAAAACCTTGTAAATACCACAATTATGCTCATTTTTTACTAAAAGTTTTTAACATACTTAAATTTAAATAATACTTTATATTCTTGCCAGTGTAAAAAATTAGTTTTTGTTATGGTTGATACATTGTGTCAACATGAAAAGTTTAGAAATTTAACTAAGATATGCAGCAGGAGTCCTGGATCCTTACTTTGTAGAGAGTCTCATCCTGTGCATCACTCACAGGTGGTGTGAGTGCTACACCCACCCTGGACAGAGGGGTGGGGGGTAGTCTGCTTATAATATAAGGGAAGAGAAGAGGCTTGTTCTCCCCACTTTGCTCCTACTACTTTTGCCAGCTGCTGTCTTGAAGTATTGCCCCAGTGCCATGCCACCCTGCCTTGGAGCCAGCTGATTATGGACTGAAACCTCCACAAACAGTGAGCTAAATAAACCTTTCCTTCTTCATTTTGAATGTTGGTTATTTTGTTCCAGCAATGAGAGAAAAGTGAGAAGTGATTTTTTTTTCAGATCTTTCCCTGCACCTATTTAGATTGTATACATTTTCTTGATATTAAACTATCCTTGAATTTCTTGAAGTAGCTTTCATTTGTATTTGATGGAGTTGTTGCAACATAATTTATTAGATAGCCGAGTTTATAATTTCCTTTCTAAGATACTCATGTAATTTAGCAATCAATATTACACTAACCTACCAGAATGAACCAGGGATTCTAGTAAGACTTGCCTATAATACCACTTGGTTAACTGTTGTGGTTCAAGGCAGGAGATGTAGGAGATTTAGGTAGATTAAATGTATAGAATATCATTTGAGTGTCTCATTTTATATTTCTTATGTAGTCAAGTTTGAGGTTACTCAATCTTAGCCATGTTTGGTTAGAAACCCTTTGATCTTTTTTTTTTTTTGTACCAGATTGAAGTCACAACCTCACTCTTGCCAGACAGCTGCTTAGACCACTGAGCTAAATACCTGGCCTGAAACCCTTTGATTTTGAAGACTAACCTTTGAATTATAAGATGTTTAGCAGCATATCAGGAATTATCCATTTGAGATGAATAATATCCTCTGTTCCCACCCTACATGGTAGGCCCCTCATTGTCTTCAAATATAGCTAAGCATCCCTGCAGACAAAAATTGCCTCTGTTTGAGGACTATGGGTATGACCTGTGTAACAGTAGTAACAATAGTATTTATTTAATACCATTGATGTGAAAATTCATAGAATGAATACATGCAATTTTCCTGGATAATTTTCTGGTGCACATAAATTGTTTAATAAAAGTCTGTATTCCTAGTATAGTTTTTTATGATTGAGGTATTGAAGTTTATCCTTATGTATGAGAAGACTATTATTTTTTCCACTGTTTGAAAATAGTGTGATAGAGAAGCTATTGACAGTTTATTTTATTTATTTATTTTGGCCTGGGAACTGATAGAAATGCAGATTTACTTTCTTTCTTATCAGTATATATTATTTTCATATTTGCATAGGCAGTTAACTAAAATACACCAAACACAGAGTATTGAATGTCATGTGATTTTCCTTACATGACAAACTGTAAGTATTAATCATTAAAAGAGCAAAAATTGAGAGATGGTGAGAAACAGAGAGGCAGACTTTTGGAGCTGGGGAATGAGACCTGGAGAGTGAGGGGAGATAAAGAGGTTGGGAGGAAGTAGAAAGGGTCACCTATGTATGCAGAACAGTTTCGAAATGAATGTAATGATTATATGTCATAAATATACCAATGAAAATAGAGCATATAAAGCTATCAATTGAATGTGATCAAATTTTAGTTGTGCAAAGTATAGCTAACTAGTTGTCCTGAGAGTCTTCCAAAAGCAGATTCCTAACAGAGAAAACACATTTTCAGAAATGTAAATTGTGCTACAGGAGCCCTAGAGCAAGACTCATTTGCTTGGAAGGACAAAGGCAAAAATGAATTGTAGCCCCAGAAATCCTTGATGAGGTCACATCTGCTCTGTCACCACCTATGTTCCCATTGTGCTGATTCTTCAGAGCTCGCTGGAAAAAAATAAGTCTCTTTCCACAACTCTGTTGGGGACAGAGCCTCCTGGGCTGAGAAGTAAAGGCACTGGGGAGCAGTGTGGCAGAGGACGAGTGACACGTTCTTGAGCTCGACTTCCGTCTTCTGCAGGTTCATCTTTCCCTGGAATTGTGGGAAAGGACTGAAAGTTTGGATCTTCTATTTGTTCAGTTAAAAAAGGGCAGGAAGGAATGGGCTTTTACTTTTCCTACAGATATGGTTTGGGCCCCATGGACTCATGGGCTGAAAGCTTGGTCGCTAGGATGGTGGCATCAAAAGTTTAAAAGGTAAAGCCTAGTGTGAGGACTGTGTGATGGTAAAGAAGGACTCCTAGCTTTCTCTCAGAAGTGGGCTCTCTCTCTTGCTCTGGCAGGAGGTCTCAAGTCCCAGCCGAGAGCAGGTGGGTATCCGTGAGTCAGCATTGCCCTGAATCCCCTCACAGCGTGACTAGGTTGTGATACGCCAGTGTGAGGGAGAGATGAGGGAGGGCACCCCCAGCATCCCAGCGCCTAGCTGTTAGGGTCTACCAGCCGCCGGAATTACGAGCCAGATAACTCCCTCACTCATAAAATATCCGCCGTGGGTGTATTTTTCATTACAATGACACAGAACAGAAGAAGGCAATGGGAAAAGAAAACCTCTTTTCTGAGAGTGTGCAGTGAGATCACTCGTAGAGTGCCTGACAGTCCTGGTGTCTTTATTGTCACACAGTGACTACGGGGTATGAAGGACAATGAGGAATCTGTCCTCTGACTTCACTGTATCCTGGCTGTGTGGCTGAGGTCAGTTTGGTGTCACTCTGCGACCTTCTTCTCTGTCCAGTGGAGGAAGCCTTGGGAGCTATCTTCTAGAGTTACAATGACAGTCACAGAAGTCCTTAGAGTTAGGGCCTAGCAGTTGGCTCTTTCTCTAGGTGATTATCAGTGTTACTATCACTATTTCTATTACTATTACTGTCATTACTGTGAGCCTCCCTTGCTTCCACTCAAGTCTCCTACCAGGGAAGTTCACATTCTTAACAATGACAAATTGCTTTTGCTCTTTGAAGGCATTTCACACATGCTAGTGGCATTTACTCTGGTTTCCAATTGGAGTAACTTGGTTTCCTAATGTGTAGTTGTCTCTTTTGAATCTAAAGAGCAAGTATCATTGAGCTAAAAGATTCAGAAAAATAGAGTGGCACTTTGGGGTCCTATTTCCCTCAGATTTCACTCATGTGACGAGGCGGCTTCCAGGTTCCCATTCTGTTTCCTGTCTCTTTCCTCACCCTGGACTGGGACAGGAAATTGGCATTGCTGTGCACCCCTGCCCTTGGGGAGATGGATGGCTTTCTTTTCACACTAACAAAGCGCAGGCTGTCTCCTTCCCTCGTGGGATAAGTATCTTTGCCAGCTTCTGGGGGCTCAGAACAATGCCTGCGTGTCATGGAGGAAGAGTCATGGGGAGTGGGTGATGTGGAAAACTCAGAGCCTCAGTCTTCCCAGAGGAGTTCAGCCAGGAAGCCCACTGGGTCCCAGGGGCAGCAGAGACGGCACCCAGCCGAGCCCAGCTGGGAGTTCATGGAGCTCTGGTCCCCGCCTGCGGCTGCTCCAGCTGAGAAAGCACGAGGCCTTAAAATAAGCGGGAGAGCCCTGAACCAGCTTCCGTAAGATGGGTAATGATCACTGCTGCCTTTCAGCCCCCCAAGGGCTTTGCTCAGATTTCTGTAGGAATTTTTGGAGTCAACACCTTGCTAGAGTTTTTGTTTGTTCATTTGGGTCTGGTTTGGTTTTTTGCTGAGGAAGTGTAAGCAAGTTTATGCCATGAAAACACATGCGTACACCCATAACAAAGAAGCCTCATGCTTGTCCTTATTTTGATAAAGAACTGTCATTCATTTCTTCACGGCCGCGATCACTAAGGATGAGGTAGCTGGACTTTCCCTAGAGAATGCACACGGGCAGAATGCCGTGTGAGGTCCAGGAGGGCATGACTGGGCGTCCCTGTCTCTTCTTCCGACGATGTGAGCTTGCCGTGTGTGCTGGAGCCCAGCGTTCCTTTGTGAATGAAACAGGGATGATGTCCGTGAACTGTCCTCCATCAGGTGCACCTGAAAGCCAAAGAAGGACTGGCCAGGGGGATGCTTAGAGGGACACGAGTCTGTCACACGGGCTGCTGCTGCTATTGTGCCCCAGAGCACTCTCTGGGCTTCTCTTCGGTATGTTTCCCCTACCCCATGAGTTTTCCAAGATGGTGCCCAGCATATGGCCCTGTGGACCTCAGGAAATAACTTTATTCCTATAAAGTTTGTAACAGATTCAGTACAGTTATGGATTCATTTTGCCGTGATGAGTTTTTCTGCAGTGAGATTTTTTACAATGTACTTCCCGGCAAGTAGTTTACAGATGACTTCTCTGTTTACGCTGTGACCTGATGCCTTCACATTTTTTTTTAACTTGGATGATATTTAAACATCATTCATAGAATCAGTTCATGAATTTTTACGAAGTATAAAATTTTGCTCATCACAAGGAACACTTGAAAAGAGGATGGAGGCGACTTACCCAACCGAACCCTTGCTGGCCCTAACACATTTCTTAACGTGGTTCAACGTAGCTCAAGTCTTTGCGTTTAGAGTATCACCAGGCCCCTGCCTCTGCCACTGGTCTTCTTCAGTGCGCCTTTGGGAAGTGTCCAGCTCTACTTTCTTTCTGCATCAATGTATGTTTCTTCCTTTGTTAGAAACTGCAGTCTATGAGTCTCCAGAGCCTTTGTCATAGCTTATATCTATATGTCAGGGAGTTAAAACCTAAGACTTGAGTCTGTGTGCCTCACAGGTGGGGCTTTTGAAAGGTGACTGTGCGACCCTGGAGTAGTCGCTGAGCTGAGGCTGGGTTTACAGGGGGTGTGAGGTGGGGAGGGGAAGCTGGGCAGGGGGAGATGGGCTCCCCTGGGTGTAGCCTTGAAGGTGTAAACACGTCTCTTCCCCTCGATCTGATCCGCTGCTTCCTGCCTGCCTGGCCATGTGTTCTCCTCTGCTATGTCCCCGTGCTATGCTGTCCTGCCTTGGAGCCAGCTGGCTATAGACTAAAATCTCTACAAACTGAGCCAAAATAAACTTTTCCTCCTTTTATTTGTGGGTGTTGGGTGTTTTTGTCCCAGCAATGAGAAAGTAACTAAGACAGTCTCCTCGCTACTGTGGCCACGTGTGTCCTTCGCCTGGGATGTATCAGAGAATGCTAGGTTAGCTAGCTTTTTGCCTGAAAGGATAGGGAAGCACAGGTACTATCTTTGTATTCTTAGCATCTACCTTGGCACATAAAAGGTGTTTTCAACATGCGTTAATTGGACTAATGGCTGAATAAATGATTTTGAGCTCCAGTTGTCTGACCTTTTAATGTAACAGTTTGAGTCTAAGGAAATGCAGATAGTGAGCAAAAATATAGATGTAGAGGACATAGTGAAGGAATTTATCAAGGGTGTGGGAGGAGGGACCCAGCGGAGGTGGGGAGAATTGCTAGAACACAGGGATGACCATCTATCTGTGAAAGAATGGCAGGAGGAAGGATTAAGTAGGATTAGGCTTATGATCCATGACAGAGAATTGAGAATGTCTGCCTCGCCGCAAGGATCTCCAAGATGTAGGAGCTCACAGGAAGAGCCCCACATGAAGGCAACAGACCAGAGCTGGTGGCAGCACCAGCATTGGTCACTGCTTGGGATCAGCCTGAAGGAAGTGTGCTCTTGGTGTTCATGTTGGCTGCAGTTAGGTGGTTGGTCAGGATGTTACACTCTATAGAGCTGGTGCTCCTGGAAGAAATGGGCAGAGGACTCACTGGCCACCAAACCACAACCCAAGGAGACCCTGTCTTAAAATAAAAGTTGTCAGAAGTTCTGGGCATGTAGCTCACTGGTAGAACACTCCTGGGTTCTATCCATAGTAATAGGGGAAGAAAATCTCAGATCCACATAGTTCCATTTCTTCACATGGTTCACAAACCCACTCTAACTGCAACTGTGCCACCCTTATAGCCAACGGTCCTTGAATTGTTAGATCTCTCAGCCTGGGGCACAGTCTTCCACTACATGGCCAGGACTCTGGGGAAAGCATGGAGGAATCATCACAAGATTGATTTGCCACAGCCTTGCAAAATTCTTCCTTCCAGGAATTCAGTCCCCTCTTCGGTCCGTTGACTCTGGACCTATATGACTGTCCATGTATTTTACCCCAAGGTTTTCATAGTCTCTTTTCTGACCCCATGGCTGCAAATCAGATCCCCTCGGCTGCCCCTTTGACCTTGACTACCATTATGGTAATCACAGTCCTTTGGTTTCTTAGGGATAAATACTGGCACTTATCTCTTATTTCAAGACCTCAAAATCCCAGTAATATTGAGATGCTTGAAGCTCAGCTCTGGTCTCTTCCATCCCTCTCAGCCCAGCGCATAGAGGAGAGCCACCACTGAAGACCTTAGCGTGCACTGGGAATGATGCACCTGCTGATGTCTTCTGTGGGGTGCAGCCCTCAGTGGGCTCCTGTCGCCTCACCTACTCCATTGAATCAGCCCCCTGACTCCTGTCCACATACATTTTCTTGTACCACCTTCCAAGACAATTCAGGCATTTCCATTTTGCTTAGTCTGGGACAACTTAGTAGCACTTGCCTTATCCCCTGGGTTCCTCACCAGGGAGTTAAAACCTAAGTCTTGAGTATGTGTACCCAATTCAAAAATTCTGGCAGCTAGACTGAGTTTTGAACTCTAGATGAACTACATTTTAGTCGGGTCCTTGGACATCCATCTGGCCCCTTCTGGTACATGCTGGCTCATTCTTGTACCTTCTTTAGCATCTTTCCTTCCCCTACCAGCTGAACACATCCCAAGGGAACTAAATCAATCTGTCAGCAAGAAGGAATCAGGGGGCACCTGCCTTGTGTGTAACAATCCTCTCCTACATCGTCCGTCTCTGTGGGGTGGCAGTTCTAGCTAGGAACTGACAGGCCACTTTCAAGCTGAGGAGCTTTGGAGGATACTGAGCTTCTTGGAGCACCTCTCTAAGGTGCCCTATCTACATGATAGTAAGTACTGGTGTTTTTTAGCCCAGTGTCCAGAGCTTAGCTGAATAGTGCTGACTTCTGTGACATTAACTGTTTATACCTCCTTGACGCTAACAATGAAAGACTGAATCTGTTTATCCAGTGTAGGAAATAAAAGGCTCCTTAGGAGCCATGAAAGAAATCCTTTAACTGTACATTCGACATTTACCTGTTTTTAATAGTTTTTATTATCTCTGAGTAGGACATTCTGAAACAACGTGGGCATAGGTTGAGTCATGAGCACTGAGGACCCATACCTTCCCAGCACCTGAAACATCACATTTGCAAGTGAGGATGATGCTAAGCCATCACCGATGAAGTACTCAGCCACGCACCGAGCTGCCCCTGGTGCCAGGGACTGCGTGTGCCCACACGTGTGCTACTGAGCATGGTGAGCTCTCAGCCAGCCAGCCAGTGACTTGGACAGTCACCAGTCTCTGTCTTGCCATCTGCTTCCTCGGCCTACTTCTTGTTTTACTTGTTAGTTCAGGTTCCCTGAGAAGTGGCATGGAGCCAGGAGCAAGAGATTGATTGGCAGAGGAAATTGTGAAGTGAAAGTTAGCAGGGCCAGCAGAGAGAGCACTGCAGCTCTGGTCTGCGAGGGTTTCTCTGGGGCAAGGGGGGCATCTCCCAGACCACGTTGTCCATCATCAGGGCCTCTCACATTCCAAAGGGCAGACCTGGAGGCCGGGCTGTGCCCAGGCACTGCCTGTGAGCTGTGAGCTGCTCTGCAGAGCCGTGGTGGAGGGTCCGGAGCTTGGCCAGCAGAGGCCCTCACCTGACTGTTTCTCCCCCAAGCCAATGACCTGAGCAGCTCGTTTGCATCCTTTGCTCATTTACTTTCTGAGTCAAAAGGAAAGAAATAAAAAATGGGCAAAAAAAGAGATAAGGACAGTCATAATTTTAAAAATGAAAATTACAGCTTCAGGACACAAGCCCAGTTTAATTTTTTTTTTCTCTTTCTCTCCCCCAGCATAGCAAACCTGAGCAATTCCCTTTCACTGCAAAAGGACTCAGCTCTTTTCTTTCAACTCACAAGTGGTCCTTTCCCACCTGTGCCTAGACCAGCCTTTCACCTGTACATTAGGCTCTCTCCTATGAATAGATCATTACCTAACTGTGCCCTCACCCAGCCGAGATTCTACCACCAGAGTCACACAGAGTCCAAGGGTCAAAGGTTAGTGCTTCTCATTTCTCTGAGCGCCTGCACTCCAGTTCACTCTTGCATGTGCCCCAAAATCTCTGCCTAATAAGCACTGCCTGTGTCTTTCATCAGTGTGTCCTGAAAAGTCCTTTTCTGCATGGGCGTCAGCAAACCTCCCAGCATTCTATGTTTACGTTCTTCTTCTCAGCTTTGGGAAGTTTTCAGACCCTGGCCGGCGACAAATCTATTTCAATATACTACAGCCTTTCAAAACGCGATGGGAGGATTTTGCTTTGCAGAACTGCATCAAGATGCAAATAGGGACGATCGGAAGCTGAATGGATGCTTTCCTTCCTCAGAGCTCTGACTCCACTGGTGCAATGATTATGCTCCTCCACATTCCCAAGCAACAGCTGCCCCAAGTGTCCTGACCCTTCACAGCACCGCCAATTATGCAAGCAGACTGTGTTTGCCTACTTCATGCATTGAGAGACAGAATGATGGGACAGAGGAGGAGAGGGCAGGCGTGAAAGTATGAAATACACTTACGTAGATGTGAAGCCAAGCTCGGCCATGGGATATTTATGTTAAAGTGGTGGGAGTGCAACTCACAACCCGTTACGTAAGAAAAAGCTTGGGTTTCTGCTCTACATTCAGATTATGATTAAAATACCAAGATGAATCGGAGAAGAACAGAAACACCAAACATCTACCATGCGCTGATGAGGTTAAATGGTTTTGCAAACCTTTTTATCCTTAAATTTCATAATAGTCCTGAAAAGCAAGTGCAAGAATTATTTTAAAAACATAAAGAAATTGAGACTGAAAGGATGATGTAAACTTTCTGAAGTCCCGCAGCATGTGCTTAACGTTGTACTGAAAATTAAAGTTTAATTTCCACGGATGCATATCACATCTCAGTTCATGTACTCAGTTCTTGCCACGATTCTGTTGGCAGACGGAATTGGATGTGAACCACATCAAACTCCCCTATAACGTCAACAGTGAATCTAACCAGTTCTCATTCAACTATGTTACGGCCAGAATGTTGGGGAAGAAATCAGGTCTGTAAACTGAGGTATCACTGTACCTGCATTATGTTGTCTGTATTGAAATCATAAAATATCAGGACTTACTGAAGCCTCTTAATCATTCTATCTATCCGGAGTTGGCAAATGTTGTTCGAGGTCCAGATAGTAAATATTTTATGCTCCACTGGACGGAAACTCTTTATTACAACTGCTCAACTCTGCTGTCACAGCAAAGGCCATCGCAGACGACATGTAAGTGAGTGCACACAGCCTGGTTTCAGGAACACCGCATTTACAAATCT
Organism: Hydrochoerus hydrochaeris; assembly: GCA_004027455.1. Lineage (NCBI taxonomy): Eukaryota > Metazoa > Chordata > Mammalia > Rodentia > Hydrochaeridae > Hydrochoerus > Hydrochoerus hydrochaeris. Next base: position 31,778 of record PVLA01003368.1, read on the forward strand.
AGGCAGTGGGTGGAATGGCCCCTGGGCCATAGTTTGTTGGCTCTTGTTTTAGATTTAAAAATCGGCATAGTTTAGCGAGTTTAAGTAACTTGCCCAGGGTCACATAGTATTTACTGCCCAGGCCATTGCTAAACGCAAGGTTCTTTCCAGCTGTTGCTTTGTAATTCCACTGCATACATCTTTTCCTCCAGAGTCTCCCAAGTTCTGTGATAGGAAACAAAACAGTTATGGGAAGAGGAAAGACAAGAAGCCTCGAGCGTCAGAGTGAGCAGGCATTGGGAAAGCACCGGGAGTACATGGAGGTTTGACTAGGGCGGAATGAAACTGTGAGAGCGAAGTGTAGGGACCATGGCGGGCCAGTGGCCCGAGGAGCGAGGGATTGCAAGGGCTGTGGGCTTGGGCTTGGAGCAGAGTGAGGATGCCTTACCAGAGCAAGAAACTGCAGGACCAGCTGCTGGGAGCAGAGAGGCAAGGCTTGAGCAGGGTGAGCAGCTAGAGGCCAGATGGCACGGCGGATTGAGGACTGTGTTTGCCTGTCTACGAGACTGGCGTCACAACGGCTTCAGGAACAACACAGGAAATTAAAAGTTGCTGAGCCGGAGGAAAACCATGTCGCACAATTGGTTTAAAGAAGCAAAGACATCTTGTTTTCACTGCCCAACAAACTGGAATTGGCAGCTGCCTCTCAGAAAGGGGTTGTAGTGAAGCTATGGACAGGACTCAGTAGGCTCCGGTATAGTCCGAATGGGAAGGAAATGATCAGGGTGACCCCAAGGCAGAACCATGGGCAAGCGTGGGAGTGAGGGGCAAAAAGACCTAAGGGGGAAAACAGGTTAGAGAACAGGTGCGGTGTAGAAAAGTGGGGTAAAGATTAGTCCCCTCCTTGCCAGTCTCCTGTGGCTCCTCTATCCTCCAGGGCCAATGGGAAGGAGCATCCCTCCCTGGGCTCCTCCTCTTCCTGCCCTGATTCTGTGGAGCTCAAGTCTCCCCTATGTGATTGCCCCGATGTTGGGACCTCCTCATGGATTCCTAGAGATCAGCAGTTGATCTGTTGTCCCTAATCCTGAGCACTGAGAAGATGCCACCATGTTTACAGGGGATCTTGTGAGGGTGGGAGCCGACAGGTCCAAAGCTGTAGTATCTTGGATGATGCTGATGCTGAAGGAAAACGTGCAGGGTTTGAGCCTGAAGAGATCCTTGATGATTCTGTGATCATTCAGATCCTAGCTCAGACTCAGGGCAGCCTAGGAGTGAGCAGGAGAGGAAGATATGAAGGTAAATAGCAAGGGTATGTCAGGTACCCCCTCGTTCTGGTCACCGGTGCTGTGTAACAGCTGCCCCTTGAAGAACTCGAGAGGCTGAGTGACTTCTGAAGGTTTGCATGGTGAGTTATTAGCCAAGTAGAACAAAGGTTTCCTAACTTTGTGCTCGCTAGAAGCTGGTGCCTGCTCTCCCACGGATGTGAGGTGGCCTTTGGCAAGGAGCATGCTCTGGAGACCTGAGGGAGTCTCATGTGTCTTCCTCCAGAGAGAAGGAAAGCACTGGGGTACAGCTCAGGGCTAAAGCATTTGCCTAGCGTGTATTAGGTCCTGGACTCAGTCTCTAGCAATGGAGGGGGAGACAGAGGGAGAGAGGTTCCCAAAGGCTCCAGACCTTCACTACAGCACAGCAGGGACTGGACTGCAACATAAGATGTGAAGAGGATGGATCCAGCCCATAATGCGGGGATCCACACCCTTGCAGTCTGATTAAAATGCCCACAGTTCTGTATTCTTCCGCTTCATTTGTTTTAAGTTTTGTTGGGTTTTGTCTTTGTCGTTTGATTGTTTGTTTGATTTTTGAGGAGGGACACTTGAAGCACATTTGCAGATGTTTGTTGTATATCGTGCACATCCTGGGCATGTAACCCTGTTTTCTCGGATCTGTTCAGAGCCATTCACACAGTTTACCTGCACCTCGTCTGCCCTCTTCTGCCCCTCATCTACCTGTGGAGTTGGGAAGCCTGGGAAATTCATACATATAGTGAAAGGAGACAGATACAGGCCTTGTTTCACTACCACGCCCCCTAGGGTCTCCCTGATACTGACTTAATTCAGAGACTGTGTTGGGAAATACAGTGAAGCTTGCTTGTCCTTCGAGAGAAGCAGATAGTCAGCTACATTGTGGTGGGAACATCTTATTCCCATGGCACCCCTCATACCTAGTCATCTCAGGTCCTGGGAAATAAGAAACTGAATAATTGTTTTTTAAATAAATGAGCCTATGACTGAATGGAAGTCAAGGAGCATGATAAGTTATATCAGAGACACAAGGTGCAGTCAAAGCACAGGACAAGCCTTGTCAACTTCCCAGGGGAAGGGCATAAGAGAACTACTGAAATAAAGGAAGTTTTGTCTTGGATACTTAAGAATGAATATGTGTTGAGATAAGGCATAGGATCTCATTATGCTATTTCTTATAACTACATCATAAGACCAGAAAATGAAGAGAAACAAAACTTTTATCCCAAGGTTGTAACATTAAAACGGTCAGTTTTCTCATGGCTGGTATGAAGAATCTGACATTCACAATTTAGAAGGGGTTTTATCTGGCTTACTGTTTTAGGGGTTTTAGTCCACGGTCCGCTGACTCTGAGGCAGGAACATCATGGGAGGTGGGTGTAGTGCGGGAGAGCTGGTGACTTTGTGGTAGCAGCAGGGAACCAGAGCAGGGAAGATCCTGAGAGTAGGGGTCAAGGGTCAGATATAGTCCTCAAGGTCACACCCATGACTCTCTCAGAGCCACTCAGAAGTGTGCTTTAGTAATCTTCTAGGTACCTCTCAATTCAATCAACCAGGCAATCACAATGAAACTTCACAGCTATTATTACACAGCAGAGCTGACATTCAGAACTGGCTGGCTCAGACAACTCAAAAAGGAAGACCTAGAAGGCCGTGTGGTCCTGCTGAACCACAGTGAGGGATTTGTGTTGAGACCCAAAGGGGACCAGAAGAAGAAATAAAAATCATCGTAAACCTTTAAAACATATCCAATGCTACGTTCCTTGGGGATTTACCCTGCTGCAGTTACGAAACGGGAGATACTGTTTGGAACCCTCCCCACGAGGCCCAGTCCAGTGCCCCAATCAAAGTTTTCCAGGACAGAAGCTTTCTGTGTCATCGTCCAGCAGGCTGGTCAGCCTTCCTGTACCTAGATCCCACCAAAATCTCCACTGCTTCAGCTGGTGCCAGGTTTAAACAAAATATATGGTGCCTCTGCCACAGTGTTTCCTGAAAGACCCTGCTTGGGAGGGTATCTGAGAATACGAAGCACAAGCAGCCAACCTGCCTCTCTGATAAGACCTTAATCTGCTTTGCAGAAAAAGCAAAACAAAACCAAAAAAACCTAGGCAGAGATTATGGCTTGGCATTTACCCTCCAAGAAAATTGGAAAGGAATGATCACATTTTCCTGCCCTTCACAAAGGATGACTGAGAAAAATATGGGGTGTTGTTGTTTTGTTTTGTTCTTTGAATTCATGCAAATTCCCACATTACGGCTGTTGTGGAAATTGCTTAAAAACCCGATGGTATCTAGTGCAGAGCTTCCCCCAGCCTTCTGGCTAAGTATTTATCAATACTCTTTGACGCGAGCCCCCGTGATATGCCCACAACCTAAGGCTCCTGAATGCCCACCATCTGTCAAGAGTTTTTGATTCATCTTTATGGATGAATCAATGTCATCAGCACCTTGTAGAGGTCAGCTCTCCCCTTGGTCTGCAGTGCTGGTTTGCATTCTTACCACACCCAGATGTCCTGAAGACAGAGTGAATTACCTTCAGACGCTGCCCGTGGAGCCCAGGACTCCGGATTCAGGGGTGTTACAAGAACTGGATGGAGAAGCTCATTTTTCCTTTTCCTGACTAAACAGCCCTTTATGTCACAGGGGAGCAGTAAATCGAGAATTTTCCTGTTTCTAATGGTGATTGGCTTAGTCTGGTTCAGGAATCTTATTCTCTATTTTTGCTTTTGTTGTTGTTTGCTTGTGTTTTGTCTGTTTTCCTATCTGATTTCTGTGGGCATCCGATTCCTATCTCCAAAGGTGACTGATCACCTACAGATGGTCTTTCCAGGAGAAATGAATGCCCAATGCTTATTGTTATCACTTTCCTATGAAAGACTTGGAGAAAAGGACCATGGCTTGGGCATCACTGCATCTCAAGTACAGGGTTTGCATTTAGTAAAGGCTCAAGAAATATTGAATCAATGAATAAATATTTCCACATCATATGGAGTCTATTATAAGGATGTCACAATGTAGGTGGAAAGATTGTGTTTACTGAAGAAGAATTTATTAGTGGCTATTTTTCATAAGGAGTCTCAAGGGCAATCTCAAATTCATTCTCTCTCTCTCTGTCTCTCTCTCTCAACCATGAAACTTCAGTAATGTGAACTAGTCGATGTGTTTGCGATTTCTTTTCATTCCATCCTATTGATAAGCCCATCCTCACATCCCAAGACACCCATCAATCTAATTGTTCATTCCTTTTTCCATGTTTTCCCAGCTCCCACTTTTCTATTTTGAGATCTTCAAAAATTTTAGGGATGTCAAAAATATCATGAGAAAACCAAATCAAAACAAATTTTACTTTTCAGAAAGAGGTATTTGTAAGTTTAAATCCCAGCTCTGACATTTATTAGCTGGGTGGACTTGAAAAAGTTATTTTACTATGCTGAGATTATTTTTCATCATATGAAAACAACAATAGGAATTTCCACAAAAAAATTAACTAAGCCTTTATTATAACATAGTAGGTGTTCAATATAATGTTTAGCCTCCTATCTCTACATTTTTTTTATCTTTTTTCTAAATTTTTTTGAGAGAGGTCTTACTGTGTAGCCTGGCTGGCCTCAAAATCAAGCAACTCTTCCCGCCTCAGCCACCTGAGTGCTGGAATTACAGATGTGTGCCATGACACACTGTTCTCTGCCTTTTTAAAATCTGAGTAAAAAATTGTCCACTGATAGTATAGTATTGTTTTCATGCATTCACTCTGTCTTCACTTGGTTAAACACAGAGTTACAGCAATGCACAGAGTGGGTCCAGCCCTTGCCTTCATGAGACAAAATATGACACTTAGCTTTGGATTGAGAATGAAGAGATTGTGGGAGATCATGGAGCTTTACAGTCCTTCCCCTCAAAGGACTCATGGCATAATAAGAGAAGATCAGTTAAAAGACAAACAAGCAGCACACAATGTTACCCCAAGTCTCCATATCAAAGAATGTGTTGGCCAAAGACCCTGCTCAAAGCAGCCTCCCTGCCTGCGGCCATCAGCGAAGCCGCTTCCTTGGAGGAAGGTCATGGAGGAGAGCCAGGCGACCGGTCTTTTCATCTTTAACCAGTATAAATATTATCACACTGCTGCCATGAAAATGAAGTCCTCTGCTTTTAATCCACTTCCTCTTGAGGATAAATCACTTTGCCTAAAGCCCAGGTATGCAGGGGCCCCAGAGGAAGGAAGAGAAAAAAAAACACATACATGCACGTGCACAAGCCAGTTTAACGAAGTTGCACAGCTAGTTCCTCTTAGTTCATTGAAAAGGAAGTTTTGTGCTAATACTTTTTTTGGACAATATTTCACTCCTATATGTTTTACTCTGAACAACTATGACTGAAACAATGAACGATGTATTATTTATGGTTACTCTCCTATCAGCCTGTTCTGAAAATGTTTTATTGTTACATTTTTCTGTTTAAATTAAAAAAAAAAATAAAAGACACGGAAGTATGGTCAATATCAGTGGAGAGTCTGGTAAGCAATTTTCTTAGCCAAAAAGCTAATCTCCGTGCATTGCCTGGGACAGGGCTGGCAGGAAACGGAGGTGATCCAGGTCAGCTCCCCATGCAGTGGAATGCTTCTTTCAGAGGTTGGCTGCATGCTAAAGGAAGCAGTGATGAATGAATCTAGGAAACAGACCCACTCATCTGTGAGATGCATCCTTTCCTGCCCCATTTTTCTGTCCTCTCCTGGAATGTCCTGTTCTCTAATCTTTGCTTCTCAGTCGCTCACAGTTTAGGGCCTTTGCTTCCCAATGCATTCTGAATTAAACAGTAATCCCCTGGGCCCTGCCTGGAAATGAAGGTCGGTTTGTGAATCAAAGTCAAAGGATGTCTACTGTTTGAGGAGAATGCACACAGTGTGGATCTAAGCTTGATCTTGACACAAATTGGTGAAAAATAACAGCCTTGTACAAGATAACTAGGAGGTTTGGGGAAAACTTGGGTTAGATTTTTGTCTTCCAGTTGCATGGATTTAAATTCTCCAAATCATGGGTTTTCATTCGTTAAGATGCAAATAATGTGTTGAGGTCATCAAATTGCTGGGAGATCCCAATAAAATAATGCCAGTACATAAACCAGAGTAGATGCTGCTTATAAACATGATTTCTTGCCTTTTTCTTTGGAACTCTGCCTCCGAGTATGTGGCCTCACGGGTTTTTCCATTTCTTCATAAAACCAACAAAATGGGAGGAAAGTGTGCTCCTCTCCCCCATCACCGAGCATTTTATGTTGTGCATAGAAGTCCCCAGGACGCAGACCCCACAGAGTAAATTGCCCCTCTAACTTTGCAAACAGCTTTATGAGACAGGTGAGTGCCAGGTGGCTTTTAGCAATCTGGTGGCTGCAAGGTGGGAAATGGTCAGCTTCACTGCCCCTGCGTATTGTCTCCTGTCACTCCAGCCTGCAGGACACGCACACCTGCAATTAGCAACTGGCTGGTGGCCTTTAAAAGCCCCTTGCCCGACTCTGTTTTTTACCTGTCTCTCACAGGAGACCTAAATGTGCCTGGATGCTAATAAACCTGGAATTATTCCATTTTATCAAGTTCAAGGCTGACAGCGAGGATGAGAAATCAGGAAAATCCAGCCACCACATTATCCGTTATCTTGGGGACCAGCTTGGAGTGTCTGACAGACCCATGTGAGCATGCAGTGGACTTCAGCTTTTGTCTCTGGGTTTGCTTGCTTCTTGTTTCAGTTGCTGCCCAGATTAGCTGTTCTATCGGTCATTACTCAAGCGCTTGTCCTTGCAGGAGGCTTTGCACTGTGCTTCTTGTCTCACCTGTGCCCAGCTCCGGTGGCTGACGGCAGGTTTTGAGCATATTCCTAGTGTATCAGTGCAGCCGTTAGTGCTAAACATAGCAGCGCGGTGAAAGGCCCAAGCAGCCCTTATCCTCATAAAACTACCCATGCAAGCAGTGATGCCTGACTCCCTGCACTCCCATCTCCCTTGGCCGGACCCCTCCGTCTGTCCACGGGCTGAGTTCCCACTGTGGGTGTCATCGTAGTGTCAGAGTAGACAGGCCGTCCTCAGAGACCGGTCCTGCAATTTCTAAAGGCTCTCGTGTTTAGGGACACTAGCTTTGCTTTCTTACTACCTGGGTTTACATCGAACGCCACCACTTACTCCTAATGTACATGTGACAATGTACACGTTAAGAAATTGCTTTTTTTCCCTCCCTTTTCATTTTTTGAAATGTGAAGCAAAACTGTATCTACTTCTAAAGATTAGCATGAGGGTGTAAGAAGACATGTTTTTTTGACAGCAACAATCCCTGGGTCGAAAACTTCACTCGGTCTTTGTTAAAATTCATTTGTTCTGCTCATGAGAAAAATGAGGCCTAATAAGGGCAAAGTTTTACTCCTAAAGGTACAATACAAACTAAACAAGATCCTAGGCAAGACAAGTGTTTCTGAATAGTTTCTCTGCAAATCATTCTCCAATATGTCTGTGAAACTTCACTCAGTGAAACGTTCTTTGCTTTAATGAACATCGTGAAAAAACTGTCCAGAAGATGAATTTCTTCCAGGCTGGATCTGGCAGTCAGTCGGTCACTGATCTTCAGGAGAGCATAGAAGCAAGGTGGACAAGGTGAATAAAAGCAGTTTTCAGCATAGTGGGGCTGGTGATACAACGGAATCAGGGAAGCCAGTGTGAGGACCGATGCTATTGGCTGATTCCAGGGGCGCTACTGTGAGAACTGATGCTATAGGCTCATTCTGCCTGAACAGGTGGGTGTAGGCTAGGCATGGAAGCAGTCCCAGGGAGATAATGCCTGAGTTTTCAGGAAGGAGGAGCTGAGTTTCACAGAAGGAAACCGATGTGAGGAGGAGAGGACCTCCTGTGCCTGCTCACCATCCTTATTTACTGCCTGCTGCACAATTTATTCAGCATTATCTGGAGCTTTGTAACTGCTCCCAACGTGGTTCCCCTCATCATAGAAATTGTCCGCCTGGCTTATAACCAAAGGGGTTTTCCAGATGCATATTGGATCATAACCCCAGCAACCCCCTGGGTGACCCAAGCGTACCAACCCCCAGCTGACCAGATCAGGATGCACTGTCTGGCTCTGCTTTTTTTCCAGAGTTTTCTCACTCCACTTGCTCTCCTAGATGGCTTCCTCAAATCTCACCTGAATCCCCACTGTTGAGGACACTTGACCCGAGACATCACAAGCTCTGGTGGTGTCACAGCCTCATGGCTCAGGGCACACTTCTGGCTTTGAGTACACTTTAATTGCCAGGCTGCCCAGTAGCCTACACGGTTTCTATTTCCCATTGCCTCCCAAGTGCCTAGCACATTTAACGACATATTCCACAAGCTTTTCTTGGGGCAGGAAAGCGCAGCGGCCAAAAATCAGTTATGTAGATGCTGTGGTTTGAATGTGGTTTATCCCCTCTGAAGCTTATGTTGGGATTTAGTCCTCACTGGAAGGCATTAAGAGGGGGCAAATTTCACCCAGCTGTGATGTTTAGAGCTGGGACCTCTGAGTGATGAAGAGGATTAGATAGGGTCCTGGGGAGGAGCTCCCATGACTGACCTTATAAAAGAGAGTCAGAGACCACAATACACACCCATGCGTTCCTGTTCTCATTCCATGTGACACTCAGTACCCTCAGGAAGCTGCCAGCTTAAAGGTCATCACCAGATGTGGACCCTCAATCTCGATCTTCCAGAATCACAAGTCTACATTATCAATCTTTTATTGTCTCACACAGCCAGAGTGGTCTTGTGATGTTAGTAACGGAAATCAACTAGTGGATTGGAGGAAGATCCGTGGCCTAGTTAGTCTGTGTTTGCAGCAGCTGAAGAAATGCAGGAAAGATTAGCCTTAGGTTCTTAGCCTTTGGTGAAAGCAGTGAGAAGAGTTGGGAAGCTCCGTAACAACATCAAATAGTTGTCAAATTCAGAGACAGCTTGGCTGTCTGTTAGATTACAGAAGCTTCCAATATTTCAATATCTCATGTGGTGAAGAATGATTCTCTATCACTAGTCTGTCTGGACAAACTAGAAGGGAGATTGTGTCCGGAGAGGTAGTAAGGGGATTACAACAGCACAAACTGAGCTGAGTCTGCTAAGACTTGCTGTCCCTGTCAGTGGTGAACACACAAGTTAAATGGAGAATGCTCTCATGGGCAAACTCACAGAGCTTGCAAAAATGTAGAATATTTGAAATTTGTGGTTATTCTTCATATTACTCATCAGCAGGTATTTTGTGAAACATATTTAACTTGATAAAGTCAAAACTAAGCTGCAGTTGCTCTTGTGGATGTAAAAATTCTACCATCAGGTCTGTGATGGTTTTGTTGCTTGGTCTTTATTTAAAATAAAAGTTGAATATTCTGAATTTCCCTACTACACATCAATGATTTGTATGTAAGGTTTTTTTTTTTTACAGTGGTTTGAACTCAGGCTGAAGATTAACATTTTTCTCTATGAAATTCCAACCTCATTCACTATTACATAGCATTAAATGGTGTTAAGAATTCGGTTTTGAAGTAGCCTTGATAACATTTGTGATGAAATCAACATAAAAGTTCAAAGTGAAATAACGATGTCCACATCTTACACTGTGATGAGTTATTTCAGTGACAACTAATACTGTGTGAATGACAGGTTAACCTTTATAATTTTCCTTGCTGCAAGAAATTTTTAAAAGTCACAGTATTTTCACCCTGGCATGAATTTATATCAAATAGATTTATGAAACTGCAATATTTTTCAGATCTCAGTGCAAGAGGAAAGGAAGTTTCTGTATTTCAAAAATCTATTTAAAAGTTCAGTTGAGGTGTTTGCATCAAACCTTCACTTGAAAGTGATTAATCTGTAAAGTAATGACATATTAAAAGGGAAATAGAGAAAAGAGACTAATAAAATTCTGTAAATGCTTTCTGAGTGATGAATATGGTCAATCATATGTTCATAGGCTGATAAATATTTAGCATTCCAAACTGTAAAAAAAATTCAAATATGAAATATGTAAAACTTTACTACAGATTCCTATGGACAAGTGAAAGTTTGCAATTGATTTGATGGTTGGTAACAAACTTTGAATTTCAATAAGTATGATATTATTCCTCATTCCCCCCAAATTCTATCATTCTTAATGGACCTATATTAAAAATCTATATTAGAAAGCATTCAATTATTATTTTTAACTTCATCAATATAAAATGTTGATAATTTGTATTTCCTTTCATTATGTAAGTACTGGTAATAACTTCAATTTTGCATGTTTGCCCATGAAGCATAAAATATATACTATCTGGTCCAGAAAGTAGAAAATAGAGCACTGTGTGATGCGATGGAATAAATGTCAAAGTTGCCGTTAGGGTCACAACAGGGAAGCTTGTCTAAGGGGTGCTTTCCTCCTAGAGCGAAACACTGAAACATTTAGGGGGTGATGTACCATGACTCCGGCAGTGTCATTTCAAATGGGCATCAAAGGAAAGCAACTGTGACAAACATGCTACAATGACTAGCTCTGCATGAGTGATGTGCATCCATGTTACTTTTTCATTTTCTGTAAATTGAAATTTTCAGAATAATTTCTGGGAAGACTGAGGCCTTTTCTGACCAATGCATCTAAAATAACTGCCAATCACTTCTGAGGCCACCTTCCCCTCTTATGTTATGTTACTTATTATCACAGGACATTTCTTCTTAAATATCCCTTTCTTGTATGATTATCTTTTTCTCCTGAGATAAACACGAAGTCACAGGAAGTTAAGGATACTGTCTCGTTCCTTTGCCTTATTCTCAATAGCTGCAATCCCACTGATACATTATGGCAACTAAACATTTGTTGAATAAATGTAAGAAAAGAAGATAATGCAAGTAGGAAACACAGAAATCAATGCTTGGTTTAGCTTTAGGACAGAACAGGCACCACACTATTCATCCTTCAGCTCCAGGTGGAACAGGGTCGCTGCGGCTCCATCGGGGTCTGCTCAGTTCTCACCTGCTCTCTCTTGCTCTTGTTCTCTCTTCTGCTTTCCCCTTAGCTCCCGAAGTGAGTCTCAGTCTTCTCTCAGTCACATAGAGTGATTCTTAGGATCTCTGGGTTTTGCATTTACAGGGTATCCTGTGGTTGGTCTCCTGTATTTTCTGTACTAACTGATACTGTTTCGGTTCTGGCTCTAGGAACCAGTCCCCAGTTCAGCTCTATCTTATTCCCACTTTGGGGAGCGGTGAGAATGTCATGTTTTGGGTCCTGATCTTAACTTTTTATTTACTTTCCTTTATGTCCTCTCAGTCCTTCAAGATAGGCATTATCCTCTCTATCCCATCGTGACAAGATGGAGAAACAGAGATTATACATCTTCTCTGACATTGTCTCACATTGTTACAAGAGCAGAACTAAAACCCAAGTCCCTTTAGGCTCAGTGGTTTCCGGATGGTCAAGCCTTTCCCTCTGCCCATATTGTGATGCACACTTCATTCCAGCCTGTAGATGTGGAATATTCACTTTGAGACCATTTTAGTGTTTCTAACCACAGTTCTCCCTGGATTCAGTACCAAACCCATCTAGGAAAGTGTCTAACAGTTAATCCCTAGAGCCCCTCCTTAAGGACTTGTTGATTACTATAACTCAATAGTCTAAACTTTAAACAATGGACTTTCCTAAAATCGTCATTATTGATTGGCACTGGTGCAGTAATTAGTAAATGAATCTCTTAGCAGCTGCAGGGCATGCAGATGGACGAAGTGTCCTAGGGCTGGCTATGAAGCCTTCCAGCCTGTAAAGTAAAGAACCTCTTCACTTACTCCCTTTCCCGGGGTTGTGGGTTATGACTGTAGGTATTGTTTAGTGTGGGATTGCATGCAGTCATTGCAAAAACAAACTTCAGAGACCCCTACTCATGCTAGAATCTAGGTCTCTCTATTCATCAGCAAGAGAACTTGAGCCAATTCTAACTCCTGAAAAGAGCAAATTTGGGCAGAATTATTGAGGCTGTCCTTGGGAAATATCTCAAGTATCCTGTAGCATGTAACTGTGTGCTGTTACTGGTATTTGTTCACTGGCTTTTACCAAGATCTATGGAGCTTTATGCTCCTTTCTGTGTCTTACAGAACTCTTCTCTTACTTTTGTAACCAGCAGCCACAGAGACCCTGTGCTATATCTGCATGCACTTGGAAGATCTTCACGGAGCTCTTAGTTCAGATACCATCTCTCCACGCAGTCTCATGCCCATCTATTTCCATCCACTCTTCCATCCCAGGGAGCCCTGTCCACCTCCTACTGTCACGCCATCTCCCTCCTCTGTTTCATAGTTTTGTTGTAGCACTTATTAATATTTGTTTTCCCAGTGGATTCTGCATCAAGCAGGGACTCTGGTAAGTGCTACATTGTGCTTCCACATCTGCTATGATATCAGGAACATAGTGTGACATAAGTGGTATGTTAATGCACTTTCAATCGATGACTGTTACATTCATTGGGAAATGTATCCCTGTCCCTGTAATCTTGTACAGCGATCTGTGGTACAGTACAGGATTCTTCAGCTCCTTCCAAGCCACACATTGTTTTGATACACTTGAACATCAGAGGGCCTCATTCTCCTAAATACCATCAGGAACTGGAGTCCTGCATAGGTGCCTTATATACCTGAATAAACCCTGACACGCAGAACTCTTGATCTGATTTTTACTAGGATGGGAAAACTAGATCCAATTTTGCTTGCTTCTATTTGTGTTGAACCTTGCTTTTTTTTTTTTAAGTTGCAAAACATCATTTCAAATTATAGTAGTGAATACGTCTTTCCCCATTCTGTACATATGTTCCCAGAAAAACCTAAAATGCTATTTTCTTTTCTCTTTCCTTCCTAACCCCTCACCACAGTGTTTTTACTAGACTTTGAGTCTTTCTTTTGTCAAGAGTAGAATGAGGGCAGTAGATTCCCTGGCAGGATTATGGTGAGAAATAAGAACAAAATTCACAAAGTGCTTGGCACAGAACAAACTTCAACAAATAGCTCCTGGCTGCCTCTTTTACCAGATGATTAGCATTTGCCACTAACCTGTTCTGCAAGTCTAGCATTGCTCTCCCAAGCAAATGTTTTAGCAGCAAAGCAAAGAGAACTGTGGCAAAGAGCTTCCCTGTATCATTTCCAAGGTTGCTTGGCCAGATTGCCTTCATTAGCAGCTTCATCAGACCTCAGGTCAATGTGCACACTTTCCCCACCTGCTGGTGCCCTGCTCGGCAGGCTGGAAACCCCCATTTGTTTGCTTCTGTATTGCATCCAGGTACTGCTTCAATACTGAGACTGCTCATAATTGAATGTTTTGCTACCTAGGCTTAAGTTATCAAACAATGAAGGGATGCAGGTCCTTAGTAAGATTGCAGCAAATTATAGGAGGCATCTTTCTGGGATGATTGCTTTTGTATTTAATTGTATGCTAATTATTAGTTCTGTCAGGCAATTACCCAATGGGATAGCAAAGTAACAGTGAGAGACAGAGAGAGAGAAAGAGAGAGAGAGAGAGAGAGAGAGAGAGAGAGAGAGAGAACATGAGTATATATGTTAGTCTCACAGGCCAATTTACCAAATGAAAAGATACAAAAACAAACTGCATATGAATGCCTTCGGGGGAAATGGTTGGCATGGTTGTCTAGAAATGAGAGCACATGGAATACTCTTGTTTTCTCAGAAACAGGCACCTCATATGGTTCCCAGCCCAGCTGACATAATGCAAGGAGGAAGCACAGAGCTGGCGGAGGCAGAGTTGGAGCTTGGCCACCTTGTCTCTGCTGTCAGTCACCTGCTTAAGGTGCTGAGGGCATCCACACTTCCTTCTGCCATAATCATGCATTTCAAAATAACCAGGAGAGATCTGCTTACATGTTCTTACCACAACCAGATGGCAAATATTAGAAACTGTAGGTATGCTAACTGCTGTGATTTAATAATTACCCTATGCTATCAGGTACTGAAAAATCACGGTGTACCTCATACCTATGTGCAATTATCATGTGGAAAAGACAAAATGAATATTAAAAGATCCACTGATTTGCTGCATATTAATAGTTAAAAGTCCAAACCCAGTAAAGGTGATCTTGCTCCCCGGGCTGTCTTTGCCCCTTCTCAGTGTTTGCACCGTCTGAATCGACCTGCTGTGGCCTCATCTTGAGCTATTGGCTATGTGCAAGTTGCCCTCTCATCTGCCACTGCCCAGGGCATTAACTCTGCAACAAGCCCAGTGCTCTTGGAACCCCTCAGGAGAGGGCTGTTTCTCTGGTCCTCAGGCCAGTACTCACTCTCCTCTGATCTCCACAGTCCTGGGCATCCTCTGGCTGATGATCCATCCTCTATCGCAAGTGTCTGAGCTCCTGGGGACCACTAGCCATGTCTCCCCGCTTTGCATGAGGTGCACAGCACACTGCAGAAACTGAGTAGGGCCTCTGTGCAACGTGCAATCCGGACTCGCCCAGGGGAGCTGGAGGATCAAGACTGGGAGACATTCTATAATGCATCTACCCCTTCCCGTCCTATCTTCCCATTCTTATCCCAAAAGGAAAAAATATAAAAGCAGCTTTGGAAAGACCCCCCCGTCTGCATTCCTCCTGGGGTGGGGCTCCTCAAAGCCATGCTTCCCACCGCTGACCTGCTCCAGACCTCATCATCTCCCGCCCTGGGTACCTTCACATCCTGAGCCCCTTACTAATACTAATTACTGTTTCTAGAACCTTCTTTCCTGACTCTTCCTATTAAGTCATCTAAATTTTCTCTCAAAAGCATCTGTTTTAAGGGAGTGGGGGCAGAAATCCACCCCTAAGTGAAGATTTATTTGCAAGTGATTTGGAAGTTCTCCTCAAGAAGCACAGGATTGTCATGAGAAGAGGAAGGAAAAAAAAGAAAAAGCAGAACACTGAGGGAAATCAGTGCCCAGGGAGACCCTACGGGAATCATTTCCGCCCTCCTCGAGAGGGAAACTCATCTGCAAAGTGCACGTCTTTTCCAAAGCAAGCAGGGGAATCAGATTTCCTGGACTCTTCCTGCTACCTGTGCACATTAGTTAGCATTCCCTAGAGGAACGGAACCACTCATACCTGTGCGTGTGCGTGTGCGTGTGCATGTGCGTGTGCATGTGTGTGTGTGTGTGTGTATAATTAAGCAAGCACATTCATTACGGAGGTGACAGGGTCAGACCTGGGAGACTCCACCATGGCTATCAGTGCAGTGAGAACCAGATGATCTAACAGCCACTCAGCGCCCCCCAAAACTGGAAGCCTCAAAACAAGAGGGGTCGAAGGTTCAGTGTCTGCTCAAGGCTGGAGATCCGGGAGACCGCTGCAGAGCTGCCGAAGTGTGGCTGGGTTGGAGGCTGAAGAAGCTGGAGTCTGGTGTCCACAAGCGCAGGCAGCAGCCAAGGAAGCACCTGTCCAAGTGGAGTCAAGCTTTTAAGTGCGGGTGGCTTCCTCCTTCTTCCCCTTTTCATTCTGTCTGAGTCGCAAGCCCATTGGACATTGGTTTCTGGAACCAGCCTGAGTCTTTCTCCCTCAGTTTGTTGGCCCGCATGCTAATTATCCCTGGAAACATCCTCACAAACACACTTGAGAGTGTGCAGTACTAATCCGCTAGTCAACACTCAATCAAGTCCAGCTGTCAGTGAAATCAGAGGTCATCCTTTGCCTGAAGTTGGTTTGAACATGATCCTCCCAAGGAAAAATCATAAGTGTCGGCACTGAAAGTCAAGAAGTTTGGATTAATTGGAAGGCAAACTCAATCAATAAACTGATTAACAGATACAAAGGGAATCCTAGGGAATCGGGAACACAAACAGTGTGCCACAGGCTACCCCTGGCATCCAGTAACTGACTGATAAGGGGACCTAGGTGTGACACAGCATCTGGGAAAACATTAGATCACAGAGGTTCCCACTAGGATTCCAGCTCCATTGAGGCAGAGCCCTTGGACTCTACCTTCCCTTTAGCTTTCCACTGCAGTCCTGAAGCTTAGTCACGTGGCCTCCTCCTCCTCCAGAGATAGACAGAGAGAGAGAGAGAGAGAGAGAGATCTTCACTCTCCTCTTGCTACTCTTATGAAAAAAGTTTCTCTTTTCTCATCTCCTCCTCTTGTAATTGTCTTCATTTTTTTACCTCCTGTCTTTCACCGAAGTTCCGAAGTAAAGATTGCTCCAAAAACGGAGGAACTTCGGCCTTGTTTCTGGCCAGGCTCCTACTGATACATTCTTGGGCAGTGTTCTTGGCTTTGCTCTGCTGGAAGTGGTGAGACTTTTCTGTCTCAACTCCTTTCTTTAAAGCTTCGCTGAGGCTTATTTTCCTGTTGGCTCATTCTCTTCTTCTATCTTGGCCATCATTGGCCACTGTGTCTTGGAAAAATTACAAGGGTGAATAAACTTGCAAGAGCACCAAAATGAGGAGGAAGATGGTCAATAGATGTTTCTGGATTGACTAAAAATGATCCATTTGGGTACTTGCATGGACGTGGCTGTGGTTCCCCAAATGGTCTGCACTGGCCAAGACCAGCAGGAGGCAGAGTTTTACCCATGGGCATGGAGTTACCTGGCATCTTCAGGAACATGGAAGGGCTCCTGTTTTTACCATCACTGACACTCTGGATGTAAAGAGGTCCAGCATCTCCTCCTGTCAAGCCATCTCCACCCTACCAGCCCCATCGTCACCTTGACAGTCTCCGTACACGGCACCAGCAGGTAAGGGAGCTACTTAATTGGCAACCAGCCTTTGCGGCTGTGCTTGAGATGGGGGCCCTTGGAATGAATGCTTTTCTGAGAGAGTGAAAATTTGCAAATGTCACCATCTCTCCTCATTTTGTTTTCTGCATAAAAAAGAAAAAGAGTTCTATGTGGGTCCCACGTTTGCCCTTTAATCACACAAATACCAGATTATGTTAATCAGAAACAAAATGAAGAGGACATATGTCTCCTGAGATATATTTAGAAAGAGAGAGGGAGTGGTTTTGAAGAATTGGCTCTGGTCACTGTGGAACACTCTGCTGGGCAGGCCGGCCAGCTGGAGACCCAGGGAAAGAGGAGCAGTTTAAGTCCCAGGGTGATTTGTCAGTGGAATCCCTGCCTGTTCTGTCTTTTGATCTAGGTCAGGCTTTTGTTCGGCCCAGGCTTTCAGCTGATTGCAGGAGGCTCAGTCACACCGTGGGAGGCAGCCTGTTTTATTTCTCATTGACAGGCTTTAATGGAAATTTCATCCAAAACCATCTTCATAAAATAGTGTGATCAAATATTGGGGTATTAAGATTCAGCCAAGAAGGCAAATAAGATGAATGACACACACCTATGACACGCTCACCCAGACCCTGTCAGGTCTCTGAGGGGTTTGGAAAACATAGATGTCCCGTTATCACCTCCTCGATGCGTGTGCTGGGCCTAGACCTACGCTGTGTATGTATCAAACTTGCCCCAGCAGCTGGACAAGTGAAGCAAACACGTCCAGGAGTAACAGCAGTCGGAGTGAGATGAGAGGACACAGGGCCAGTTGAAGAAAGCATCACAGCCCACTGGGAAAACTGAGAGATCCAGGAAGAGATGGCTGGGGGTAAATTCTGACTCCCCTGCTCACAAGTTGAGTCACCTGGGGAAAATTATTTACCTCCTCTGTGCCTCAGTTTCCTCTGTTGCCAAAAGGAAACAGTAAAGGAACTTACTGCAGAGTTAGTATGGGATTTAAGTTAAAATCTGTATGTCTTTGACTATGTTTTCTGTCAAGAATGAGTCCTGTGTGAATGCTGTTATTATTTTACTTTAATAGGCTCAAAAAGCTAAATTATCACCTTTAGCACCATTTGCAGAAGGTACACCACCAGCTAGCACCTGTCCTTCATGGCCCATAAATTGTGTAATTGCTGGCCTCTCTCCCATTTCATTTCATCCTCTTAAAGACTTAGCACGCTGTTCATTGCTGCTGCCTTCTAGGATAGGTGAAAAACTGAAACTTGAGAGTCTCATCTCTGTCTCCCAATCTATGCCGCCGCCCTCCAGTCTCCTCTTCAACAAACAGCAGGATCAACTGAGCTCTCAGTCATTCCCACACCTTCCGTCCTGAGGAATCATGGGAGTCCTTCCATGGAAGGCAGCTCCGCGCAGTGAATGATTTCAGCCACCTGCCTATAGCAATTTGACTTCCCGTCATCACAGTCAAATGAGACTGGCCAATGAGTCAGGATAGGTGGGCTGCTCTTGTGCTTCTCTTCCTGGAGAAGGATGTGGCTTCCTTTCCCTGGGCAAGCTCCTCCTTGGTCCTGACAGTGCACAGAGTCTGCGTGTGTCTCTGTGTCTTTCAGAGAAAGTTGTTTTCCACCCACATGTCCCAGGCAGTGTGTGGAATGATTCTATCCAGGTCTGCTGCAGGATGGACTGAACATTAACTCTGAAGTCCAGATTTTAGACAATAGGTCTGGAGCTGCAGCCAAGAAAGCAGCTATAAAGTGGGGCTAATTACAGAGAGCATCTCCTTGAGGCTGGCTGGAAGCTGAAAAAGCACTTGGGTGCCCTGGCGTGTTAGATTATCTATGGAAACACTTCCTTCCTCTTCCCTTCTTACCCCTGTCCTCACCCGCTGCTTCTCCCAGAAACCTTCGCATATTGGTCTTACCCCAACACCCACTGCATTTATGGATTGCAAATAGCTTATTATACAATACCAGTTCTACATGAATATCATAATTAAATTACATGATGTCTGACTCTAAGCACATACTCATGGCCTGGTTTTGGGGGCCAGTCTCTTCCAAAAGAATTCTGGAGGCTTATGCTTTGCTTAGGAAATAGGAGAAGAGTTTAATTATGGATGCTGCTGATACCCTGCTGCCTCTGCCTGTGATGTCCTTAAAGGGAAGGGGCCATTGGCATCTGGACCAGTGGGACAAGAAATCCTTGCTGTGTCTCCAGTCTAAACTCTCTCAGGGCACCTCACCGCCATCTCTCTGTTGAGGTCTCGCCACTCCTTAAGTCCTTTAATTTTATAGATCTGACATACTCAGGATCTGCCTTCTGTCAGCTTTCTGCATTCTTCCTTCTCTCCATTCTCTCTCTTCTTCCTGAGAAGTTAAGGTTAGCTAAGCCTTAGGAAGATAAGCACTCAGATGAAGAGCTGCTGACCATAACCGCTGACTGTTCCTCCTCAGGCATCCTCCGTGATTTTGCCTTAACAAAGCACCGTGGGTGGTATGGATTAAGTGGTGGAAGTTAATTTTCTAGCAGTTCTGGAGGCTAAAAATCCAAGATCAAATTTCTGCCCAGTTTGGTTTCTGACAAGGGCCTTCTTCTTCCATGACCGATCGACCTTATGGCCATGTCCGTGGCTTTTCCTTGGTGCCTGGGCTTAGAGAAGGAACAAGTCCTGAGGAACTCAGACGGACTCTCCTGTCATCACAATGGGTCCCACTCATGGGGCTTTTAAGTTTATTCCCTTCCTTATAGATCCTAACTTGTAATATAGTTATGAAAGTTTGGGCTTTAATATATGAATTTGGAGATGATACAAACATTCAGTCCATAAGGCCTGGCTGCCATGATCTGAATACTCATGCCTCCAAAATTCATATGTCAAAGTCATGAACCCCAATATGATAGTATTTGGAAGCAGGACCATAGGAGA
This sequence comes from Hydrochoerus hydrochaeris, assembly GCA_004027455.1. Classification (NCBI taxonomy): domain Eukaryota; kingdom Metazoa; phylum Chordata; class Mammalia; order Rodentia; family Hydrochaeridae; genus Hydrochoerus; species Hydrochoerus hydrochaeris. The sequence continues at coordinate 51,696 of PVLA01003368.1, forward strand.
TGTGAGTGTCATGTTTGTAGAGCCCTTGTGATGTGATGAATGACTTTATGAAGAAAAACTAAGAAGGACCCATCATTATTAAGCCATCTGAGGACACAGCTCATATGTGATATCATCTTTGAGCCAGGAAGTGAGACCCTCCCTGCACCCCACAAGCCTGCTTCTACCTTATCTTGGATTTCCAACCACCAAAACGATGAAGACTAAAGTTTCCAGTTTTGATCAGCCACCCATTTTATAAGGTTCTGATATAACAGTCCAAACAACTAAGACACTGGCTCCCTGCTCAGAAGGGCTGAGCAGATGAAGGAAGAGATAGAAAAGCACTGGTTTACAGCTCTTGAGATATCACTGACTCACTTTTGCGTTGCTACCATTCAAACATTCTCCTCCACCAACTAGGACGTCCTCACTATTTTTAAAATCTTCCCATCTCTGGCTTTTCCTATTTTTAATTGAGTTCCCTGAGAAGTTTGACCTGAGACAAAAATGAGAGTGCAAATAGGCCAGTGGGGAGGAGATCCAGGAGAGTGAGAGGGTGGGATGAAGGCAGCCAGTGAGTCATGCTAGTGAGCAGGTTACCATGTGGCCCAAGGCTCAGTCACAGGCAGCAGAGACTTTCCTCAGAGCTGCTCCATCTGAAGGGCAAGGCACCTGCATTATTTGTCCAAAAGCTCCCACTTTTCATGGGCAGAAGGCCGCTACCAGAGGTACTAATTCTCTGACACCTTCCCTGTGTGTGAGCTCAGTATCCTCAACAAGGAAAGTCCCAGAAAGGGAGTTACAGGCTTCTGCAATGGGAAGTGATGTGTGAGTAGGAAACATGACTGCCAAGTGGGCTGAGCCCCCTGTGTGGACAGGGCACCATCCAGCAATCACTTCTTCTAACTCTGAGCTCTAAAAACAATAATCCAGATTTGCTGACCCACAGCCCGCATCAGGAAGTGTGCTCAGCACTTACACACGGCACTCTGTGTAAACATCACCATAGTTCAGTGTGGCTAATGCCATTAATTTCTGCATTTTAGACATGAAAGAACAAGGCCTGTGAACTTTATGTCACTTGTCTTCATCCACAGTTTGTGATTTTTGTCTTCTGGATCTGACCCAGGACTGTCTGACCCTGAATCAGTTTCCACAGTCTCACTTTTCTCTGAAGTATTAACTGTGAACAGCATGCTGGAGTCTTTTTCTCAGCATAAACCAGGAACTTTCTCAACATACCTTGGGTTTAGATACACAGATGCAATGGATAAACCAGCCTTAGTGAGGAAGTGGAGAAACTAAGTACTTTATACCCTATTAGTGGCAGTGTAAAATGGTTTAACTGCTATAAAAAAATAGAACTTCCTCAAAAGATTGGAAAGAGAATTACTTCATGATCTAGCAATCCCAGGTTTTGTTATTGACCCAGATCAATTAAGAGCATGATCTCAAACAGGTATCTGAAATCCAGGGGTCATTGTACCATTATTTACAACAGCCAAGAGATGGAAGCAATATAAGAGGCCATCAACAGATTAATTAATCAGGAGAACGCAGTCTATGTGTATAGCAGGACACTTCACCCTCAGAAAGGATGGCAGCCCTGCATTACTGGGAATGAGCCTGCAGGGCAATCTGCAAAGAGAAATAAGACCTGCCGGACAGCTAAGCACACTGAGGGATCTCACTTCAGTGTAGAATCCTGAGAGCTGAACTCATAGGAGTAGCAAGTAGATGGTGAAGGCCAAGGCCAAGGGGGAAGGTAAAGGAGCTCCTGTCTCTTGGTATGAAGTTTCCATTATCAAATGAACACTTTCTAAAAATCTGCCCTATGGCTTAGTGGACATAGATAATAGCATAGCACTCTGCACTTAAAAATGGGTGGAGAATACTGTAGGTTTCATATTAAGTGTATTTAACACACTAAGAGACAGAAAAGCAATGTCTTGCTTAAAAAGTGAGTAAATCTGATCCACTGCCTGCTTTTGTAAGTAAAGTTTTATTGGAACACACACAATATAGCAAAAAGGACGCATGTTATAAAAATAACTAATACCTAATAAGTTTACAGTAAATGCCTGTCACGTGCATTGATATCTCCCCAATTAATACTATTCCCTGGCAAACTGCCCTCAGGCTGAGACTTGTCACAGATAGGTAAAAAAGTGACTTAATTACTTAATAATATAATTTTTCAGTTTAGGAAAGCAAAGGCAGTAATTGGATTTATAGTGATTAATAAGGTCATTGGAAAGTTTAGAAATACTTTCTATTTCTTCTTTCGGTAAGGGGACCTGCATGAAGTCCAAAAGGCAAATCTGTTTGCTTTGCTTACTAACCTGACACTAGTGATAAATGGGCAAATTAATTTAGGTTTCAAATAGTGTGCCTTTTTAGCAGGGTGCTCAGTCAACCTGCTTCTTTTGTTATTTCGCCCTCTGTGCTATTTGGAAACCGTAACAGAGAAACAGTGTCAGGCTTCTGTGATTCACAATTCATTCACCACACGGAACTAACGACAGATTAGCCGCTGACTCTGAAGGACGGGAGGGATCAGTGTCTTAGAAATGAAGACTCTGATCTCATATCTGGAAGCCCCCAGAGAACCTGAGATAGAATCTCCCTGGCCCCGGAAGCCACCTGCACCCAAGAATCAAAAGCTTCAGATTCTAATCCAACGAAAGGAGCTGGCTTGGGAACCCAGACAGGTAGGAAGACGCTTACATACCCCAAGGTGAGCAGATGGTCTCTTCCAGAGGACACAGCACAATTGTCCCAGAGCACAGGGCCTCTGACAGTGTGAAAGGAAGGCTGCTCTCCAAGCAGGGTGCCCTGAGAAAGGAGGACGGGCCTTGTCCAGGATGAGAGAAGGGAGCAGAAATCTGAGAAGGAGAGGTTGTCTGCAGGAATGGATGGCTGGGGAGATAGCGCTCTCTCTGGCTGGCGTAGAATTTCTAAGAAGTGGGGTCATTGTGTATTCATGGCTAAGATAAAAAGTACCATCACACCTGGCAGAAATACAAGGATTTGGGGATTTAGAGGAAAAAAACTAGGCCAACATATGTTTGTTTTGTTCCTAAAATGGAGTAGCCCCACTCTTTCTGGATATTGACATAAAATGACACGCACATCTATATATATATATTGACAATTTCAGTCAATTTTTGTATATATATATATACAAAAATTGACTGAAATTGTAATTAAATCCACATTTTATCTAAATTTTTCCTAGTGTCAGACTTTATTTTGACAGACAACTTTATATATGATATGTGAAGTTTTCACAAAGCAATATTTGTTAGACAGTTCATCTGGCCTTGGATAAAACAGCACTGACAGGAAACAAAATTTCCATTCGTTTGGATTCCAGGCTCAAGAGTGTATGGGATGGGAGATCTTCGTCTTTCTGGGGGCTTTTCCTGCTCTCCTAGAAAGAAGGTCCGCTGGCCATGGCTGAAGTTCAGGCCACTTGTACTGGCTTCTTGGATTCACTCCTGCAAGGTCCAGATGGAAGCGTAGATATGGCTGGTGCGTAGATCTGCGTGTGGAGCTGTATATATCCTTTAGATTGGTAGATCACAATAGCATGGATTTCTAGGAGATGGTGTGATGTTTGGTGTTTGTATAGCGGAGCACGATGACACCCTGGCTGCCATCTCCCTTGGGTAGAGTGGCAATCACCCTCGGTCCCATAATTACTGCAGGGACGGAGTGTGGTAGGCCCCCTTCCCAGGGGCCCTTTGAAGGATCCTCAACCAGGCAAATGCTGCCCCCTGTCTGCTCTTTCCCCTCCCCTTTACTCAGGGGTCATGGGGTGAAAGTGAGCTGAAGAACCCTCTAGTTAATTTGGAAAGAACTAGGTGGACACACCCCTTAGGCCGTCTGCTTTCCTCTGAGATGCTAAGGCAGGATTGAAGAAATTAAATCACAGGCAGAAAGGAGTCAAGAAAATCGGAGTTGTAAAATTATGCTTAAAAAAAAAAAAAACTTCAGGATACAAAAGTTATTTAAAACTTCTTCTCTTATAGGAAATTTACCCGCCCATGAAAGAAACTCCTAAATGTCTTAGAAACACAGAAACCTGTGTTTCTGTACCTCTTCCTTTCACGTTTAATTGTGTTTTTTTCAGCCTGTGTGTTTTGACCTCAGCTGTTCTGTATCACCCTGCTCCTGCCCGTACTCCTGTTAATCACTACTTTACTGTTTCCATATATTCAACTTTTATTCATTTACTTATTTGTATTGTTGTTCTACTCTTGGCTTATTTTGCTTGGTATAATAATCCCCTGGTTCATTCGTATCACTGCAGAATGTTTCACAGTATTGCTAAAATATTGTCTGCTCTTTCTAGAGTAATTCAGGTTTTTCCTTTTCTCCTCCAAATTTCAACCCTTCATATTTTCCCTCTCATTTTGTCACCCATTGTATTTTTCTCGTGTTTATTTGCCAGTTTGCTAATTCTTCAACGCTGTTGAATGGGCTGTTCAAGCCGTCATCTGAGGTTTTTAAAAGCTCCAATGAACGGAGTCTTTAATTCTGTTTCTGTGTGGTGCTTCGGTTGTATCTCAGCACCGTTCTCTTTGTTGTCATCATTTAAGAGTGCTGGGCTCTACGTGGTGTCCAGAAGTTTGGGGAGTGTGATTCTGCCGAGTTTGGGGCACTTGCACTTGATCTGTGCCTTCACCTGAATGTAAATTCATCTGGGGGAATCTTCATTCTTTTTGCTGTTTTCCCAGATCAGTGTTGGGCACATGAGTAGTGCTGATAGATGTTTGTTGCAGGGCTACACCCTGGATTGTTTCTTTGTGGATTTTGTAATTGTATTCTGGGGATCCACCTGGTGCTCAACTGTGTATGTGAATCTCTGGTGTGGCCTGGCAGAGGTTATGTTCGTACTTGATTGTTCCAGATGTCACCAGCCTGGGAGCACTTAGGCTTAATTTATTATTTTAATGGTATAACATAAATTTAGCATTGAACATGCACAAGAATGATATTGTAGGGGCAACCTTCGGGAGAGACTTCTTTTTCTTCTCTGCAGTGTCCAGTCAAGGCAAGGAGAGCTTGTCAAAGCCATTTGAGGAGTTTGCTTTTATGTTTAGGTCCCAATCCCAATAGTTATACTTGTTGAGAGGCCCAAATCTACTCTTCAACTCTCCTTTTGTCTTTGCTCCAGCTGGAAAGCTTGCATCTGTGAGCTGAGTGTCCTCTTTCTGTCTCTGTCTCTCGCTGTCACTCTGTCTGTCTGCCTATTTGTTGTGTGTCTTACTTTCTTCAGTGCTCAACTGTGTGTTGAACGCCTACCTGTGGGGATATGCTTCGCATTTCTGCATGGTATATAACAAGGAAGTTCTTGGTTTTCTGTGTTGCATGTGTCACTAGACAAATAACTTTCTTTGCTCAAGTTTTTCATCAAATATTTTAATGTGCTTAAAATTTATTTTTATCAAGAGTATACACAGCAGGCTTACAAGGAATACAGAACACCTCAGCCCCAAAATATCCCTACTCCCAACTGCTGCTCTCCAAAGCCAATAACCTCATCTGTTTTAACTGTTTGTTCTGGAAATTTTTCTGCATTTCTAGACACAGGTATTTCTGCTGTAACATCAACTACAGTACTAAAACTGCCTAGGGTTTTGGAAACTGATAGCCAAATCTAACAGACTTATGAAAAACTTGGGGATGAAGACAGAACCCTAAAACTTAAGGAAACTGGACGCATATGGGGTGAGTTGTACCCACAGGAACACTTACGAGCTTAATGAAAAGTCACTCAAATAAATCTCAGTGTGTCACTTCAACTCATCATCACAGCTCCTGGATGCTTTCTTTCTTTTCTGTTTTTTCTTTCAGTCCAATAACCTGGTGCTTACACTGTTGCCTTCAGAATGTTAATGCTTGAGGCTTCTAATAGAAACCAGCTGATCAAAATCAAAAATCTTTCTGAAGGCACAGACTTCATCATCTGTCTTTCCCTAACACACAGATATCTCTGCAGCTTTGCCATCAATATCTGCTTAACAGCCCAGATACCTTGAGTTAATAAAAATTGCAATGATTCTTAAAGCTACTAACATCACAACTTTCTCCATGGGAAGGTATTTCTATAAGATTTTCCAGCTTTTATGTATTTTTTCTGAGCTTCTCAGCTACTTTCAAACTTCTCAAGAAAACTTGCCTTTTATGACTTCAAAATAGCTACATGCACCAACCAGACCGCTACATGCACATAAAGAGCAATTCTCACCGCGCGGACATGTGTTGTAGCAGAACACACGGTCCAAGATCTGTTGTCTGGTCTTTGATAGTAGCTACTCAGTCCCTCTCCGGCTCCTAAGCATTGAATCCCACTGCTTCCGCTGTGATTGTCCAATATATTTTTAGAAACTGCTGGAGATAAATATTCAAACCTGTTTTACTTTTGCAAGTTTTATACATAGTTGGTCTGTGTGACGCTTTGGTTACTTTTCTTGTCTTGCGGCTTTTTTTTCCCTAGAATTTAAAATTACTTTGATTTTTTTCATGTGATATTTTTGGGGAAAAACTATTAATTCAACATTAAACATTATGACAGACTGTGAAACTTCTCAGAGCACAGTCAAACCACATAACTGTCAAACTAAATAATTTCAATTTTTAAAATAACCCTCTGACTATTGTTTGTTTGGCTTTTGTTTCTCATGAGCTGTCTCCCCATGAAATTGTGGTTACCCTGCCAGCCTGCCCTGCTGCCCCTGAGAAGTGTCACACAGACAATTACCTGAATCACTCTCACCATTCTTTGGCTGCTGGTCTGTGTGGTTCATTTTTAGAACACTTGACTTCTTTCTAGGTTTGCTTTCTCTAGTGGATTTATAAAAGAAAATCCTTGTGGGGTTATTTGTGGCCTTTAAAATGTCTTGTGTCCCCACTTAAATGATAACTTAGCTAGGTATCAAATTCAGAATTTTGAAGACTTGAGCTACTGACTGTAATGTTGATTTGGAAAAATCTGATGTTGTTTTTATTCTGAACACATCATGTGTGTCCCCCGTATTCTTTATACAAACTTTTAGGGTATGGTCTCTTTTGTATTTTGAAAATTTTATAGCGATGTGTTTTATTTCCATTGTTTTGGGGTATGTGGTAAGCTCTGTTCTGTACTAAAATACCTACTTTCTAACTTTAGTTAATTTCTAATTTTTCCCTGCTTAATCCTTTCTTTTCCCCTGCTTTTTCCATCTCTCAGTGGTGGCATGTCATTCTGTCTCCTGTCTGAACATAATATTTTTTCCATTTTTTTTCCAATGAGAAAAGTTTCTGTCCTCATGTAACCTGGTACCATCATTTTTTCCAGTGAGAAAAGTTTCTGTCCTCATGTAACTAGCGTTGCCAGCCTTGTCAACAAGGAGGAACGGAGATGTGGTAACCGTTCCCTGATGTAGTGTTTAAGCATAGCATTCCAACAGTAAAGGCATCTGATGCTTCCAGCTAATGACATATTTCAGGGTTCAGCCAGCTTCTCTCTGGGCCTTTCTTTGCTTTTCACTTCATGTCACTGCTGTTATTTAGATTTTAGTTTCCCTATTTTGCAAGTCTTTAATCAATAACCCATCTGAGCTGTTTCCAAAATGCTGTTAACATTGCCCCATGGTGCTGCTTTCTTTAATGCTTTTTTAACTGGAGGTTTATTTTTCTCTCCATCAATCTATCACAGCTTCCAGAGGGAGGTCATGAGATTCTCTAAGCTGCATTTACCCTTCCTAATTTGAAGTTTTGCTTTGAACTTTGAATGAAAACAGGAGGAGGAAAGCAGAAAAAGAGAAACTGACTTCATAAAGTGTCTCTAGGTTGATACAGTAGGATGGTGGTGGCCTGAGGTGTGAGAGCTGAATATGGCAATAAAAGATGGAAATGTAATGTAACCCTTACTGGACATTTGGTAGAATTAATATTTGTTCAATGATAGTAGGATTTGTCTTCTCATGCCTACACCAGGTCTTCTGAGGTTGCATATCCTTGTGGTACTTCTTGTTTTTTAAGCTGAGAGATATATCTCAGCTACTATCAAAGGGTGTCTTCCAGACCAAATGGCCATTTTATACAGGTACTACTAATGCTCTCTACATGACTCTTATTTTCCATCTTGATTCTGATTTGCCTGATACCATCACTAAGTGCTCCATTTTGTACCTTCATGTCTGACTTGCCTCTTGAACTTATCTTTTCCTCTCCACCTCTATATTAGGTTCCCGTCATGGCTTTGTAATTTCTAAACACATCTTTCTTCTCAGGCTGCGTAGCGAGTAGCAGCTCTTTTAGGCATTCTCAGTGTTGGGAATGGAAACCAATACCTAATGCCATTGGTCACATCTTTCTATCTTGCCTCTCTTGTCAACCTAAGAAAGAGTTCTCTCTCCATCTGGTCTTTATTGTAGCTAATATGGTAACTTTGTGCCAAGTAGAAATATAAATTGCATTGAAACTCTACACCTCAGCAGTGACTATGAGATGAATGAAGCTTCCAGACATTTCGCCATATGCAATTTGTACGGCTCAGATTAATGGTTCTTGTTAGACTCCAAAGGCAGGATATGACTTTTCTGTCTTCTAGTTTCCTTCTTCTGAGAAACAGAGTGACTGAGAAAAGACTTTCTATTTGTTTCTGCTGATCATAGCTAAGACTTCAACATGAGTAGAGAATACCTCATCTGCTTTTACCTTAATAGTGATGTGGTTGTTACCTCACCAGAGTATAGTTAATGCCCTTAAAAATCCTAAGTACTGTGCATAAGTTATCTACCTTTCTTATGTATACTGGAAGTAAAAATCATATTAGACTAAATAAACTAGTGTGTTGGTTACTTTTCTATCATTGCTGAGACAAAATGCTCAATGCTCAAAATGAAGGAAGGAAAGGTTTATTTAGCTCATAGTTTGCGGAGGTTTCAATCCATAATCAGTTGGCACCAAGGCAGGGTGGCCTGGCACAGGGGCATTGGTTCCAAGCAGCAGAAGACAGCAAAAGCAACAAGAGCCAAAAGAGGGAAGAACAAGACTCTTTTCCTCCCTTATAAGCTGGCCAACCTCACCCCCAGGGCAGGTGTAGCACTCACATCATCTCCTTGCCCTTCTCTTGCACAAGATGTAGATGTTTTAAAAGGGAGAAACCCGCTTCAGTGCTGAGTCACTTTGTTAAACTTCTAAATGTGTCAAGTTGACACAATGCACCAATCATTACAGCTAGTAAATACAAGAAAGTTCCAAAACTCTGTATCGTGAACACTGCTCTTAGAAAGAGAGAGAGAGAGAGAGAGAGGGAGAGAACCAGGTTCTTTACTTTGTACCTACTCTTCTGAGTAATCCTGAAACTCCTGACCACTCGGAGTGATCAAGGTTAGTCTATACTTGTGTTTCAATCTTCTTACCAGAGAAACTTCACTTTTTCTCCAGCTTCTGGAACTTCATTCTATTTAGGTAAAATATTCAGATAATTTTTTCTGAGTCTGTCTAAACCTTAGAATTTCCCTGATCCACTTCTCTTCTTCCACTTACCACTGGCCACCAAGGCCTGAAAAGGATTTCATGCTTTTTAAATTTATTTACCTTACAAATATTTTATTTTATTATTTTATTTTACTTTTTGAAACTTTTCTAACATTTATTAAGTTTCTAAAAATACACCAGATTCCACATGGGTTGTTGGATATTTGTTACATCATTTAATCTTCAAAACTACTTCATAAAGCGGAGGTGAAATGGCTGAAAGTTCCTTGGTGCAAATAACAGGTAAGATACCTTTCCCAATATGCACGGGGGCTAATCAATGATATTGATGAATCCTAGCCTTTCGACCTCTGTATTAAAACAAGAACTATTGTAAACCTCAGTTCACTAATTTCTAAAATGAAAAGTATAAATTAGTTTATAATAATAGGCCTTGATGATAACAAAGAAAAGGGACATAAATGTAGCATTTATTTACACTATCATGGTTTTTTACACATCCTCCCTAACTTTCACAAAAAACATTTCATGGCAAGTTATAACACCTCTGTTTTACAGAAGAGAAGTCAGAGTTGATTTTTGCGGCTCCAAAAGTGTCTAACTTTAAAAACTAAGTTCAAACCAATAATACTATAGAACATTGTAGAATATTTAGGAAACAATGGAAGATACACATTGTAGGTTGTGCAGATAGCCAAGAAGAGAGATGAATTTTGAGTGTGAAGTCTTTAATAAGGAAAAGAGATTACAACTGGGCACAGTAAGATTTATATTCATAAATTAGTTTTGTATGAGGCAGAAAGATAAGATTGGTGAACACCAATGTCTATATGGAGCTAATTGGGATATATTCATGCATACTACTCATACATTAATGTAATTTGAAAATTTATCACTGCTGGGCTATGTTCTTCAGGTTATTAGATTTCCATGTTTTCATCACCTTGAGAACAAATTGTTAAGTGAAATAAATCAGTTCTACAAGTTTAAAAATCTTATGGCTTCTTTGGAATAAGAAATCCAAATTATAAATAAGAGCAAAGTAAAAGATAGATAATAGGAAGGAGGGAAATAGATCTTCCTCAGATGGGAAGGAGACCAACAATGGAAGGAAGAGGGATACGAGCGGAAAAGGGGATGAGAAAAGGCATTAAGATGTGCTATGGGTCAGGCGTGGTGAGTCACGCCTAGAATCTCAGCACTTGGGAGGCTGAGGCAGGAGGATCATTGTGAGTTCGTGACCAGCCAGGGCTACAAAGTGAGCTCAAGACCAGCCTGAACTGCATAGCGAGACCCTGTCTCAAAAAGACAAAAGAAAAAAAAGAAAAGATGTGCTATGTACGCACACCAGATCCACACAAGGTATGTCCCCATTATGTGCTGCAAACAGGCACCAATAAAAACACTCTTAAAAACTAATTCAGCGCCTGCAATGTTCAACACCAAATCTACCCTAGAAACTCCAACCAGTTTCCTGTTCGCTCCTGCCTGTGATCCGCTCAGTGATTACGCGGTGGTTAATGATAGCATCTGAAAGCTGGTATGAGAATGGAGCTCCTTTCCTGCAACGCCGCATCAGGTGCTGAGGACAAGTCTACAGGGAAGAAATTAATTATCTCTGAAAGCCAGGCTGCATCTTCTATAGACATTGCAGAACGAGTGTTTAATTCCTTCTCATGGCAAATCACAGGAAACCATTAAAGAGCAGAGAATTAACTGTGTTGGAATGCAGAAAACTCTTTTGCACATGTTTATCAAGTAACATCCTTATCAGAGCACTGTTTTAGAAATTAGGAATTATTTCTACTAGATTGACTCCTTGATGGTGTGACTACCCACCCCACACATAATGTGCATACCTTTTCGGAACTTTGCCAACTGCTCCATCTAAAGCCAAAGTCATTGACAAAGCAAACGTCACCTGGAAAACAAATACATGCTAATTACTAGGCTACTGTTATGACTTGTGCCTAGATGCCACCCTCCCCAAAGGCACATGTGGTCACAGGGCTTTTTCAGAGGTTACTAGATCTAGAGTGGGTGATGCAGGGATTAAGGGTGTGTGATTAGTAAATCAGTCCACTGATTGGTTTGGCTTAGTTCTGGCTAGGGCTAAGGGTGTGAATGCAATACTTAACCTAGGTTGGGTAGCCTGCATATGATAGAAGGGACAGAAGAGTCTTGTGTCCAGCTTTTGTTGCTTTTGGTATCTTGTGGGTGCCGTGACTTGTTCTCTGCAAAGCCATCCTGCCCTGGAGCCAGCTGATTAAAGCATAGCTCTGAGGCTTGTGCTGCTGGACACATGGTGTGCATGCATCTCTGTATTATGATGTCTTCAGCTTTTATGGGAATATACCCAGAAAAGGTATTGCTGAGTCAAACAGAATTTCTATTTTTAGTATTTATGGAACATTCATACTGACTTTCATAGAGGTTGCACTAGTTTACATTTCTATCCACATTATAGAACAGTTCCTTTCTCCCACATTGCAGCCTGCATTTGTTGTTTTTTTGTAACAACTATTCTGACCAAAGTAAGATGGAATCTCAGAGTTGTTTTGATATGCATTTCCCTAACGGCTAATGATAATAAACATTTTATAAACTTATTGACCATTTATACATATACTTTTGATTGGTGTCTGTTGAGTTCACTAGCCCATTATTTAATTCAGTCATTTATCATTTAGCAGTTAATTTTTAAAAATTCTTTATATATTTGAGATATTACCAGAGGAATAGCTGCTTCCTGGTGGGTTTATAATTTTAGTGTCGGGGGAGTTATTTCTGCTGTTTATCAGGAACTTCCTTCACCACCAGTCACTTATTTCTTGTCTCTCATATTTCCTGAGTTGTTCTTGATTTCTAATCAACGCCAAAACATAGACTGCCTCTCCTGGGCCCGTCCTGTAAAATGAATAGGTGCTCCATTTTATTCCTATTGTGCTACCACAACTAAACATCAAAGACTAAGTGGTTGGAAAAAAATACCTGAGATTTCTTTCCTCATAGTTTAGAGGCTAGAGGTCTGAGACCAGGGCGTTAGCAGGCTCTTTTGAGATCTGTGTTTTCACTTGCAAATGACCTTTTCCTACCTGTGTCTGGATTTTAATCACCTTTTCTTATAAAGACTCCAGTTATATTGGATTCAAGTCCCACCCAGCTGACCTCCTTTTACCTCAGCCATCACTTTAGAGCTCCGAGCTCCAAATACAGGCAGATTCTGTAATATTCTGAAACCAAGAGTGAGGGCTTCAATATATGAATTTAGTGAGAACAGTTTAACCCAGGACACCCCAGGGATGGGATGCTCTTGAACACTCTCAATGTGTAGCAATGTATTAAACATCTGCTCACTCTGATGGTAAATATCTTGCTTCACTTTCCTTTAATAAAGTTATTTAACTTTCTTCTTGTAATATCCACTAAAATGTCATGAAAAAAATGTTACAAAAGACAGATGTTGAGAAATGTTGCTCTCCTGCCCAGACACACCAGAGAAAGACCTCCTGAGTCACGGTATCTTCATTTTGTCTTGCTAATGGAGCTACTAAAGTTTTAGAAAAACAAAAATTAAAAAATAGATACATTTGAAAGAAAAGTGGATATAGGCACATCAGACATTAAGATCTCATGAAAATACCCACTAGACCAAATTTACACTGTTTCCTTGGCATCCTTCTCTCGTAGACATGGCTCATTTTTGCCAGCAAATATTGAAGCTGACACTTTTTACGGCTGTCTTTGTTCCTAGTTTTCCCATGTCACCTCTACTGGTGTCTCTGCCTCCACATTTTTACCCTTCAGCTAAGTGTTATCCAAGAAATGAGAGCGTTCTTCTAATGTCCATTGGATCCAACCATTCTATGGTTCATTTTTCCCATGCAGCAGAAGCCAAAGTCCTTGTCATGGTCCCTATGGTCTCAGGCTACCACTCGCTGGCTTCGGTCTCCAGAAATTTCCTCCTTACTCCTCTACCCCTACAGCTGGGTCACTTTCTCCTGCTTGAACATTCAGCACCCTCTACATCACCACAGGAACTGCGCTCCCCAGATACCTGCCCGGCGTATCCCTGACTCCCTACACATCCTACCTTAGTTGCTTTTCTCATTGCTGAGACAAAATACCTGACACGCACAAGTGAAAGGAGGGAAGGTCTGTTTCATTTCTCAGCTTGCAGAGGTTGCCATCCACAGTGGGCTGTGTCCAAGGCAAGGCAGTATGGTGGCTGAGGAGCGTCACAGAGGAGAAGTTGATCATGGTGTGCCAGGCAGGAAGCAGCACTACAGCAATCAGCAACCTGCCTTCCCCTTCCCCCCTTGTGGCCCAGCCAGACTAAAAATCTATTGATTGGTTCCACTCTCACCCAGGGTGATGGTTCCACCATCCACACCCTGAACCGTGCTAAACCAATGTAAGTTATCACACGTCTCTAACCCCAGTATTACGTACCCATGACACAGACACCTCTCAAAAGCCCCACCTATGAATGCATGAGGCTTTGTGGGACAAAAGATATAAACCATAACACTTTCTTAAATGTCACCTTCCCAAGGAGATCTTTCATGAAAAGTCCATTTAAAATTCTAAACCTCCAGCACACACTATTTTCTTTGTCTCAATTATTTGTCTTAATACAAATTTCCTGAGGACCCATTTGTTTTGTTGATGACTGTCATCTCATTACCTAGAGAAATAGCTAGCATGTAGTTAATACTTGAGAATGCTTTTTTGAGTGAACAAGTTAATTTGGCTCAGACTATAAACCTTTCCACCCTATTGCATTGAAGATCATCTATTTATTCCTTCATTCTTTGGCAACAAATAAGTGTCTATTATGTGCCTGATTCTTTGGCTCTATAGTGGGAAATGGGACTGTCATAATTCTGAGTGGAATGTATTTGTTGAGTAAATTGAAATACCCAAAGTGTCTTTAGTTGTTCTTTGTAATTTTAAGTCCCTTACCTAAATAGCACTAATAGTTTTATTTCAAATTAAATTATAACTCATATAGCCTCCTTGACATGCAATTTGCTATGCATTTTCTAATTTAATCTTCTCAAATTATATGATACATAGCATGATGATCACCATTTAAGAGATTAAAATGGAAAGGCAGGAAAATAGTATTTTCTTCTCTCTTCTCTCAGAGCAATGTTAATGTTAGAGTCCAGATTTAAATTCACTTAAAATGTATTTAAAAATCAAGATGCTTCTTTTATCTCTCTTGGTATTTCTGAAAAAAATTCATATGAACTGAACCCAAATATTCAATGAGAATGATCTTTTTGAGTCATTTTTATTTTCTAGACAAACATGAGGAACAAGGAGATTGATTTGCTAGGCTTCATATTATACTGAGAGCTAGACAAAAAACAGGCCAGAGTAACAAATAATTAAACAAATGAATGAATATAAGAAACTAAAAAGGGTCACAAGATAGTGATCGAATGCATTGTTCTCAGGGGTTGCAAGAAGAACAATTACATACAGGATACATAATTAGTATTATTTACAGTGATCACCCAAGGAGTCAAATACAGAAAAACAGCAAGAAATCTGTCCACAACACTAAAGACCTAGAAAATCCAGCCAAGGGCCTGGATCCCATGGTAATAACCTACATGAGTTCAACTGAAAACCTATTTCATACAACAGTGCCTCCCATGAGTCCAGCTGGAGGCCTAGAGCCCATGACAATGACTCATGCAAGTCTATTTCATGGGTCTGTCATGGGCAGATCCAAAGGTCAGTGGTGGAAGCTAGAAAGTCTATGCCAGTGGATCGAAGGTTTCTGTGCTAGTAGGCTGTGAGTTCTACATTAGAACCAGGATGGGATGCTCAAAGTAAGATCCAGGGCTCCCATGAAAAGTAGCATCCTCGGTGACAACAAGTTCCCGAGTGCCTCTGAAGATGGGAACAGCAGCGTTCATACCAGGAAGCCAGCATTACAGGCTTTCTTGGAGACTGAGCGGCCCACCATCTCCCCCCGCCCCTGCAGAGCCAGAAAGTGCTGCTCAACGTAAGAACCAAAGGTCCTGCAAACCGAACTGCAGCCGTCCTCAGCACCGAGACCTAGAGCTCCACCGACGGTGAGAACAGCCAAGTTCATATCAGGGAAGAAACTCCACAGCATCCTCCAGGAGAACCAATCGCTCCAAACAATAACAACACTCAGAAGACCCCGTAGCACGACTCTTCCCAGGTCTCCTTTGTATGCTGGCAACAGCCCCCAGGTGGGCCATCCACGCTCTGCGCCATGCTGATTCGGTTCTGCTGGTGTGACATTGCCGGCCAGTTCCCGCTCCACTACGGAGTGGTAACTTCAGGTGATGTGGGAGTTACCTCTGAGAAGGTGGAATTTGATATCCAGAGATTGAAAGGAACATAAAGTTTGGCAGATTCAAAATAAACATTAATGTTTTAGTAAAACTGTGTTCCAATCACTTGGCGAAATCCAGAAAGGACTTTGCAGGCAAAACAAATACCTTTCATAAAGACTTTAATACAAAAGTAACTTTGACTTATTTAAGAGACAAGAGCCATATACCAGAAGGGAGTGGCTAAGGCAGTGAGAAATAGGAAAAAATGATGGCCAAGGTGGGCAGTGACCGCAGGAGACAGGTGTGTATGCAGGCAGGAAGGGATGTAGATTTTATTCTAAGTGTTAGCACAATATCTTTAAAGATAAAGAAAAGGAGGAGGCCCACTTGAGTATCACTGGAATAATCCATGAACGAGAGACGCGTGGCTTGGTTCAGAATGGAAGCGGTACTACGCGGAAAACAACATGCCCTGGCTGTTGGCCTCAGGACTTGGTGTGAATGTAGGAGTGAGCAGAAGGGGGAGGGTCAGCAGGAGCCCTCAGGATTGAGTTTGGGGTCTCCGAGAAACTGATGGCTCATTGTTGTGAGGGGGAGAAGTGAGGTTGGTAAAGGTCTGCGGCAGGGTAGATAGAAACCCAGAATCCTGATGGGGGTTTGTTCAGTTTGAGATCTAAGCTAGTCAGCTCTGCTGAATGTACAGTCATTCTCCCATGTCGATAGGGAACTGGTTCCAGGGTTCCTGGAAATGCCAAGATTCACAGATGCGCCCGTCCTATAGAATGTCAAAGTATTTGTGTAGCACCTATGCGTGTCTTCCAGCATATTTTAGCCGATCTCTATACAACTTGGGATACTCAGTACAACACCGGTGCTATGTAAGTGCACTGCTACACTGTATCATGTAGGGGATAATCACAAGAACAAAATATCTGTCCATGTTCAGTACAGGGATAAAAAAAAATTTCAATCTGTGCATTCACAGAAGCAAGGTTGGAGAGATGGAGTGGAGTACCAGCTGTCTTCTATTTGACCTTCCCAAGGACACCCCTCTTTCCCATGAGACCCTGGGAGTGTGACAATTATATGATAGGATATCCTTTGCCCTTTCTGTTCCGGGTGATTTTTTTTCAGCAGTAAGAGCCAAAATACCAGACAGTGGAAGCAGAGCCTGCAGCACCCTGGCTGCTTCCTGTGTGGCCCTCCAGAATTTAAGTTGCCTCCTGCTAAGGATCATCTCCTCAGCTCCTCTTCTGTTCCACCACCCTGTCAGGCCTGGGCATGGATGCACTCCCATTACTGCCAACTCCGGGCATCATGGCCTTGTCCTTTGTTGGTTTTCCTGAAATGTCCTCCAACGTTGTAAGTAGTCCTCTCATTAAAAATGTATACCGGTCACTTAGCCTGCCAATTGTCTGGTTAGCATGTGCCATCTGCCTGCTGTCTGCCCCCTGGGTGATAACAAGACTGACCTGGGAAGATGCTGGATGCTCAGACAGAGGAGCAGGGGCTCTAGCAGCAGGTGAAGGCTTGAGCTCAAGGTTTGAAGATCATCAGCTTACAAATGCTGCTGCAGGTCACGAGCCTCCTGCATTAGCTCATCTAGAAAAGGTCCCCTGAACCCCCAGGAGCCATGCTTGGGAATTCACAGCTTTTCAACCAGCCAGATAAGGACTGCACAGCCTGGCTGTCTCCGGCTCTGTCTTCCTCTCTGCTTCCTCCAACAAGGGCGGGGACAGCTATTAGCAGTGTTCCCCCTGCCAGGCTTCCATGTGAAGGCGAGTGCTACCAAAGCCATTATCTCTTTCATATTCTCCCCCAGATGCTTTCTTACCAACAAGTGGCACCCACAAGTGGGGCAGCATCTTGATTTTCTCTGTGTTCTGCTGTACAATGTGTTTTTCTTCCGGAGGGTGATAGCGATATTGACGAATCTTCGAAGAGTGCACATCAGATTCATCAAGGATTCCATTAAAGCTCCGCCTGCGAGGTCAGTTCCCCAGCAAAGCAGGATGATGGATTCTGTTTCCGCAGACAAGTGTTCATGTTCGAGTGTGAGCTGGCAGGCAGGCAATTAATGTTTTACACAGAGGCATTTTGGGTATTAATAACACACTGAACATAAAAGGCAACCAGAAATCCTCAGTATTCCATTGACAGGAGAATGGCTGTGAGCGATTTCCAAGGGGTGAGAGTAGCTTCTGGGGGCTCAGGATTAATTACATGAGATCTATCTCTCTCATTACCACAGGAAGTGGTAGCTGCTATTATTTAATTGGAGCAGTTATTTAATTTCCTTTATACTCTGAAGAGCAATTAACAGAGTGAGGAGAGAGGTAGGCTTTCATTTCTTACAGCTTTTTTTTGGCTTTTCAGAGTCCAGTCCCACATACTTTAGGTATACTTTTTGCTTTGCTTCCTTCAGAGCTGGTACCTAAGTTCTTACAGACACTCTTTCCTCTTCACTGAGTCTCTGTGGAACCTCTCGGCAAAGCCAGGCCATCCGGCCCGAGCTCTTTGTATATGATGCAGCGCACTCCCTGGACCCATAGTTAAGACCACGCATGTAGATTTCAGTTAGATTATCATTTTGAGCAATCTCAATTTTGTGTTCCAAGGATTATCCCTGAATGAGTGTTTTTTCTTTGCAAGCTTACAGAAAGTCCCTTATTAATATTTTTGATCTCCAAATTATCTTCCACTTAGATACTAAGAATATCCAAAATTCTAAAATAATCAGTAAGTAACAAAAACCTCAGAGAGTTTTCAATCCCTGGTCCCTAATACTCCTGATGGAAAACCAGCACAAAGACAAGAAAACAAAAAATGACTCGTGTGGAGTGGCAGGATTTGATGACAACCGGGAGGCTGGAATGGAGGTCTCCTCATATATTCATCAGTCCAGAGATTACTTGCTGGTTGTCAAAAGACTGCCTGACCAAGCTTAGACCAGAACTTCTCAAATTGTCATGTTCACGCAGCTCTGAGAAGCACCTTGTTAACATGTGGATTCCAGCTCAGTGAGATTCTACCTGTCCAGCAAACTCCTTGATGCTGCTGACTCTGAGATTCAGAGAAGACCAGTGTAGATTAGCACAACATGTCTCCTGTGGGAGCGACTGACTCATTTTCATGTTCCTTTCCAGAAAGGCTTCCTCCTCTTCTGACGCTCGTAGCTGACTTTCATCAAGCCCCCTCCTCCCTCCCCGTCTGTCCAGGCTCCTCAAGGCTATCCTTGATCTAGGTGTAGCTTTCTCTTCTAGGCATCGGTTTTTAATCCAGATGTGAAATTGTAATTTAGGTGTGGGCTTATGGGTCAGATTTGGCCAATCAGAAAATTCTGCTCCCTACCTTGACCAGAGGGGTTGTATTATCAACGGGTGATAATGTGACACAAGCCATGCACAGGGAAGCCATTCCAAAGCTTGCTAGTGTTTTTGAGTAAAATATTCATTTTATTTTACAGACACACAGAGGATAATATAAACTTAGATTCAGAGTAGCCCTGTGATTTCTTAAAAAATTGTGTGCCTCAGGGCAGACCTCGTGCTTAGGGATGTGTCTACAGGGAGGGGAAAGTGCGTGTACCCCGATATCACCATTATACCAGTGAATCCAGCTGTGCATGAAGCTAGGTCAGAGGATTCTCTTTCATAGGCCAATAAAATTCTTTTTTTTTTTTTCCTTTCTTGAATTGAGTTCTGTTGCTTGAAACCAGAAAGGTCTCAGTTGTTATTGTTCCTGTCAGAAAAGATTAGGAAAAGATTAGTTACAAGCCAGAACCTTTAGAAAAATGGAAATTGGTTAATAAGCTCCCCAGAAGCTGTAGACTCCTGGAAGCTGGGGAGGTGCAGGATTCCCAGAACAACACTGACCCACAGAGCCTGCACTGGGGAAACCAGAGTCCCTCATCCCCAGACTGTCTGCCTCTCTGCTCTGAAAGGAGGAGGCCTGGGTGCAGCCACCGCGGCTCAAGCGTCCTACAATGAGGCCAAGGACGAGGGTGCTGCCTTTGCATCTTATCTTTCTTTCTGCATCATAACCCCTTCTTGGCACAGGCACGTTACTGGGCATACTGGGCATACTGGGCAAAGTCTGCCTTTGGCTTTTGCTGTCTACATGACTTGATCAGTTAGCTTTGCATTTTCAGAGCCTCCCATGCTGGCTAGGCAAGAGCAAGCTATGGAACATGTTCTTGCTCAGCTGCTGTGCAGATTAAAGAACTGCTGTGGGTAGCACAAGGCACAGTCTCATTCTCAGCTGCTTTCTTATCTAGGATTTTGACTGTCTCTTCTCTTTTCCCATTGGGATACACATATTCTGACAGGTGATTCCCTTTGCCTCATTTTAAGGCTTTTTCCAGGTCCCGCTGCCAAACAAGCACAGACCCAAGCTTTCCTCCCTCATGATTCTTGCACGTATTGTTCCTTCAGCCTCAATCCTATCTGGTGCAGAATCAGCAAGCGAAACATCTCTCCTTCTTGTCACCAGGGTTTCTCTGATGTCAGACTCAGTCTCAATGGCAGAGAGTTGAACAGACCGATATTTCGAGGGTGCCAGTGAGAAGCACCTCAGGAAGGTGGACAGAGGAATGGAGAAGGAACTCAAGGGCTAAGTTCCACCCCTCGTTCTATTCATAAATATTGACGTGGTCTCCCACATGGTCTGTGTTTCACTCTTGCTTCTCTAGTGACTTGCACCGTGAAAATCATGTCATAGGCCCCCCTGATCTTAAATGCTTTCCCCCTACGTTGGGGTCAAATCTCGACCCTTTATGGTTTCCTACATTCACACTGAGTGTGTTACTTACACTCCTCCCATGCTGCAGCCTTATTTGAGCTTAACTGCTCACATCTTTTCCCTCGGTCCTCTGCAGGATCACCTGTCTCAGCTTGTTCGGGTTGTTGTGCTGCCTGGCTTGTTTTGCAAATGGCTTCTCTGACCAATCCCTACGGCACAGAACACCCCTAATCCACCATCAGATCTGTCCATTGCATGTGTTCCCCCAAAAGCTCTGTCTCTGTTGGAAATTATCTTTTTGTTCACTCATTATTTCATTTTGTCTAGTTCCCTCCCAGGCTTCCTGGGACATAAGGGCTGCTTGATAAAAAATGACTGTAAAGGGATGAAGCGGTTGGATGGTCTTGCAGGAATGATTTAATCCCCCTGAATCTCCTCTTCCACATGTATGAACTGAAGGTGTTAGACAAGGATTCCTCAGTGTAGGAACTCACCACTCTACAGGTGAATTTAGGAAGTGGAGTTGAGAAATGGATACTATGGTTCAAACATCAGACACAGAATTGGATCAAGAGGCGAGAAAGACATGCTTAGTCATATGGAACTAATAAAGAAAAATGAGAGAAAACAGAAAATAACTCTGAGTTAATTATATGTGCTCAGTGAATTAAGTTAAGGACAAAGAAGATGCCACTCCAAGCAGATGGGCACCTAAATGACCTCATGGGGAGGAGGCATTTGAGGTGAGTCTTAAAGATAAGCTATTTTATCATATTCCCAGTATTTTAAACTATAATTATTTATGTAAAGATATTTCCTTTCACATGTATTTTACAGTGATCCCCACGCATGTCTGTACCTGATGTGTGGGTTATATCATGAAGAAATGGAAAAGCTAAGCTTGGAGGCTGCGGGAGGCTGGCAGATAAGACACAGGACGTTCACTTAAGTCTACATTTGGAACAAACGCCTTATCTGCATGGCTACACAAAATGTGGACGTACTAGTATGAAAGGAATTATTGCACATCTGGAAATGTAATTTAATTCGAGCACCCTGTATTTTTGTTCCTTAAATCTGGCAACGAGGGCATCAGAAAACAGTAACACTCCTGCTTAGGCATCACATCGCCCTCTACCACTCTGAAGTCCCAAGACTCCACCCTTCTGGGATGATACCTAGTGTGGGGGACAGGATAGCTTTGGACTCACGTCTGCGTGACCCCTAATTGATCAAGATGGACTGATAAGTAGATACACACACCTCTTCCTCTGCCAATTCAGATTGCGTTTGCAGGCTCTTGTCTCCTGATTCACTATCCCCCTTTCAGTTTAGAAAATGCGGACATCTCATTGGCTCTGTGATGTGCACCTGAGTCTACTAAATGCCTACCTTTGCTTAATAACTACTTGCCATGCATGAACGAAATTTGTGTGATGGGCAAACAACTCATTTCTAGATGCCACTGACAGTGGAGATCCCTTATGATTAATCCAGGTTGTGATTCCCATATGACTGAGTGTCAGGAATAAGTCTTCTTTCCTGACACACCTAGCATTGTCATACCCTGGCGTCCTTTATTGTCCTCATCCATTGATTGGAGGACGTGAGCAGATTGCACCCAAGCCTTCCACCTCTGTTATATTGGCTCCTGTGCCTCCCAGGGCTGGTGGCATTGAGTTCTATCCCACCCTGCCTCCTCGAGGAAGCCTTTCCAGGCTGAGTTCCCAGGCTGAGACTCTGCACCTCAGCCTCATCCCTGGTGCTCCCCTGGCAGCTGGGGCTGTCTTTCCCAACCTGCTCTGGCATAGTCTCTCTTCAGGGTATGAGATCCATCAGGGCAAAGGCCTTCCCTTGTGTGTCGCAGTGGTAACCCAGAGCCTAGTGAGTGACCGTTATATATAAATGTCTGCTGAGTGAGTCACAGCGTGGTTTCATGGACACACAAACAGGTCCCCAAGGAAGCAGAGAATGCTGGGAGAATTGATGGGCATTTGCAACCCCCAGTGTCTCTGTGTATCTTATGGAGGTGCAGAGCTGAGCCTCTCAGGGGAAGAGCACTGGCAGTTTTTCCTCCCTGGCCTCACCACTGACTCTGCATGGCCAATCTTCCAAAGCCCAGAAGGGCTCCTCTGTGAACACCTCCACTCACAGAGCATTAGAATCAGCAAAATCACAGCAGTCACCAACCAAGTAACGGACTGCTCTCCCCACTGGGGCCATGTCCTGTGACTCATTCAAGGTCGTTTGAGACAAATGCCACCCCTCATCCACTTATGTCTCCTCAGTCCATAAACAAAATGTGTCAGGTAGACAAAAGATGTGGCTCCAGGACTGTTGCCCAGATGGCCATACCGTTTGATGATGAGTCCCATGGTCAGTAATCCAAGAGCCCAAATGTCCAGGCCCCCCTCTAAAGCTGTCTGCAAACTCTTTCCCGTTCTGAGTCTGGGCAAAATCAACTGTGTGCCTCAGCGCGCTTTTTCTGTGTGTGTTCTTGCAATACCTAAGCCTTTCACTTTCACAACAACCGTAAAATTAGTGCAGTCACTCTAGTCCCTGTTAGAAGAGAAGGCTGAGGCACAAGGGGCATCTTGTCAGAGTCTCCCCACTCACGCAGGGCAGAGCAGGGCTTTGAGCCTGGTCAGGCTGACAGTGGGACAAAATTGAACTGTTTCTTGCTAGTTTCAAGTCCTTCCTAAGCCGTCTCTTAGTTAATGCTTTCTACATGTATGTCCTCGGTAGTCCAGGGAGTTACTTAGTACAAACTCATGTTTCTAGATGTGAACTTGGAAAAATTACACAAGGCCATAAAACTAATTAGTGACACTTAAAATGTGTGAAATACAAAAACGTGTGATTCTGTCTCTCTCTTTCTCTCTCTCTCTCCCTCTCTTTCTGTCTGCCCCTGCCTCCCCCTTTTCTGTCTATCCAAGGGTTATAAGCATGCAATAAATTTATGTCTCCAGTCTTACATCTGTGGACTGAGGTGTTTATTCTCCAAGATCATAAATGATTTGTTTGAATCTCACAGTCTCAGATTCAATTATAAGCATGTATTCATTCAGAACCAGTTTTCTAGCACTACAGAAGAAATGCATAGGATTCCTGACCTCTAGCCCACATACATATCATGTGAATGGAACTATGTCACATGGGCCAAGTGAGGTAAGACTTCAGAATGCAAGGTCAGACTCAAGATGGGAAAACAACAAGGGATCCACTCATCCAGCCATCTGAAAAATACCCATGGGGCAGTCACTTTACTAGAAATTAGGAGTAAATGGGAAATAAAATACCTATAGTCACTGCCTCCGTGAAGCTTGCTACCTACTGAGAATCAGAGAAGGAAATGGGCAAGAATCCATTGCCAGGAGTGGAACCCCCAGGAAAATTGCTGGCAGGGTGGAATTTCCTGGGAAAGTTCCCAAGAAAAGTTCAGCTAAGATTCTAGAATCTCTACAAGTTGAGTAACCAGGCATGTGGTAAGGAGGTGGGAGAGGAATGGTCAGGCCGTGTTCCCACCCAGGAATGTCATGGCCCAAGTCCCAGGAAGGAATATGAAAAGCCAAGGCTGGAGAATAAATGCAGACCAAGTTATCATGCAGGACTTTGTAAGCCACACCAAGGAATTGGAATTTTGTTTTGTTCTAAAGGCAGTGAGAAGGACTGGAAAACAGGGCTGAAGACAATCAGCAACAGACACACAGTGCTGCTCTGCTTCTGGAGAAGTTACTTAATACCTTTTGCCTCAGTTTCCCCATTTATAAGTGGGGCCATTGGTCAGACCTACCTCCTAGGAGTCGCAGGGAGTTTAGCACACTGGTGAGCTGAGCATCCTCTAGTTATAGCTATTGTTTTTGTAATAATTTGATCATTTTTGCCCACTAGATGGATGTGGTTATCCACAGTGTGAAACTGAGGAATATTAAGAGCAGCAAAGGAACTAGAATAAAACTACACAACTACACAACAGGAAGATGTCTGGACACAGATGTAGCTGTATTTAGCTTCCTCCATACCTGCATCTAAAGAGTAGCTTCCAGACTAGGATTCAGGGTGGACCAACAGCATTGGCCAGGCCACATGATTGCTGGGAAGGGGCAGGAGACTGGAAATCATGCACTGGAGACCGGAAACCAAGCACTGGAGACAGGAAGGTGCAGTGTTGGGATACAGCCCCATAGATTGTGTGGGCCCTAGGAAGAGGACTGATTCTGTAGAGAAAGAAAAAAAATCCTCAGAGTATCTGGAAATTACTGCTTAGATCCTATAGACAACTGAATGGTAATACATGGCTTCAAGGAACAGTTTGTCCAGTGCCCAGAAATTACGTAACAATAGGCCCTGAAGGTGTACATGACCTTTGATCAGGTTCTGTAGCCACTAGATAAGCTCCAGGGCCCATGCATAACACTCAGCTGAGTCAGACAGGCAACAGTGACAGCGACAACGCTGCCTGCCCGGGTGTCATCTTCCTCAGAGCCTTTGCATTTGTTAGTATGCACCACCGTGGCCCTGCAAACAGGCGACAGGCGAGAGACGAGATGTCAGCAAGAGCAGAAGGCTGAGCACACAGGGTCTGCGTCTGCGCCCTGAGTGCGTCCCAGCGTGGCCTGTGCTCTGTGGCCCCCCAGTCTCACTGCTGTGCTGTCAGTAGGAGCTCACTGCCAAGCATTGCTTGACCCCTTCCTGCCGCTGCTGGCCCCGATGTCTGTGTCTGTGTGATCCTCAGAGACAGAGACAGTCCTTGCCTCATAGTAAAGGAGACCGAGGCAACAGAGAAGCAATAGGTGCTGTTCACTGGTCATGGGTATCAATAGTATTTTAATGTAATGAGAATTGCCAGAACCAATATGTTCACTCAAGCCCATGGCATTCAGACCAGAAGCTTCTGCGGCCCTGGGTTCCAGGTGGGGAGGGAAGGGAGCAATCTGCCCTGGGGAAAGGAGGTGGTGGAAAGAGTTCAAGGAGCAGTTGGGCTGGCCCGTCCAGCCAGAAGACATGAGCGAGCAGGACTGTCACATGGTGGTGAAACAGAAGATCCTGTTCCATCCTGTGTCTCCCACAGGAGCTGAAGCAGAAGCCTGGCCTCTCATTTCAGTGCAAGTCCTCAGGCTAGTTCCCAGCCCTTGGGCTTGCCCCGAAGCCAAATGGGAAGTAGTCGCCCTCTGTCTCCAGGGTCTTTGTGGAACACAGCACTGCTCAGCTCCCCTGCATCTGAGTCTGGGGTGGCACCACTTCCTGCTTTCCCTGGCTGTCTCCTGCATGCATGTTTTGTGGACTCATTTACTGGTGCCAAACTCAAGAGGGTGTCCCATAAGGGGATTGCTGGAAGCAGCTTGTCACATTGGGGGAAAGGGACACACAGCCTTGGGTACCAAGAAAATCATCCGTACTGATTCAAGAGTAACAAAGGAGTGAATCAAAGTGCGATGCCCAGCAGGATGAACAACCAGTTGTCTCTAAGGGGCAGGTACTCATATGGTGTTTCTTTGTAAGACTCTATGTCACAGTTTGGAATTCTTCCACACTGTCTTCTTGTGCCATCATCTTCTCCAGAGATTATAGAGCAGAGATGCCACAACTCATCCTGAAGTGAACTATCTCCTGGCCCTACCTGTCACTCCTGGCCTTTCCATGCACCCAGTTGCAAAACTGTCACACAAAAAACAAAGAAATAAACTCACAGCTGTCACCCAGAAGCAGGTGTTTGAAAACAGAGCCCTCCGTAGGCCAGCCTCTATACTTTGTTGCTGTAGAGTGTGTTTGGGTCAACTAACACTGCAAACAAACTATCCATGAGTGAATGGGTGAGTTATCTTATCGCAGCCAGTGAATGTTAGTCTCAGATTTTCCCCGCATTAAATGGGGTTTGGAGCAATCACCTTCTAACATGGTCACAGTGTAGAGACTTCCTTGCATGCTACCTGGCACAAGACAGGTGCTCAGTTAACTCAATTTCCCTCTCAATGACTTAGGTTGGCACCTGCATGTGTCTGCCCATGGTGTTTCTTCTTGCAACCCCCAGCCTGTCCTATCTCCCCTTGCAAAATTCTTACTTTTCAAGACTCAGGTCAAAAGCCACTAGGTAAGCCATGGGGGGTCCTCCTCATGAACCCAAACAGCGCCCTCACACTGCATGAAGGAAACAACACATCCCATTCTCCTGAGACTGAAGGCATCCATCCACACAGACTCTGATCAGCTGTTTGCCTTGCAGCTGGGCATCATTTCAAAGTGAATTTCCATGAGAGAGACCATGCTGCATTGATCTGGTGGGAGACCAGGGGCCCCCGATGTTAAAAAGTCAGTGTTGGGGGAGACTGAGGAGTTTCCAGTGTGGGCTGGTGCTTGCAAGAGAGCTCAGGGCCAGCGGGAATAGTGGTGTAATTTTAGCTGTGGGTACAGCCAGGGGTGCAGGCCCCGTCTGTAGTGCTGGTCCTGGTGGGTCCTGTTAGTCTTGGTGGAAGCCATAGCCCTTCCTGAGGGTCCAGTAGAGGTCAGCTCAGAGCCCTGCCCTGTGCTTGCCAAGAGCCTAAGCAGAATCAGAGGCTGGTGTTAGCAGCATCACTGATGTTCATTTATTCATTTATTCAAATAATTTATGGTGCATATGCCATTTGCATTGCTAGTAGGAATGGTAGTTATATGCAAAAACAATTAAATATACTTGCTGCCCTGGAGAAATGTATGGATTTATTAGGTAACCATTTAGCAAGGAGTGTAAAAGGAAATAAAATAATAGCAAGGGTTGAGCTTTGGCATAAGAACAGCCATGAACAAAAGCTTTCTTCAAGTGCCTTTATGACCTAAGCAAGGTATTGGACTCCCATGAACTTCCATCCTTACAGCTGTAAAGTGGTGAGTTGAGGTTAATTTTACTGGGATGTGCCAGGGAGTTGGCAGTGATACTGCAACATTGGGCGGGTTGAATGTGTACAATAAAAAGCAGCTATTATTATCATTCCTTTGTGTAGACCTTCCCTGGAAATTTTCATATCACCTCTCCAATGTCTAAGACACAGAAAGGGATGCAGTTCATATTTGAATTTCCTGTATGTTGTGTATGCCCCTGCAGGAACTTTATAACAATATCTTCTCTCCTAATCCACCCAGCAATTTAGAAAGTAGGTGTCGTGACCTCCAGTTCCAGAACAGAAAGCTGCGGATCAGAGAACGCCTGTCTCTTGCCTAAGGCCACCCCACTAAAGACTGCATGGACAGGAATTAATTCATGACTGGATATATTCCACACCCAAAAAGCTGCTCTAATTACAACTCCATATTGGAGGTAGTGAGGGGGGTGTATTCAAATGAGTGAGAGACAGGATCACATCACAGCTAAACACAGAGATGCCAACAAGACCTTCAGGAGCTGCCAGCTGTGTAACTTTCAGAGGATCCAGAACCCTCTCTGCCTCCATTTCCTCATGTGGAAAATACAGATTCAAAGCCAATGTTTGTAAGGTGCCTCGAAGCGTGGCTGGCACCACGCAGATGCTATGTCAATGTGCGCCTGTTTAGCGGAGTGGGGATTTAGAGAGCTGAATTGCCAGGCCTGGTTTACTTCCTCAGTGCATAGAACTATAACTGGGCTGCAAACCTCGGGTCTCCTATAAATAGGTGCCCACTGCCTATCAGTGGTTCATCTGAATCAGAGGAGACACGAACTCAGTTAAAGAGGGGAAGGATCACAGCTTGGACAGAAAACCAACGATTATTTCCTGTGTTAAAGAAGAAAACTTTGATGGTCAAGAAGATTGAGTGAGATGCACAGACAGTGAATGGCAGGACTGGGAGGAGAAGTCTGGGAGAAAGATTAAGGCTACGATGCCCCCCTTGGGTCCCCTTCCCCCAGGACACAGTGGAGATGTGCAAGTTTTCCTGCTCTCCCAGCTCACCCTCAGCCTCTCAGGGCTGCGAGAGCTACTTTCACTCACAGCATCGCTTTAAAATGTTACATTTGCATCTTTCACCCGGGAGGCTCCCAGCGGTCACAGAAACTGATAACCTTGCAGAGACAAGGTGTGTGCTGCATAATTAGAGCAGGGTGGATTCCAGGAGATGGGGCACATGCAAACCTACACAAGGGAGGGTCAGCCACAGAGGGCAAAGAAAAAGTGACAGAAGCCAAGCACAGGAACTGGCTGGAAATAAGAGATGTTTTGCATGAATCGCTGGCTTTGAAAACTTATTCTAGTGTCTGCATTATTATTGCTACAAGTAGTCTTGAGTTTCTTTACTCTTCTTGAATAAATCAGAAGGTTAATTAATCATGTATCAATCTTATTATTATTATTATTATTTTGTCTTTTTGAGACAGGGTCTT
Source organism: Hydrochoerus hydrochaeris (assembly GCA_004027455.1). NCBI lineage: Eukaryota > Metazoa > Chordata > Mammalia > Rodentia > Hydrochaeridae > Hydrochoerus > Hydrochoerus hydrochaeris. The sequence continues at coordinate 80,568 of PVLA01003368.1, forward strand.
ACTATGCAGTTCATCTCTGGCTTTGAACTTACTTTGTAGCCCAGGCTGGTCTCAAACTCACACCATTATCCTATCTCAGCCTCCCAAGTATTGGGATTATAGATGTATGTTACCATGTCTGGCTTGTATGTTGTTATTAAAACTAAGTGATGCTCTTTCAAAGGAGGAGGGGTGCAAAATGTATGTGGTGTCTGATTAGTTAAAATTAATAATAATATTATAATAACATTAATAATACATATAATAATAATTTTTATATATAATAATACATATAATAATAATATTTTTCTATTTAAAACCTCATTTACAGTATGATGAACATTTAAAAATGCATTCTTAGTAACTTCTTATATTTTTTCTGGGTACATTTTATGTTGTTGAAAACCACTTTCACGGCTGCTCAAAACTCCAGGACAGTAACACAGCATAATGTATTAAGGCATCTCTACTGCAAACTGTCGTAGTTCCCAATTTTGAAAAGCAGGTATTAGTGGGTTTATAGTTTAACACTTCAAATTAATTGGTAAGTTCTTCAAAATTAAAATTATGAAGATCAGATATTCTTCTAAGTTACACATACTATAATTTTGTTAATTGACCATCATATTGGTGAAGTTTAATGTTAGAGAAATTATAGGAAACCAAAATTCATTAATACATTTTCCAAAGCTAGCATATGAATCCACATATCACTGCATCTTGAAATTATAAAAGAAAAACCTCAAATAATAATAAAACAAAGTGAGGAATAAAGGTCCTTGAGCTTCGCAGTCAGGGTGTGCCAGGCGCAGACCCATCCTGTCAGGAGCTGTATAGATTTTAACACAGGAGTTTTGTCACTGCATCTTGATTTCCCATCTGTAACTGGGATTAAGTAACCGTTATTGAGTGGAGGTCAGAAGGGTCAATGGGAAAATGGACATAAAACACGTGGCCCAGTGAGTGATATGCACAGTTCTTTCCTCGTATCCTGGTAATGTAGACTCCAAACCATCTTTCTCTAGGAATGGGTGGGTAATTAGAGCCCCAGCTTGGTCTCACTAACCTCTGGGTTTCACATAATGAAGTCTCCTTCCTAATTTGCATTTTTGAATACAATATAAAATAGCTAATTGCATATCTCTTTCTCTTTCTCTCTTCCTCCTTTTTCTCTCTCTTTTTCTACCTAATGAATTTTTTTTTTCAATTCACGGTCACCAAGACTGTGGCTCAGCCAGTCTGACAGAAGTGCTATTACAGGACACTTATCACCTCCAGTATGGCTAGATCCAGAAAAGCAAAGTGCTCCAGCCATCCTGGACCACTCACAGAGGTCCTTTGCATGCTGGATATGTCCCCCTCCTCTTGTGTCTTCCCAGTTTATTCCATCCCTCAAATTTGTCCCATGACAGTATCTCATCTCCCAGCTTAGCTGAAGTTTCTGTCTCTTGAAGATTATTCAGTCCCATGGGTGGAAATAATCACGTCATTCTTTAGGCTGACAGGACCTGGTCCTACATCAAACTCACTTTCCTAGACTTGTTTGCTATTCACAGCCTTCCCTCTGGAGTGCGCTCCTTGAAGCAAAGGTGGGTTCCTTCTCCTAGCTCCCTGGGTGAGTTAGGTGAAGCATCCTGCAGAGACTGAGGGTGCATCCTTGCTCTCGGCGTGGGGCTGAGGAGTGCTTGGACTTTTCTTGGAGCCACTTAGAACATTCTGGTTTTATGTATGTATGCAAGACACTGCCCAACCTTCTCAATGGTTTTATTTACAGTTTCTGTGAGGTAGCAAAGAAAGATAGCTTAGATCCTTTAAGCTGGTGGTGAAGTTTGTAAGTATCACTGGGCAAGGGATGCCAAGGTAGTTTATAAAAGCCCCTCATTGTTCACCCATGACACTACTATTGAGTATTTCTCAAAATTATTGCTGCAGAATGTCAGGAAGTCCTCTGCACACAGCACCCTGAGAGTTAGACAGGAATACTGTGTATCTCCCTCCCCCCCAAAAAAAACCCTGCTGGAATAAGAATCAGTTTGTGAATGAATATCTAAAATAGAATTATGTTTCATTTGGGGCTGACACACAATTCCCAGCAGGATTATAAAGTCTGAGTTAATCATGAAATCCTCCCCCACAATTTTCTAATTAATTCCGAGGGAGACCCTGCTCCGATCAATTCACACACTTCATTGTATTTAGTTAATTAAGAAATTGAAGCACGGATCTTGTCGTTACTGCAGGCAGCCCCTGTTGACCTGCAGTGGTGTTTGAGGGGCTGCTCTGAAGCTAGGAAACAAGGTTCTCACTGCCCCCCCCCCGACCCCAGGGATGTGGAGAGAAAGCAAGTGCCTCAAGTAGGCTTTGGGAAAACAACAACAGCTGATTTCTGTGTAAGAGGAGGGAACCAACTCTAGCTGAGTATTTCCAAGAGCGTGCAGAGTCTATCATCTGTGACACTAAAGAGTAGGAACTTTGTGATGATGGTGATCTAGATCCCAGTTCTTTCTCTCTTATTCGATAGCTTTCCACAGGGCAAAGTATATGTATAATAAGACATCGGAGAACATGGTCAAGATTAAGGATTTAAAATTTCAGTTATCGTTTTCATCATCATCATCATCAATACCACATAATCATAATCAGGTTATGGCTTAGACAGAAATGTCCCTCCAGACGATCATTTATGAAAGTCTTGATCCTTAGTGCATCAGTGTCCAGAGGCTGGATCTAAACAGATGATTGGATCATGGCGGCGCTGACCTCATCAAGGGATGACTCCATTAACCAATCCATTACTGAGCTGACTGTGAGGAGGGGCAGCTGTTTGGAGAAAGCAGGTCACCACAGGGTCCTTGGAAGGTATCCTTCTGTCCCTTCCTCTCTCTCTCTCTCTCTCTCTCTCTCTCTCTCTCTCTCTCTCTCTGGCTCTGGCTCTGGCTCTTTCTCTCTTGACCTGCTTCCTGGTTGCCATGAGGTGAGAAGCTTTTCTTTTCTCCAGTTGCTCATGGACTTAAACCTCTGAATTAAGCTCTAAACATCTTTTCTCCTTTATTTTTCTCAGCATTGTTCATAGCAACAAAAAACCCCCACAACTTATTTATTTATTCCACAAAAAAAAACTGAAAATGAAGATAAATTCTCTCTTTTACAAGTGAAGAAATCAAGCCACACAGCATTGATGGGCCATTGCTAATATTGCACAGCCACCATGAGACGATCATGGAAACCAAACCCGTCGTTCAACACCGATAACTCTGAAGGGACATGAGCACTGCAGGCAGGCACTAGTAGTAAATCAGTGGAAAGGAGGGTATAAGATGACTTTAGGTCCTATACGATAACTTTCTTTGATACAATTAATACTGTTCTCTCACATTTTGAATATCAAATTTTTTCTTTTAAAACTACATTTATGTGAAAATATAAGTTGATCCGAAGACATATCTTAAGGGAAAAATATCACTGCATGGTGGTACAGACTATTCTTTATCATCTCTCTAATTTCTGTGGTTCAGTCTCCAGGTCACAGTCGGTCATTCACAGACTTGGTCCAGGTGTCCACTTGGAGTGGGGTGGGGACTGCTGTCCTCTTCAGGTTCCACTAGCTCTAGCTCAGCTCCCAGCTGTCACTGTTGCCAGCCTCAAGAGTTGGTGGCTGCTGTGTTGTCTGAGTACATTTGTCCCCTGTCACGCAAGCCCACCTCTAGGGTAGCTCAAAACACAGTAGCACATTTTATTTGCTAGAAGTGTATCATTAAGTGCATCTTATCCTCCATAAAAAAGGAAGGATTTACCCAGGGGAGAGTCATGCTTGATATCTCAGAGGCTGTCTAGGTGTGCATAAAAAGAATTCCAAAATTCACACGCAAATATCTAGCGTTTGGGAATGTGTTTGCTAAGCATGTCGTCTCCGCAAAGGGAATTAGTTCAGAAAATGCGTTTTGGCCTTTGTAGCATATGAGGAGCTGACGGAGTAGTGGCTTCTAATCTCTCCCTCCTGCTTCCTGTTCTGCCTGACTCGGTCTTCTTTTCAGACACACACACACACACACACACACACACTCTCTCCCTCCGTCCCTGGAGGATTCTGCTTCCCTACACAATGCTTCCAGTCCCTCCTCCTCAGGGCCTGTGTGGAGGCGGATGTGTCCCTGCCTCTCTATCCCAGTCTTCTCTGACTGTTGAAATGGCACTTCTCCCTCGTGGGCCATTTCAAATCCCATTTTCCTCAGTCCATTCTGCAACCAGAAGCAGGTTCTCCTTCTTGTTCTCAGAGCAGCTTCTTCGATACTATTCGATCTTGTTCATTGAGTCATGCTTTGAGAGAGACAAGAAGAAGCACACGACTTGAACACTTCCCAGATTTCCGCATCCTCTGCCAAATGTGTGAGAAGACCCAAGCACGAGGGACTTTGCAGCGTGAAACGAGGTGGTCGGTCCTCAGGAAAACCCCACTGACTCATCCCTGGAGATTCTGTGCCCTGCAGGGGTCCCCTCCTGCTCAGAATCAAGGTGGACTCTTGTGGTCAGTGGGATGCAGAGCAAGTAACAGAGGGGGGCTTCTGAATCTTGTCCCTCCAGGGAAAGCCAGCCACCGCTTGAGCACACGCTCAGCCTCGGGGAGAGATTTACACTGTAAAGGGCTAATGTCTTCCTCTAATAGCAAGCATTGAGTTGCTGTACTTGGAGAAAACTGCCTTGGACAAGGATCCTTAATCCCACTTACATTTCACTACAGCCTCGTCTGTCATCTGACAAGCACAGAGAGAACCTGATCGAGGGTCAGTTGGAGAAGCTGATCCTGAGTTTCTCACCCATGAGAGATGAGAAAAAGAAATTGCTCTTTTTGTTCAAAGTCATGAAGTGTGAGGGCAGTCTGCTCTGTGACAATGGATAACTGACATTCAGAACTCAGGAGACCGCTCAAGGTCACACAGTCAGTTATGGCAGTCTTTGGGCCAGACAGGAAGGAAAGCTTTCCTGTCCCTTCCCCGGTCTCCAGGTACTAGTTAGATACAAGGAAGTTTAACTCTGCACAAAGATGTCTTCAACTACTTCTGCAATGCTCCTTCCCCTCTGCGCAGGGGTGTGGAGAGGAAAGTGCTGTCCCGTGTACAATGGCATCGGCTGTAACGCCCCTGTTCCTCCTCCTAAGACATCACAGACTGACCAGGTTCTTGGGAGAACTCACTGGGATACTCTAGTCAAACTCTCCCACTGAGCAAGTAGCTCAGGTCTTGGGGCTGTAGTGGCTTCATTAACATGCACAGCTGCTTGGCTACAGAGTTCAGCACAAATCCTAGGCCTCACCCCCTCCCAGAGCACATTTTGTGAAGGGAATCAAATGGGAGTATTGACAAATCCATAGCCCACCAAAGATCACTTGGTTTCAATGCCTTCCCTTTGCTCTCAGGTTTTGTAATATTTTTGTTGAAGTAAGTTTGCCTTTATCCATTAACAGTAGTGTGTAGTATTTTATCACTGATAGATGTAGGGTTTAATGATAAATACTAGAAGAAATTTATGGGTGTCGAAACTGTCATTTTTTGGATCCTCCAATGTAGTCAAGCTTTAGGGGTGGAACAGTAACCTAAACCAACAATGTTAGCATCCTGTTGGATTTTCTGAAGCTTATCTGATACTTGTGATCTGGGAGTGTGTGTGTGTGTGTGTGTTGATGTATTTTCATTTCTTACACACCATTCTCCCTTGTTCTTTTCCCAATTTGCTGGGCATTTCCCTCATTCTCCTGCCCTGGATTCACACCCTCTGTCAGACACCTGTTAGCATAAGCTGGGATTTTTGTCTTTGAACTTCTTTTCTTCTCATTCGTGCATTACATAGTGTGCTATTTTCCTCAAGAACACTTACCTTGAAGAAAAATATAGCATAGGAGTCACATTCTCTAGGTGGTTGTGTTGTATGCTTCCCCAGAGTAAATCCCTCCCTCTTCTGTCCCAGTTCTTTACCATTTACTTCCTGTGACCAAGGCACTCACTACATTCAGGAGTTATCTGCTAACATGACCCATCTGTCTGTTCCCCTGAAGTGTGAGCTCCTTCAGAGTCGGTCCTGTTCCTTTCCACATTGGTACCAACCATGCCTAACCCAGAGCCTAGAATCTACCAAACATGCGATAAGAAGTCGGTGCCTGGATCTGACTAGGTCAGTAACATACAAACTTCATGTGAACGTATTCTTATGTCCCTGTGAAGCACTATCACTTACGCTTTCCCAGCCAATTTCTACTCACTGAAAGACCTAATATTCATACCCTGAACTGCTTCTGTTAAAACCATAGCAGATATTTAATTAGATCTTAAGCTGAATGGAGGAAGAAACTTCTACCTGAGAGATAACCACTGGGGAAATCATGATTTGGTCCTACTGAGAAGAAGGAAGAGAGGAAGAATTTACAGGCCATCAATGACTCCTAAATACAATCTGGGAAATACCATTACTAGAAATTGATGGGGTAGAAGATATTGATTGGTATGTGTTTCCACCAACAGGATGAGATAATTAGCTCTGGGTTATTTCAGAGTTCTATCAGTATATCCCACAGAACCCTAACGCTGCAATGTATTTCTTGGGGAAAAATGTCCCTCTCTGCAAATAAGTACAGAGAATGCAAGAGTTGTTGTGGTCTTTGTTTCTATTTCATAATTTACATTTCCATATTAAAGTCATTGAGAATTTTCATATTAAATGCACTAAAGTTTGAGCATTTTTCTAACTTACCAGGCTGTGACATTCTGTTACTCTCTTAGCTATGATCGCCCTGAGGAAGTAAGAGTCTGAGGGAGGAACTTGGGGAAACGCTGTCAGGTCACAGGAGGCCTAATCTTGATGAACATTGCACTTTTGGGACTGATGCTTTTTGAGATACTTGTGCAAAATACAGTGTCTTTTCCTTAAAATGTCCCCTAAAATAGGTGAGGACAGTCTCTGCCTCACTATCCACAATCACTGCTGCCCCTTGGGAAGTATTAAAAGTCAGATTTCTTCAACCCACCCCACTCCACTCCCCGTTAGCAAGTGAGAGCCAGAGATCTGAGCATCTCTTGTGAGTTTGACTATATGCAATATAGCAAATAAGGGGGATTTCCTTCTGCCATCTCTCTGAAGGCAAATATTTTTATCACTGTTTTGATCTGTTCTGATTAATGGTATTGCTCTATTCAATATTCTGTTTTTATAAGTTTGGTATTTCCTTCCGTTTTGCTGTACCTGATTGAAAGAACAACTATTGTGAAGAAAACAAGATATACTATTGTACCTATTACTGTTATTCACTTTGTATGCTTTAATTTTGTAATTTGAACAACTATATCTAAGAAGATATTATGTATTTTATCAACCAGTGATTTCTTACTGTTTTTTTGAAATTCTGTATTGTTTCTACCCTTTTTTCTGTTTTGCTTTTTTTCTCTTTAAATACAATTTAAATAAATAAATAAACAAATTACATATTTTGCAACAACCCTCTCTCCTCAGCCTCCAAACGAAGTTTCCACATTGATCTAAAGTGAGTCTGCAGATTGACAGCTTCGAGCTATGTCTTCATATTGATCAAAAGACCCTCTCAATGCAACCTGGATTCCCAAGACAGAAGCCAACACTCTTGTGGCCTCAGTAGGGGTGGGTTCTTCCTCCTCAAAGAGAGGGCGTTAGATTAGACCAGGTGTTTTAAGCATTTTGCTTCTCAGTGGATCTCCTCACCAAGACCTCTTGCGTGTGTGTGTGTGTGTGTGTATAGGAGTACCGGGGGTTGAACCCAGCCCCCCTTTTAAATTTTTTTTTCATTTTGGAGTGGGGTCTCATTACGTCTCGAATATTGCCAAGGCTTGGCTTGAACTTGCAATCCTGCTCAGCCACCCAGCATGCCACAGGCCCTGCTTCACAAAAATCTTAGGTTTAAAACCACAAAGCAGTGGAACTGCTGGGTGGAACTGAAAAGCTTGGACCTGTTGCTCAGTTCCTGCAGTGGGTTACGAAGAACCTTCCCCGAGTCCCAGCGCTCTGGGAAACAGTGTGAAAGCCAGGGCACCTCACCAGTCCAATTTGGTTTTTTGTATGACCCTTTATGTCCCATTAGTGGCTTTCTTGTGTCTGCATGAAACTCACATGTGATTGGTCCTTGAAATCTCTGGCCAAGGGCAGGGCACTTTCGATTCTATGTGCCGCTCCCTAGCAGCTTGAGAAAAGTATTGGCTATGAACTCGTTACAGTGGGATCTCTACTCAGCGACTGAATTAAAGGGCCAGAGTTGCAGCATGGGAAAGGCAGCTCTCTGGAAATCGTTCCGGACTCAACACTGACCTGCCAGTTACCAATGGTTTAATTTTGAGGCAGACTGGGAGCTGCTGAGTTTCAGTGGGGCTGTGTCCCTGGGGCTCTGTGACACCCATCTGAGCTTCGCCAAGTCTCTCCTGAAAGTTCAAACAGCATGGGGTTTCCTACAAACGATCTTCAAATTCTATAAACATTAACAACTTTTATTTAAAAAATGTATCTGTCAGTGTTCACACATTCCATGATAGAAGCAGGATAACCTTTTGGTTGGAGAATTTTATAACACATCGGATGTCTGCACTAGTACTAGATTAACATCTCAGAAAATGATCAATGCCCAGCCATGTGGTGAGGAGCCTGGGACATGGCGCAATTGTATGGAAACTGCCACAGCAGCGCTGGCCCTGGGTTGATCAAAGGAGCCCAGTCACCGTTCCGCCTGTCCCTGGGAGCACTTCCCTGTTCTCGGCAGCATGCTGCCGCCACATTTTCTCTGTTGCACTTGATAAGGGCAAATTGGCACTGTGGGTTGGAACAGAGCTTTGTTCATCCCACAGTTCAGCTTCCAATTGACAGGAAGAGTTGTACAAATTGTTTTCCCTTCGTGCGGGAACACGTATCAAGGCCCAACAAGGAAGGAAATACAGGCCACTCGCCAGGCAGACAAATCTCACAAAAGAGACAGTCCCAAACCCCCTGGCATAATGAAATTGTGAGACTTTGCCAGTCCTGGAGAATAAAGAATTTTCTGAAGCAGATTGCTTAATAAGGGGTACCCAACAGAGTAATCTAGTGAAGTATTTCAAAGAGCTATTCAGTGGAGGCATTGTAACCTTCCGGCGACCGTGGGAAGAGCAGTTCATTCCACGATATTCGACTTGATTTGTGCCTGCTTTTCCTCCCTTGCAGGCTCAGTACCTCTCAAGGAGTCTTTATAATTATCATCGTGTTAATAGCTTCCAAATTCTGAACCCCAGTATTGCAATAACCTTAAAAAAAAAAAACCAAAGAAATGAATTCTACATTTGATCAGCAGCCAGCAAATACAAGTCCCATCAGCAGCTAGGCTGGGTTTTATCATTTCCTCCTTTGCACCGGGGCCAGCTACTGTCCCTACCACTGTGCCTAGACTTCTACACCCTGCGTGCTTCCCTCCCAGCTTTAGCCCCTGGGATCTGGTGGCGGGAGCTGGGAGTGATCTGTGACCATATACCCAGTGTTTGTGCTTGCAGCAAAGAGAACTGAGATCCAGACAGCTCACGTAATTTCTCAAGGTCACATACCTGGGAAGTAGGCATCATGGTAACAGCCAGGACAAACAGAGATACTTGTTTTGCTCTGTTATTAGTCTGCACTCTGGCTTTATCTCACTTTCCATATAAAATGATACATTAGAAATCATTCCAGAGAATGATTTCTCCTCTTTCCAGGTGGAGGGCCACCTGGATGACTCTCCTTGAACAAAGAGCAGTTACTTCCACTTTGGCCAAACTTGACCCTGTCTCCACGTATTGATATGACAGAGCTGGCTAAGCCATTTCCTTTTACCTTCAAGTGGCTCTAAGCAATATAAATAGGGTTGGCTGAGGTGCTGATGTGGAATCTTTGAAGCTAGATGACAGGCCCTAGCTTCAAAGGGCAAACAAGTATATGAAAAGATGCTTTACATTGTTAGAATTTCCCTGCCCCGTGACTCCCAAATACGGTTGAGCCAGCAGAATGAAAAGCCACCGCACCAGGGCTGCCAACAGGCTTCTAGCCTTGAGATAAGAGGCTATGACTCCCCAGGACTAAAATGTGTACACATCAGAGCTGAAGCACCAGCCCCTTAAACATAGCTACCTCAGTTGTGCTATGCAGACAGGTCTTTCTGAAGATCCTTCTCTCTGCATAGGCAGAGGTGCTCTCAGGCCTCCCACACAAGCCTGCTCGCAGCACTCACAGTCACTCAACTTTAAGCCACTCCCCCCCTTTTTTTACCACTCCCTTAACAAATTCATAAATGGGGCTGAGCCCTGGGTTGAGGCATTTGTTCTGAGTCTTCGTCTTGGCCCAACTTAGGACCCCTTGGGTTCCCATAACTATAAATATATCTTAGTGTCTTTATTTTCATCTTGAGTTGTGCTGCAAATAGTAGATTGGAATTAACTCACTAGAATTCCAATAACTTTCCCATGGGATTACAAATACAAACTTCCCGGACCACGGTGAGGATGGGAAAGGCTCTCTATAGAGAAAGAGTCCAGGACTTGAGAGACAGCTCAATGTTTTGCCTTCATTTCTACAGTTTTACATTGGGAAAGGAATGCAGGTGGTATTTGTATAAACAATACTAGGAAACAAATACAAATCTCATTAGATGCAAGATGTGTTATTGGCTCTTTTTGAGAGGTGAAGGAACTGAAAAACAAGGATCTTGGGCAATTTGCTTAATATCCTTCAGGCAAAAGGCTGGAAAGCAGAGACTAAAGATGAGTCTGGAGCAGAGTTTGCTGAATCACAGAGAGAAAGGAGATGGGCAGGGGCCAGTTGGATACTGGACTTACAAGATATCATGGATTCAAAATTGGTGGTCAGCGTAACACCAGCTGAATTAAATCAGCATGGTGCTGAGTGTGACGGCCCACGTGAGGGCTATTGCCCACGTAAAAGGAGACCTGGGGGGGGGAAGAGAAGTGTTGTAGGTTCTCCTAAGGGGTGTCGTTTGAGGCTGTTGGTTCTCCTGGAGGAGCTTGTCACACTGGCTCCCCGAGATGAACTCAGCTGTTATCATCAGAGGAGCTCAGGACCTTGTCGCTGAGAGTGGCTGTGGCTCACTTTGGGGGAGCTCTGCTCCTTATGTTGAGCATCGCTTCCTGGCTCTGGAGGGGAAGATGTGTCCTTTTTAGTCTCCAGGAGAAGCTTGTCATGCTGGCTTTCTGATATGAACACAGCTGTTCTCCTCATCAGAGGAGTTCAGGACCTTATTATCACTGAGAATGGCTGTGGTGTATTTCTGGGAAGCTCTGGTCCTTACTTTGAGCATCACTTCTTGGCTTCAGTATAGAACCCTCGACTTACTGGCACAGATCCTTCATCCCAGTGGCATAGACTTTCTAGCTTCTACTGTTGACCTTTGGGCCTTCCCAGTGCACATCCATAAAATAGACTTACGTGAGTCTTTGTCCTGGGTTCTAGGCCTCCAGCGGGACTCATGGGAGGCATTTTCATGGGCTCTAGGTTTTCAGTTGAACTCATGCAGGACACTGCTGTGGGATCCAGGCCTAGAAAATCTAGGTCTTTAGAGTTGTGGCCAGATTTCCTGGAATTTCTTGTACTTAACTCTGGCTGACCATCATAAAATAATGTTATCAATTCTGTGTCCTGTATGTAATTGTCCTCGCAACCCCTGACTACAACACGAGGTTAAGAGGGAGTTGTCTATAAGCACAATGGCTTATTTATTCATAATAGTTTTGATTTTTAGTTGGCATACACCAAGGCCACAGGGTGACATTTCCATACACAAATACAGAGTGTGATGATCAGGCCAGGGTGACTGGCGCCTGTGTGCCCTCTGACGTAGCCTCTCTTTATGCTGGACTAGCAAGCATCCTTTCTTCTGGCTAGTTTGAAGCGCACAACTGTTTTGAACCATAGTGATCCCACTATGCTACAGAATATCAGAAGTTATTTCTCCTGTCCAAGTTGTATCCTTGACACATTAAGCCTTTTCTACCCATCACTCCCTCTTCACCCACTTCCCGGTCTCTGATAACCAGTTGTATTCCCTACGTCTCTGAGAGCCACTTAGCGTCCTCCAGGAATAAGTCAGAACAGCCAGTATCTCAGGTTTTGTGTTTTTGCACCTGACATGTTCTACTTTATATAATGTCCTCAGGTCACATCAACGTGGCAGCGAATGACAGAATTCCACCCTTTTCGTGGCTGAATAATCTACCTGTATGTGCACTACATTTTCTTTACTTATTCGTCTATCCATGAACACCTACATCGTTTCCACATCTTGGCCATTGAAAACAGTGTTGTGATAAATGTGGGAACGCAGGTGTCCTCCTTGAGATACTGATGTCAATTTCTGCAGAAATATAAACAGCAGTAGGATTGCTGAATCCTATAATATCTCTATTTACAGAATAGAATTTGAGGATCCACTATACAGTTTTTTATGATGACTGTATTAATTCACAATCCTACAAATTGCATATAACAATTCCCCTTTTCCTACATCCTCAACAGTGTTTATCATGGGGTTTTTTTGATAATTGCTACTCTGACTAGAGGGATATGATATCTCATTGTGCTTTTGGCTTGAAATTGCTAGGTATTTAGCAACGTAAAGCATCTTTTCATATACTTGTTTGCCCTTAGTGTATTTATCTTTGAGAAATGTCTATTTGGGTTATTTCGCTTTGTTTTAAGTTAATTATTTTTTGTTTTGTTTTTCTATTTAGTGGCATTCCTTCCATAATTTTATATACCACACCTGTTTACAAACTTAATTCTTTCTACAATTCTCGTCACAGAATTCATTCCATAGTTCTGGTTGCAACCAGTTCAAGAACCAAGGCATCACTGGATTCCCCAATACTAATTATTGCCTCATTAGGTGAATCATTTCCAAAGGTTTTCTCCCTCTCCATAGGTTGTCTCTTCACTGCTGATTGTTTCCCTGACTGTCAGAAGCATTTTAGTTTTCTGTAATCCCACTTAGTAACTTTTGCTTTAGTTGCATGTACTGTTGGGAGTCACATACATAAAACCTTCACCAAGTCCAATGCCCCCAACTATTTTTCCTACATTTTCTTCTAGTAATTTCAATGTCTGACATTTATGGCTTGCACCATTATCAATTTTTGTTAAGAGAGCTTTCTACTTCCTTCCATATGTGGATACCAAGTTTTCCCAACACTATTTACTGCAGAGAATTTTTTGTTGTTGTTCTTACTGATTTTATCAGAAATCTAGTTGATGGTAATTACCTGGATCTGTTTCTAGGTTTCTTAGTTTGTTTAATTGATCTACATGCTCTGTTTTAGGCAGCAAGGTACTGGGATATGTTTTCTTTCTGAGTCAGGTGTTATCGTATCCCCAGCTTTATTCTTTTTTTGCTCAGAATTTCTTTGCCCATTTATAGTAGTTTATAGTTTCAAACTAATTCTAGGATTTTTTTCCTAGTTCCATGAAGAACGTTATTGGTATTTTAATAGGAATTGCACTAAATCTACAGATCTCTTTGGGTGATATGAACATTTAAACAATATTAATTCTCTCAATACATCAACATAGGATGTCTTTGTTTTGTCTTATTTTATGCACCAGTGCTCTGCAGTTTTTTTCCTTGTAAATGTGACTCTTTCCTCTGGATAAATTTATTCCTAGTTACTCCTGGGTAGCCACTTTGAAAGGGGTTAATTTTTCAACAATTGTGTTATTAACGCATTGCATTCTGGTTTGTCTGCTGCAATGTACGTGAATTCATTTATCCTTCCTATGAGTCTTTTGGAGGGAGCCCTCAGGGACTTTTTCTGCACCTGACATCATGATCTTTGTAAGGATCATTTAACTTCCCCTTGCTTCTTCAGATCCCAGCACCTTGTTTTCAAAGGTGAACAACACAAAGTCTGGTGTGAACCACGCCCCAGTAAGCTGCCGTCCCCAAGAAAGCCCCTGTGCCACAACTGAGCCACAGGCAGAGTGGCGAGCCCCAACTTATCTTTGGGAAGGGTCTCTGCTTGGCGCTTCACAAGGCTGATGTCACCACAGACAAGGCGGAGTGGATGCCTTTGGGATTCTGTTGCTGTTCCCACAGACCCCTTTCACATTTGGTGTCCACCTGCTTCCTGTAGGTTTCTGTTCCCCACAGCTGCTACTGAAGGGGTTCCCTCCCTCTCTCAGGGCCCCTGCTGACTGCATAAAGACCCACGAGTATGTGGGAAAGTCTGCCGTCTTTCCCCATGGATTATCCAGTGAGGAGTCTAGAGCTAGAAATACTCCACCTCCCGCTCCCCGATTTCCACAGCTCTTCAGTAAGATTAAGCCAAGGCTACCTTCCAGGTTGCTTTCTCATCCTCAGAGTGACACATCTCTGTGGCTTTCTTTCCCTGCTCCTCCTACTTCCCATTTCTCTGTGTTTCACTTACACATGTATCATGTTATCAATGACCATGCTATGGTTTGGATTTAAAATGCCTCCTTGGGGCCATGGATGTAGCTCAGTGGCTCAGCACCTGTCTGAGGCCCTGAGTTTGATTCCTGTTACCAAAAAAAAATGTGGTTTGGAAGGGCTCCTTCTCCTAGTGTAGCCCCTTTCTTCTCTCTCAGCTTCTGGTTGCCACAGTTTGAGCAGGCTTCCTTTTCAGTATCTCTCTACCACGCCATTCTTCATTCCAGCCACCAACCATGGACTGAACCCACTGAAAACCGTAAACCAAATCAAACCTCTCCCCCTTGAAGTTGTGGGTGTCCAGTACTGTGTCCAAGCATGAGAAAGAGCCAAATTCAGGCTGATTCTGGGAAACCAGTTTAAGATGCAGAAGCAGCACATAGCTTGCTGGTTTGAAGAATCCCCTGACTGTTCAAACAATTCTCCTTATACTTAGCAAAACAGAAACTCACTATCACTCTTAGTTGACATAACTATGTTGTCCTCTAACCTGACAGAGCACACATTTAATCTTTATCCACTTGACTGGGTCTCAGGTGGATGATGGTGTCTGCAGAGCGTTTTAGTTTTTTCTTCTCAAAATCACAAAGGACCTGAATGAGAATCAACATCAGCACCCACATCATCCCAGGCTAAACAGAAAGACCTGCCATTGCCACTTCTTCCTCTGCAATCTGGCACAGAATGAGAGAAAAGGGAAGAAACTCTGTCACATTAATAAAGGACCGAGACCCATGCATATTCTCTTCCAAAGGTCATAGCAATAGCAGTGCCTATCAGTGATAAATTGCTGCTGTCTTTTGAGCTCTTATTGTATCCTACGGAGTATGTGTCCAGCTATGGAGTGGCTGCACCCTAGAGCTGTATATGCATTATCTTGCCTGAACCTTCCTAAGAGTTACCATTGTCATTATTTCTGCTTAACAAATGAGGAAACAGCAATATAGAGAGATGATGCTACTTACTCTATGCTCAGTAGAAAGCTATGAAGGTAAAACTTGAACTCAAGCCATTGGATATTCTTCATTATTTTCCTTTCATTGCTGAGATAAAACACTCAACACTCCACATGAAGGAAGAAAAGGTTTATTTAGCTCACAGTTTGTGGAAGTTTCTGTCCATAATCAGTTGGCTCCGAAGCAGGGTGGCATGGCACTGGAGCAACACTTTAAGGCAGAAGCCCACAAAAGCAGACAGCAAAAAGCGGGCAAAACAAGCCTCTTTTCCTCCCTTATATTGTATACAGGCCACCTCTCCTCTCCAGAGGGGGGTGTAGTACTCACCAAATCTCCTTGCTCTTCTCTTTAAGAAGCTGAGGATGTTTGCAAAGTAAGAATCCTCGCTCTCTGCTGAGTCACTGAGTTAAATTTCTAAAGTTCTTAAGTTGATATAATCTATCAACCCTAACAAACACCATAGCCCACAGTGTGAACCTTTGGAAATTCCTGCGGAAGTTTCATGCAAAGAGAAGCATGTGGTTGTTACACACTGAATTTTTACAAGTAGTTATCAAGTTGAGTTTAGAGTATAGTATGAAAGCAACCTCCAGACATCATACAAGAATTTTGTTCTAGCTTGCAAAAAAACAGGTATGTTTTCAACTCTTTCCAAGAAGAAGAATGGTTCATTCAGTAGGAATTGACAAACAGACCCAAATATTGGCTTATAATGCTTACATTGAATTCACTCTCATTTGCTGCTTTTTAGAACTTGGGAATAGCTGTGAGCTTGGAACATGGAAGGCTGCATGGGAAAGACGTAGGTCTCCTCAGCTGGTTTTCCCCAGACTGAACAGCAAATGACATCTGAAATTCTACTTCTTCCCATTATGAGCATTTTGGGTCAAATGATGGTTTGCATAGCTGCTTGTGTTGCGGGCTGTATGACAATCAGCAACATTGCCGGCCTTAGCCTTATAAAATCCCCTAGTTATGACAACCGAGATTATAACCGGCCATTGCCAAATGTCCACTCATGGGAAGGGTGGGTTTCAACTGGGCAATCTCTGCGCTAGACCATCAAGTCCCACAGCTGACAAATCACTCAAGTGACTCTGAGGACTGTAAAGAAAAAGGCAAAGCATTAGGCATTGGGATCATTTTCTTGTCATCAATTGTTAACTAGTGCAGTGTCTGTAATAGCTGTAGTGTGTATTTACCATAACCTCCCTTTTCCTCGATGCATAGAATTTTCTAGGCTTCTTTGGTCTTTTCTGGAGATCATGCAAACATGCGCTTGCCAGCTGGAAAGAGGGGTGACTCACCACTGTCTCGTGATGTTACTAGTGGAGCAAGTCTGCACTGTCCACTGTTTGCCTGCAACGGAGGAGCTACAGGATAGGAGTCAGCACACTTGAGTCACCACCGGAGGAAAGCAGCTCTGTCTCCGCTGGACTGGGACCCAAGTGAGGAATAAACCCTTCCCCTCTTCAAACAATGAGATTTAGAGTTCGCTATTATCACAGCAAGACCTGAGCTCCACCTTCTTCTCTAACATAAGTCAGAGATAACGTATTTAGATTTTAGATGAGAAACGGGAAAGTTTCAAATAGATTTTCCAGGAAAAGAACAGATTTCCTTCAGCAGCTTAAACTTATCACGTCAACTGCCAGAGTGCAAACCTCAACTCTTACATTCACTCATGCAATAGATATTCATTAAGTAACTCTAA
Source organism: Hydrochoerus hydrochaeris (assembly GCA_004027455.1). Classification (NCBI taxonomy): domain Eukaryota; kingdom Metazoa; phylum Chordata; class Mammalia; order Rodentia; family Hydrochaeridae; genus Hydrochoerus; species Hydrochoerus hydrochaeris. Next base: position 97,678 of record PVLA01003368.1, read on the forward strand.
TTACCAACCCCCACACTAAGAACAGAGCTAACGGATGAGTAAGATGTGATTCCTACTGCCGAGGAAAACATAGCCCACAGCAAAGAGAGCCACACTGAAAGGAAAGTCTCAAAAAAAAGTCAACAACAACCAGGATGAACCTGCAAACCACCTACCTGGACATTTTAAAAAAATTAGTAAATAACTGGCTGGAAAAATCAAGTGATGTTCACAGCAGATACGATACTACATGACGTGGGACTGAAGAACACAGTGAATTTCTGAATTAAAAATGTATTATGCGGAAGACACATTGCCATAGTCCTTTACAAAATCCTCCCTCTCACTGCAGACCTCACTGACACATTCCTTCCCGCCACTTTCCGAAGCAGTTCTGGAGGTTCTGTTTTGTGAAGATCTTTTTCTGGCTTTCTTGATGTCCTGAAATGATTCAAAGTATTGATAGCAATTTATGGCCACTGAAAGCCTGATCGTGTGTCCTCCACCACCCTGTACCCCAGATCTGGCACCACACAACTTGTAGTTCTTCCTCAGAGGCCAAATGATCACAAATGTGGGAGTTTTGAATTGATTCAGGACATCAAGGCAGCTATGACAGCGTAACTGAAAAGACTGAATAAATACAGATTTCAATAGGCCACAAAGGGAAGGACGGAGGGCAGTGTTAACAACAAAAGCGTGTTCCTGCCAACAGAAAACAACTGGAAAATAAATGGAGATATGGAAGGACTATTGGCCAGGGGAAAGAATTGAGGCATCCCAGCTCTGAGGGACAGAGCTCAGCTCCTACACTGTCACATGAACTACCCCAAAGCGTAACAGCTCATGAAACAGCTATTTCCTTCCTCTCCTGATTTCCCAAGTAGGTACTTGTTGGATGATGCTCTGGCTCTGTGTGCTGCTGGAGGATGTCGCATACATGCTTCTGGCTGATGGGTGGGCTAACATGCAGGACACAACAGGACTTTGCTTCCAAGTCTGATGCTTCCTTGGACACTGAAGATGGGACACACCCAAGACTACTGACATCAGCACCGACCTCCTGTCCCTCTAGTGCGTCAGCTTCTCTGAAAATGATCAGAGTCTTCATCTGCTAGGGCTTCCAGAAACAGCTCCAGGGAGCAGAATGTGGGAGGTGTCCACACTGTGAGCCTGAGGGTAGAAAACGACCTAGTTGCACTTTTCCCATATTCCATGGTCCAAGTAACCACAGAGGCTGCCCAGATAACAGAGGAAGAGGTCACCCCACTTCTCAATGGGAGGAGTCACCCCACTTCTCAATGGGAGGAGTGCTGGAAAATTCATAGCCAAGAGCTGAGGTCTTCATGTCTCAATAAATCAGACAAAAGTGTCTTTCCTGTTGAAGCCTAAGAATAGGAATATTAACACCTAACACTTGTTCCTGAACTCAGTTGGACTCTCAGCTTTTTAGAGAAGGGGTCATTGTCAGAGAAAAGCCCAGAGGATCAGTAAGACTGTTTTTTTTTTTTTTAATGTTGTTAGTTTTGGCAGGAGAAGCATCCATTATCGGATGTGTACAGAAGACAGAACATTTAGTAGAGCAAAAAGCTGGCAGACCAGCAGTAAAAGGGTGGAGCCAATCTAGGAAAAGCAACTAGACAGTAGGGAGAGGAGGTATCGAGTGCATGCTGTTGTTGCCTGAGTATATTACTCTGGGAGATGTGGGAAAGAGTTTTAGGGCAATGCTTAGAGTTTTGCTTAAGAAAGAGGCAAATCTTTTGGCCTATTTTAATAAAGTACATTTGGAAAACAGCTTGGCCACTCGTTTCTGCATCTTCTATGGCTAGTTTTATGCTGTAATGGCAGAGCTGAATCACTGCAGCGTGGATCCCACAGACTGTAAAACCTGAATGTTTGCTCTTGGACCCTTGCTTTTACAGATCAGTCTGACAGGGGTGGTCCTCACTCCTGACCTCTTCAGGGAGCAGAGGGGCAGGAGGATGGGTCTCAGGGCTGCTGCAACCAACTTCACGAGTAATGTCAGAAACACGGGTCATGACAGAGCCATGCTGCTTCACAGGCCTGGAAAAAGGCAGGAGGAGGGATAGAGGTGGGGCCGACACGATTCTGTGTCTGGCTCTTGGAGGATGAGCGTCCTTGCCTGCATTTGTGCAGATGAGTGTTGAGTTTATTTCTCTCCCGCTGCAACTTGACTTCTTTACTAGGACATGCACTGAGACCGGTGCTATAGTCATGAGTTTTCTTTCTTAGGCCAAAAAAGAGTAACTGTGATAGGAATGAGTCAGCTTCTCGAGTTGGAATGTTTCATGAATTTCTTCAGTTTAAAGACTACTTGATGGTTGAAGGGTTTCCTATCACTTTTCCTTAGACCAGCTTGCAGTTCCTGGACCCTAATCTACCCTGTCTCAGGATTCCTGTGTGTGCTGCTTCTTTGGTGCAAAGGCTGCTGAGAGACGTCTCTGACTCCCTGGCTAACTTTCATTTGTCTGGAATAGCTCCCGCTGAGTGATGCCAGAGAGCACACCCTGCTTTCCTGCACTTTGCTTTCCTGCATCCCGTACCTAGTAGTGCTCTGTGCTGCTTCCAGAGCCGTCTGGAATACGGTCTCCTGGGAGAGCCGTAGCTCTGCAAATATATTTTGGAAACTCTACATACACTATAGTGCATGATGGTGGCAATACGGATTTGCTAATGTAATTAATAGCACAAACCAGACTTAGTAAGGATTTATAGCATCGGGTTCTAGACTGAGAGTTTTCTACAGATTCTTTTAGGTTTCATGGAAATCCCCCACAGGTAAATATACTTTTCCTGCCCAGTTTAGGGATGGAGGTGCTAAGGCTCTGAGAATTTGAGAATTATTTTTTTTTATTTTAAAAAGCAAAACAGAAAAACAAGGATAGAAATGATACAGAATTTGAAAAAACAAGTAGGGAATTAACACTAGTTAATATATTGCATATTGTTATCTCAGAGCTAGTTATTCAGGTTACAAAATCTAGACAAAAGTGATCAATCAAAAATGACAAATTGTTCTTTTTAACGAACTAAAGAGATTAGTGCCACAGCTGTCTATCTAGCACACATATCCATACAGGCATTTAGATAGGTTTCCTACATACATATAATCCTTTCCTGTCTTCTTTTTCCCTTTTCCCTCTCCCAGCTCTGTCCTTTTGAGCACTTTCTTTCCCTCTCATCTTTACAATTTCTGTTGTACATTTTGGATCTTATTAAGCTTGCTTTCAGTTTCTTATTATTATTTAGCTTTTACACTATAGAGACAAAGTTGAGAATTTAATCTGATTCTAGTTGGCGCAGTTGTTAAAGGGCAGAGTGAGTTTCCAATCTCAGTCTGCTGGATGGCAGATCCATCATGGCTACAGATGATCATACTCTGGTTTTGAGTAGATCCATGAATGCATGAAGGGAGGGAGGGAAGAGAAAAAGAGGGAAGAGAGAAAGGGAAAGAGGGAGGAAGACAAGTCACTGGTTTTGTGGTAGCAAATTCCACAGAGTGCTGTGCCCGTTCCCAGGGGAATCACAACTGGCCCTTACCCAGAGTGCAGCTGGGAATGTTTTGCCCTTGGTGCCCCAGGTAACCCTTGCACAGCGACCCATGAAGTGCTCAGTGATGATCATAATATGTCTAGAGTGTGACCACAGCACACAGCTCCCTCAGTCCTACTTCTGAGCTTGTTCTACCTGTGGTCCATTTTCCACCCAAGAGCTGGACTGATCCTTTGAAAACAGCCTACCTTGTGTCAGGGAGCCTTTCAAACCCACCAGTGGCTTGCTTTTCTAATATCCCATTATTGCAGAATGGAGTAGGTCATGGCCATCCTGCCCCTGTCTCAGACTCATTTTCCAAACCCTGTCTCTTTTCTCTCTGAGCTCAGACCACCCTGGCCTTCCTGACCTCCTCAAATACACCAGACCTGTTCCTGTTTTGAAAGCTTTTCGCACAAATATCCATCTGACTTCCTTCAAACCCTACTTGGTCTCTGCTCAGATTTCACTGTCCGAGAGCAAGGCCTTCTCCAAATACTGTCTATAAAACTGAAACACTCCTCTGTTCTCTTCCTATAAATTCAATCTTCTTACTTGCTATATTTTTCCTCAAGTACTAACAACCATGTATAACGTAACATCATTTGCAAAAGAGTGGGTTTGATTTCTGTCATTCCTCCAGTGTGCCAAAGGTCAAGTCCAGCAGTGCAGGAGTTTTGATCTCTTTTGTTCTTTAAGACACAAGAGCTGGGCATGATAGCACATGGCGGTAATCCTAGCACATGGGAGGCTGAGGCAGGAGGGTCACTGCAAGTTGAGGCCAGCCTGGGCTACACAGTGAGACTCTGTCTCAAAAAACAAAGGGACACACAAGAAGCCCTTGAGTTTCTCCTTTGCTTCCACCATGGGCAAAGTGTGGAATGGCTCAGAGGAGAGCTGTCACACACACTCTGTCCTCAGTATTCTCCCGTCACTGCTGGTGGCTCGCTGGGATGTCCTGACAGGAAGGAGAGCTCAGAGACCATGTACCTTCTCCCACTGCTCCAGAGCTGCTGCCTCTTCAGAGAGGCTGTGGGGAAACCAGCTCTGATGTGGCAGAGGACAGAGCGGGACTCGGGTCTGTTACAAACAACCGCAACCTCCCCAAACCCCATTAAGCTATCACTAACACCACTAACACCCTGAAGAGTCTCACTCTGACCACAGCACTTTCATGGAGACATAAAAACTGTGAATCAAACAGCCCAGGACTGCAGGTGCTCCCTGCAACCACTGCCATGACAGCTGCAGCTCTCCTGACCACAGTGACCTTGAATTTCAACTGAACCACAGAATTAAATTGGACCAATCAATAGGCTCAGCAGGAAGGCTTGAGTTTAGACCAATTTGGACCTGGAGGCGGGACCCAATTTGGACCAATAAGCAGATTTGAATTTGGACCAATCACAGGTCTGAATTCCAGCCAGTTGGCAGGCCTGGAATCCCAGAGGCTCAGCTGCTCTCTGAGCCACGTCCTGCTCAGGCTTGGCTGCTGGTCCAGGCGGGCGCCCTCTTGAGTTCTGACTCCCGTGTACTAAGCATAGGTCTCTGTCCAATGAAGCCTGTTCCGATGGTCCTGCACATCTACTTCTGATTTATTTCTTGGATCTAGTGAGCCCAGACAGTCCTGTAATCTATTCAGGACTCTTCTCCTGAGTAGTGTGGATGGAGCTATAAACACCAGGGGTTGTCACTCATGAAGAGACCTGCGACAAGTCCACTGGTAGCATCCTGAGATAACTGACATCTAGTGGCAGCATTGTGGCCTGTAGCTGTCACACTGAGGACTGAGGAGCACCCGAGCTGAGAGCTCATAGCTGCACTTTACAAAAGAGCCCTCAACCAACTGATGACCAATGTGTTTTCAGCCCCTGGAATACAGTAGGCCCTTGATAGAAACCTGTAAGGTACATGAATAAATCAATCCCCATTTTATAGATGAGAACACTGCAAAAGGTAATTTAATGGCTGTGTGAAGTCACACAGTAAATGACTAGCGGATGATGTGCTCAAAGACAGCCAGGCATCTGGTCCAAGTTCCCATGGTGTAACCACTCTACTCTACTGCTTTCCAGTGAAAGAATGGATCTGCGGGTTTCAGCTCTTTAAATCGGACCGCTTGGGTCTACCTACGATCACTTTAGCTGTGTGACTCATCGACTCAGCGGTCATCATAATACCAAGTCTGCAGAGACCTCATGACATTTAAGAAAGCAGAAGCGAAATGCTCTGCGCACCACGGGGCCGCTGTGACAGGATGTATGAGGTTTTGTATTAGTATTACCGTTATTCTGATTGTTATGATGGGCAACTTGCTACCCTCCACTGGCTGGCTTGAAGCTAGTGGGTCTCAGGTGTATCTAATCCTGGGCTTTATTGTTGCACTTTCAAAGGCAGAGGTGAGCTTCTGCAGAGATGGCTGACCTTGCATGCTAATCCTTCTGATTTTCCATCCAAGCCCCTAGCTTGGGGAACCAGGAATGCAGCTTGCCAGCATGAAGTCATTTTGCCTCTGACTTCAAGGACTCTGGGAGGGAGAGTCACATGCCTCCCCCAGGATGAGTTTCTCATTCAGATCATTTTTTCCAGGGGTCAATGAGAAGCCTCACAATACCTCTCCCCACCTTGCCTTGAACAGAGCTTGTTTGCTGCCATTTCCAAGCTGATGACTGTGGAATTTGAACTTTTTTATCACCGCAGTGGGTGGGGGATGCCTAGTTACCTTCATTTCTCAAAAAGGAAAAATTGGTTTTAAATCCCCTTAAGTGATAGCCTATATTTCCTTCAGTATTTTTATTGAGGGATAGAAAGAAAGAAAGAAAGAAAGAAAGAAAGAAAGAAAGAAAAAAGAAAACCCTAGGAAAATAATGAAATAAAATACATAAGCGCCTTCCTTGTAAGTGGGTGCTTCCTGAGGAGTCAGAGGGCCATTCCGGTCCACAGGGGCAGGGAGAAGTGGTTCACATGAACGTGGTACAGTCCAGCCATCTCCTGCCCAAGGCAGCACCCGACTCGGCCAGCCCGGCCCGCATTGTGGGGGTCCGTGTTGGCCGCCAGAAGTGGGGTGTGAAAGTGGGGCTCACTGACCCCCAGGCTTGCTCAGGTTCCCTTGGTGGGATGAGCGAGCACCACAGCCAGGTCGCACAATGACTAGACTCAGACGCGCCAAGGAACATAGCGTGTTCTTGAAACGGCGACTACCGGCTGAGGTTTTCCAGACTGTGGCGGGAGGAGTGGTGAGTAGGAAGCTTGGCGGTGCCCAGTGGCCAGGCCAGAGAGTCCCGGCTGGGGAGGAGCCCGGCCTTCCTCTGATGGCAGAGGGAGCAGGCGTGCGAGCCCGAGAGGCAGGAGCTGCGCTGCGCCTTGGTGGGAAGTGGCTGGCAGGGCCGCAGGGCTCTCACCTCCTGCACCGCTCGCAGCTAATTCCTCCTCCTCTCCTCTCACCCGCACTGTTCTCCCGAGGCCCCGGGCTGCGGCTGGCTGTGCAGACCATGAGAGTTGTCAGAACTCTCAGAAGAAATACATGCTTAGCGTGGAGTCGAGAGGCGTCCAAGCCAGGTTTTTATTGGTTTCAGACCTGGAAAAAAACAGAATTAGCAAATGCCAGGACTTTGAAAAATCCTCAGCTGCGCACGTCAGAGGCTGATGCACCCTAATTAAGAACTGCAGGTGGGCGCGCCCAGGCCACCATCCGCCTCAGACCAGTCATGCGTCCTCTCCTGCCTCCCTCTGCCCCCCATCTGCATCCTTTGTGCATCCGGGTACTTACATTTACTTACTAGGATAACATTTGATTCATTCCCACATCTCTGGAATCAGAAACAATGTTTGGTGCATAGCAGGCTCTCGACAAATAAGCATCAAATTGATGAGTAGTTAAATGAGGAAAAGATCTATGAGGGAAAGGCTGTCCTTTCTGGGTATGGGAACAGAATCAGAGAGGTGGATTTTTAAGGCTGCACACAGAATGAATCCAGAGAGGAGGAGCCAGTTTCGAATCCAGTGGCTGAGAAGTCCAAGGCCATGTCATCACGTGGTTTTGCTTGTTCCATTCACTTTGCTCTCATTATTCCCAAACACAGCCTTCTAATTTCCAGGAAAAATTTGGGAGTTTGCTCCCTGGGTTGGGTGGTGGATATCCGCATCGTGGCGGCAGGAGAGAATGGGAGAGGTTTCCAAAACCCAGAAGCTCCTTATGGCCTGACTCCGGCAGACCAGGGCACACACTTGTCAATTCTCGGTGAGCATTTCTTCCATTTTTTCCCCTTTCAGCTGGGTGCAGGGGGAAGTGTCTATCGCTGCAAGAGGGAATCGTTGCCTGCATTTCTTCCTCCTCAGAAATGGAATCATTCCATTTTGAAGAGCTCCTCGAAGCGATTGGAATCATTTGCTGTATTGCTTGTGGAGTCCTGGACTGCAAACTTCTGAAAGCTGCCGAGACACCTTGAACTTTCGATTCTCCATTTCAAAAGAAATGAAAGAGACAGCAAGTTAATTTTCCACTCGTAAAATACAGTCTAGGTCAGGTTTGGGGATTGGGGAGGAGAATGCCAATTCTCTGCTTTACATACACTGAATCTTTAGACAGAATTCTTCAGCGGTGCATGCTATTAGCCATGGTGGGAGGGCAGGGCCGAACATGCAGATAGGAGCCTTGATTACATGACTTTGGGACACTTGCTGGCCTCTGCATCTGGTGTGCTCTGCAAATGTAGTGGTCAGCCCAGGAGCTCTGCAGAAACAGTACAAGATCAAACCAGTGGCTGACTTCTCATACCAAGATGGCCAGTCTTGATAGTCTTTTTTGAAAATGAACTTTTTCTTCTTAGATTGTAATTGATGTAGTAAATTTACTGAAATTAAAATGATGGTTGTGAATTATTCATTAAACCAGTCAAAAGTCACTGCAGGAGGTAGGTTCCAGATGCACAAGCAATGGTCTGTAGCTCCGTGGTTATCACTCCTTGTAGAATTCCCACCCTTTGGAGTAAACTAGACTTAATTTAGAGGTTCATTTCCAACCAACAAACTTGGCAAGGATATTCAAAAGGTGGTGACAAAATATTGACTTTTTTGGTGTGTTTGGCTCTGAGGATTTCATTCAGGGCCTTTAAACTGAGCTAAATCCTCCTTCCCCTCCTTTTTTATTTTGAGACAGGTTCTTGCTAAATGGCTAAGTTATCCAGGTCAGTCTCAAACTTGAGGTCTTACTGCCTCATCCTCCCAGAGTGCAGGGGTTACAGACTTGCACTACCCCTCCTAGTTGAAGATTTTTATCTTGCTTGCTCTTTCACTGACTTTTCCTCCTATTGCAAGGCAAGCTGTCTATAGAGATTCTATATAGACCATGAAAACTCATTACTGAGAAACCAAATTTGCAGCAAATATGAGAGAGGGTTGTTATCAATAATAAATGCACAGCTTGAACATATTAATAAAAATGAAACTCAGATATCCACATATAAATGAGAAGAGTACAACTCTTCCATAGTGGAAATGCGTTTGTTTATAAATCAATGGAAAATGTTCAAGTTCCCAAATCATCAGTCATGCAAAATTAAAATCATCACAATGCAGTCTCATCTCTTAAATATCAAATTTGAAAATTTTTTTGAAAAGTCAGTGCAGAAGGCTTCCAAGTATATTAAAAGATGACAAAATCTCATGCATTGCTAATTTTATGTATAAATTGTTGCACCCTCTTGGAAAAGCAATCTAGAAATATATATCATAAGCTTTATAAATATCCATATATTTAATTCAATAGTTTCATTCCTAAAATATATCCTTAAGAAGGGAGTACATGTAAACATACGCATCAAAACATTATTTATAATTGTAAAAACTTTAAAAAAGTTTAAATGTCAACAAAGAGGTTTGATTACACATATGTTCTTACTTTTAGTCATAAAGAGGATATTTGAATGTGAAGGAAAATTTATCACAAAATGACAACTCACAGCATCACACTGATTTTCTATATTATTACACAAGTTTAAATTAAAGTATATCATTTTACATTATAAATAGTAACATCTATTCCAAGCTCAGAGGATGAAGTTTGTATGGAGATAATGAAGGATTCTGCTTACAGACCTCAGACTGAACTGAAGCACCGTGATTTAATTCCCAGCACCCCCGCAGACGGACCCTATTAACACGCTGATCCCTCTAATGAGGGAACTGATGGCCTCAAAGACAGCAGAACAGGAGATCAGGGAGTGCCCAGGTTGGCAGCTGGGATTTGAAACTTATCTGCATCAAATCAGTGTCCACACTCTCACCTATACCTTTGGGGCAAGAAATACGCCCTCTAAAAATAGTAGCGGCTGCCTTCGCAGGATGGCACCAGGGAGGACTTCTCTGGTCCGCGACCCTGCCATCACCCCTGCCATCTTAGTCGCCCTGTGACTCCCACTTTCTAAGTATAGTGGATGGGTTCACATTTGTTACTGTTATGTATGGGAAAATCAGTAAATCAGAGTCGATCACTATTTTCAAATGGATGTTTGTGAGACAGGTGACAGGGTGTGACAGAAATGCACTAGTTGTGCTGACCCACGGATGGAGAGGGTAATCGCTGCAAGGTGACATCTGGGGTTAGTTCTGTCCTCTTGGACACAGCTGTCCCCTCATTTCAGACTCCTCCCATTGCTTCACTGTTCCAAATTAATTCGATGAACATGAAATGAAGAGGGTTGGATTAGATGATTTCAGCACGCCACCCAACCCCGTGCTCCTGGGAAGCAAATAGTGTCATTATTTAAGTTTGGATTTTTATCGCTCCTGCTAGAAATTCACTTGCTATCCTGTAGGTGAACACTGATGTTTTTTTTCTAGCCCCTTTTTGGTGACACACAGAGGTTTTCTGTGAAAAACTGTTTTCCTTTATTTTAGTGCCAGAAAGGGACACACTCCAGATTTCGTTTCTCCTTCCATCTCAAGTACCAGGCCGTTAGCTGCTCATGGGGTCTCTGTGTCCATGCTTCCAGGACCACTGGGTCACTAGGTGGATTCAGGGACTGGTAAGGCCCACTGGCTCCCTGGTCACTCAGCCCTCAGGCTCTGAGTGCCTGCCCAGGACTTTCCTCTCTGCTGGGCACAAGGTCTAGGAAAATGTCACAGTATGGCTTGGATGTTTCTGTCCATTCCTCCTCTGACACTCATTCTTCCTTAGAGCTGAGTGGACAGTACTTTGAATCCCAGTTCTGTCACTTTACCAGCTGTGTGACTCTTGTCTCTTAGCACTTCTGAACATCCCAGCCCAACATTTATTCAAGTAAGGATTGTCACACAAACCTGCACACTACAGGTTAGTAACCAGATTTCACATCTCTTATATTCATGTACACTCAACAGCCAGCATCTCAGCTTTGAATAAACAAGCACATTTTAAGGACCTTAGATGAACCAACTCTTTGACACTTTGTAGCATCTTTTCCAGAACGTTATTACTTTGAGTTTGAGGAATTCTCTTTTATCGTTTCCAAATTACTATAAGCGCAGCTCTGAATAGAACAGAGCCACTCATGAAGCAGTTGTGTTCCATCCTTCCCATGCCTACCGAGAACACATCAGCAGCGGGACAATGGCGGGCCAGGTGCGAGTTCAGAAGGAAAGCCCTGGGTTCTGCACTGACCGGGCTTGGCTTCAGAGATTCATGGAAAACACAAATGGAGAGCCTGAGAGGATGGCCTGGGGCTCTAGATATAAAGCCAGGTGGAAGGGTAGCCAGGAAAAAGTAACTGAGAAGCTCTACATTCATCAAGGGGATATAAGAGGGGAAAAGAGAGTATCCAGACACTGAATGGCTTTCTTTCAAAACTAGAACAAAGCTAGAAAGAGAAGGTCACCTTCACAGAAATGTACATCAAGGAGGTTTGGTTAGTCCTATCAATCATTGTTGAGATGTCAGGTAAAACAAGATTGGGAACCGTTTTTTAGCTTCAGCCACAAAGGTGTCATCAATGAGCAAAAAGTTCTTTTCTTTACACAGTACTCCCGGGTACCGGGATTGCATTTTCCTCTGTCCTTTGGAAACTGACTTTTCCTCTCTCCTCAGTCGCTATGGTGATCCTGGGAGATGCTCATTCCTTAACTCCATCCTGCCTTCTGGCTGCAGGTGCTTCATACAAGTTTAGGCAAAAATCATGCTCACAAGAAAATTCAGCTGTCTTTTAGGAATTTAATTCATACCAGAGATAAGCATGGCTGCTATTTTGAGCTGAGGATGGCTATTTTTGCTCCATTTGGACCATAAAAAAGAGATTCTCTTCATCAAGAGAAGGAAGGTGTACGTATGATGATGTGTGAATGTCTGAATAAAAACTTTCCCGTAGTTTAGCTTTTTAAATTTTTTTTTGAGTTCTGATAAACTAATTTCCACAGTGCATCCTTCTTTTATTCTAGTTTAAGTTGGAATTGTGTAATTTTAAAAAATGTTGAACAAGTAAATGAATTAGTTCTATGATGGTTAAAATACATACTATGAAGACCTCACCTATGATGTAATCCCCTTTAACCATCGAAGTAAATTTATTTACATCGCCGTAACGTAAGCAGGGACACTGAGGTATCTGGAGGTCTGATGGCCTTTCTAAAGCGTCGCAGCCTATGGGCAGAAGAGCTGAGACTTAGCTCAAGGCCTCACTATGGTCAAGTGGCCACTCTACATTCGCTGCAAGTTCTAGCATAAGTAGCTGATGGCAAGAACTGTCGCGAGAAGTAAAAGCAATGACAGTGAATTACTGTCGACTAGGGAGTGTGTGATTCTTGTTGTATTTTAATGAATTCATTGGTTGAATTATTAGCTGTGATTTGTGGTTTGGAATATGTGTATCCAAACTAATACCTAAAGGTATTTTATCAGATCATCACACTGTGTACAGAATTATTTATGGTATTCTTTAAATTACTATCAGAGGGCTGAATATCAGGAATATACATTCTTTAAGGGGGAAAATGTTGCTTCTACCTGGAGATTTAAGACTCCAGGTGCTGGGGCTGTTTAGAAGTTAGAGGAGTTTAGCAAATGCAAACCAGCATGCTTTTCCAAAGTATGGTGCTAGCTCCTCTCATCTAGTTTCCGCCCCAAGTTTTCTTTCATAGAGGATGTGGGTACAAGATGGTCGGAAAAAGGGGAAATTTCCGTGGTAAAAGATAAAGACACTAGCACCATATTCTGAAAGCATTTGCACAAAAGAAATTCGCCCATTGGCCATGCTGGGTGCAGACCTTGGCTGACCATGAGTGTCTTGCTCTGTGGTCAAAGAGGTGACTAGGAAAGTTTGTCTCCATGAGCTGTGTTCATCTTGTCAAGAACCTTGTTACATTCATCTAACAGGAAGTGCTTTGTTCTCTGGACCAGCATTCACCGAATCAATAGTTTTTCTCATTGTTCCTGGTAAAGATTATCATTCTGCTTTTCCTGCATCCCTGTGTGTCAGAGTGTCCACAGAACCACAAAACTAGAAGCACAGATTCTTTAGTAAAATTCTGGAGACTGAAGTCAAGGCTTTTCCATGGTTAAATGTATGAACGTAGGCAAATTAGCTAACATTCTTATCTTCACTGCAGGATAAAAACAATATGCAGTATAGTCAGAACCTAGTGACCCATGAATTTATTTGTTCGTTCCAAACCTTGAAACTGTCTTCACTGAATCACTGTTGACATTTACCAGGTTTTACTGTGGCTCAGACATGAGTCAAGCAGTGAATTCATTTCTGCCTTCAGCAAATACAAGCTATGGGGTAGGCAGACAGCCAAATATAATCATGTAAATCATATGTTGCAAATCAGTGGCACCATTTTGACCTATGTTGGGAGGATCTGGCCGCTGAGGTTGGGAAAGTTTGGATGGGAGAGGAGGTGGCTGAGAGCTACGGTGAGATTGCTTTGCTTTCCTGGACTCTGTCGTAAGTCTTGGATCTTCTGACTTCCTGAGACCTGTCCCTCCCTTGCCCTAACAACCCTATCCCCTGGCCAAGGGCCAAGTGAGGAGCTCCTCAAGGAATGTAGGACCCAGGGCTGACATCTAGATCTGGCCGATCTCTTCCACAGAAGTGACACAAGTTGAGATTATAGGAGATGATGGGCTGATGTCATTTTTTTTCTGTTTTACAGGTTGGGAAATAGAGACACTCAGTGTGTAGCAAGCAACAGAATGAAACAATGATGGGGAAAGACCCAAAGGCAAAGAACCAAAGAGCAACATTTGGTTCCAGTGATGTCTAAGGGATTGCTGCATTGCATTCTTGGGTCCTCTGAGATACTCTGTATCCTAATCAGATCCTTCTTTATGAGTCTGTGAGCTTATTGAAGTTGGGCTTCTGTTTCTTGTCACCAAATAAAGCCCTAAGAAATGCCTGAACATGAAAAATGATGTGATGGGAGCAGAAACCAGGCTCCAGTGTGCAGAGACCAGGAAGGAAGGTGGTAGCACAGCAGGAGTCGGCGGCCTTTCGGCACATCCGGCCAGGAGAAGGTGGCAGGGTGAAGGGGAGGGTGGAGAATGCGCACGGCAGGCAGCACTTGCCCCCCACGTACATCACGCTCTTCAGCGCTGTGGGCTTCTTCCTGCGGAGATGTGTCCCACCCGGTGACCCCAGGCAGCCCAAACCAACTGACTCGATAGGGTTTTTTGTTTGCTTGTTTTTTGTTTTTAAATTCTTCAGTCTGCAGACTGGTAATTTTGGCTGAACTGCTAGTGTTGGGCTGATTCTGCTAGTCTAGGTTGGTCTCACGCATGGAACAGCACTCAGAGCCCAGACAGCTAGAGGTTCTCTGTGGCTGGCCTGTGTCACATGGACAAACATCATGAGTGGTGGTCAGCTTGCTGCCATCTGGGGGACCAGGCTACTGGGCCACACGCCTTTTATCTTCGAGAACCCTTGTCCAGGTGAGTTCTCAACTGAGATACTTGGAGAGGCAAAAGGGAAGGCCCAGGGTGCATGCACTCCGTATACCCTGTTTTATACCTGGGACTTTGGAACTGAAGCAAAATGAACCACTTTTGAGCCACTTGCCTTTAAACGGTGGAAGAGTCGATGCTGAAGGGCATTTCCACACACACGGTGGGCGCTGACGGAGGCAGAAGGAAGTCAGGAGCTGGATGAGCCCGATTCACCGCGAGCGATACACACGATTACAGAGAAAGGAAGCGATGTCTGTGTGCGATGCCTATATATAGCTTCCCGGGCTATTATGGGCTTAAAATAGATGGCAGATTTACTGTGAGTTCAACAATTCAAAGAACCATTTTAGGGGCATTTCAGGTAAAATGTTGGTGCCGGGTGCAGTATTTCATCTTTTTGGACTCCCATCACTTATTTCTCATGGAAACCTACCCTCTCAGGATCCAGGTCAGCCCACAGCCAGCGGGGCCCCCTGCTCAGCTCTCTGATTACCGCCATGCTGGTGAGGTTAAATGTTTATGAAGAATGTGCTTTTTATCACTCAATCTGATTTTTGCAACACAGATTTTCTAATCTCACTGTGATGGTAATAACCTATGATTTCCTCTCCTTCTTTAGGGTTTTTGGCAGGAGTAAAAGATCCTCTGTTCTCGTGGATTTTGTGAAGGGTGACATATTGCTTGGAGTGACTGCTGCATCAAGGGTGCCAGGACTGGGGAGTGGGAGAAATTGACAGGAATCTACTTTCAATTCCACCAAAGGCTTCTTGGGTTTGTGCAGATTTAACTGTACTTGAGAGGAGAATTGCAAAGTTCAGTCTGACACTGTATCTGCCATCTTTGATCTCTGACAAGCAAACCCCTCTGAGATTTAGCTTCTTCACTGCTAAAATGAAGATAATTTTATTGTACCTAGACCCATGTATTATTTTCTTATTGCTGCCATAACAATTTTCCAGATGTCAGATGTGTAAAATGGGTTGACAGAGTTCATTCTTTCTAGAAGCTTCAGGGGAAAATGACTTTCAGACTTTACCTGTTTCTAAAGCCTTGTTAGCACACCTTGGCTGGTGACCACCTGTCTGTCCAGTCTCGGAGACCCTTGCTGGTTCTCCTGTGGCTCTGACCCTCCTTCCTCTCTTATAAGGAACTTTTTAATTACATGCGTTGTTCTACCACACTCCAGAAAATCTTCTTGTCTCAAGATATTAATCACATCTGCAGTCCTTCTTCTCATGCAGGGTAACATGTGCCTAACTCTGGGTGATTGGACACGGATACCTGTGGGAGGCTGTGATCTGCCAATGACTCCTCGTATGTTTGTAAAGCTGGTCTAATCCTTGGAAAGGACTTAGCATAGTATTTGGCATGCAGCAAATCATGAATACATGTCTGTTACCACTGCTTCTAACCGGCCTCCCTTTAGGCACAGAGTCTCCCTGTGTCTGCTTAGCTCCCATGCACAGACCAGAAGGTGCATAATGAAAAACTCATCATGACCTGATGTCTTATGTTCACACTCAGGTCACCAATCTCTGCCTCTGCTCTTCCCTGTCTCCTTTGTGCAGATCACTGCCATTCTTTGGTTCAAATCACCTCCACCTCCACCCACAGAATGGTGTTTCCACCTGTATTTCAGGGTATAACACTACTAATTCTATAAAATGCAGTTCAAGTTTTATCTTCTCCAGAAAGCCAGCCCTGGCCCCTTCCCAGCCTGGTCTCATACCCACTGCGAGCATCTTCTGTTCTCTCTACTGGGGAGCTTCCCACATGGCATCACAATCTTCTCCTAAGACTCAGTTTACTAAGTGCACAGCCTTTGCCTCGGGATGGGTCCCATCTCTGCATCGGACATGGCTAACAATTACAAGTCTCACTCATATGTGGTATCATGGGTTCTCAAGGCAGGGAGTGAGCTGTGTGTCTCCCTGAGCTGCTGTTCTAGAAATCAGTCTCTGCGATGTGCCCAGCTAATGGCACAGGTGGCATCATCAGGACCCTATATGGTCTATTGAGCTCTTTTGTGTTAAAACAAAAACCTTGATAAGAAGACACAGGGACACTGATGATGCTGGCAAACTCACTCTTACAGTCTTGGGAATCAGGCAGGTAATTTTCTTAGATACATTTAGATGAATGTCTATGAATTCACAAAAGTAGTAAAGGAACCACCAGTAAGTCCTACCATTCCAGGGGTCAGTCCTTTCTCCCTGGTGTCTGTTTCCTCATTGAGAACAACAAATATGCACACACAAAAGTAACAAGGAATGGTCTAAGTGTATGCCTTGCACACTTCCATCATTTGGAACTGACTCTGATGACGTAGACCCTTGCAGGAGAGCAGATGAATGGTTTAGTTGTAATATTTGGCTTTTAGAATCGGCCAAATCTGAGCTTGATCCTGGATCCCGTGTGCTCATGCTATATAAACTGAAATGAGTGTATCCACATGCTGAGTCTTTTTAGTAAAACAATCATCACAATGTAACAGATTTGAGTTGTACACTTGTCATGTTCTGGGTACCACAATGAACACTTTATAAGTGTTAAATTCTTTTACCTTTACTTTCACTCTGAAATTAAGTACCACTTCATTTACAGAAAAGGAAAATGGGTTGCAAAGTTTGATTTTTTTCTCAATTTCATGAGACAATTAAGGAAAGGGATAGGATGTGTCTGAAGTTGCTGGCCCCTCCGCCTGCACCTTGATGAACACACATTTCTCAGATGTTGCCAGGCCGGAGAGGATGGCAGGAGTGTAACACCTTGGTGAGGTGTCTGAGCACGCATGCGGGTGAGGCAGCCTCCTCTAACCCTTTGCTTCCACTCTGACTTTATTGTTAGTGGTGCATAATCCTGACATCACTCATCATCTGTCTGCCTCCTATAGTAGAAGTGACAAATATAATAATATAAATGTTAAATGTCATTTTTGGATCTGAGTACACGTTTTTACATAATGAACCATTCCTCTTTCTGTCAGAATTCTAACTTCTCTTCCTTGTATGAAAGTTTCCCAAATTTCCTCAAACCATTCCAAATCCTTACAGATCTACAAGTTATCTCATTCATTCTCTGAATGAAACTTTGCTGCACTCCACTGGTGTCCCAGGCACTGAGTACTTGGTGTAACCAAAACAGACAAAACCCTGGTTTGCATGTCTTTGCAGGATGCTCAAGGACAACATGCAAATTATACAAATGTGTGGAGAGGATAAGTTCAAGAAGAGAACATTTCTAGAAAGAAAAAAATAAATAAAGAATGCAGCAGCAGATGACCTGTTATTAGTATTTATATGCTAGAGACAGTGGGGAGGTCAAGTGTTTAAGTACCCTTGAAACCGACATCCAAGTAACTAGAGGAAAACATACAGTTGGATGCTGGGGGAACAAAAGGGAAACCCGAGCGTGAAGGAGACGGAGCCCCCAGTCAGTAGAGATGAAGAAGCACTTTGCAGATCAGTGCAGGAGTTTGTGTGTGATTTTAAGGGTAACAAAGAGCCCCTGGAGAGGTTACACCCTAGTGACATGACCTGCTGAGACAGGTGAGAAGCTTCTCGTGGCTGTTTAGTAATAGATGGTGGATGATGGTGGTGGAGTCTATAGAAGTAGTGAGACTAATTCAGAAACTACTCTTGTATCCAGAGAGAGAGAGAGTGAGAGAGATTTAGCTTGCACTAGAAGTGACACCAATGCCATCAACACATGAGATCTAACATTTGTCAGAGGTCTTCTGCTGTGTGGCATAAGCTTCCACCAGGACGGTAGAATCTTTACCAACAGTAGCTATGTCTGACAGTTTCACCTTTGTAACATGTGACCGTCAGTCAGGAGTGAAAACAAAAATGCACCTCTAGATAATTTTTATATTCCCATCCCCCGGAAGTTGTGCTTTCTATGACTGACCTGTAAATGTTAGTGTTTTTACCTGTTATGCATATTTTGGGAAAAAGCAAAGATGAATGAATCTACCGTAGACACATTCTCACCTTCTCCTTCTCTTCCCTCGACAGAGCGGTGCGTGCACAGTCACTTTAGAGGGGATTGCTTATTTTTTTTTTGTAATTTTGCCAAATTACATTCATTTCATTCCTGTCCTTGGCATTGATTATTAATAATACACTTGGGGACAGCCTCACCCTCTACTTTAAATTCCCTATTAACTCACTATGTGCATTATCAAAGTGCTAAATTTATTGTCTTCTCTCCGTGTGGCACTGCATGGATTTGGAAATATCATTTGCTTTATGGGTTTCATTGCACAATGAAATATATCAACCTAGCTTTTTATTAAGAGGCAAAGGAGGCAGATATTCCTCTGAAACTTGTTTTGTGGCATAATTATCAAACAGTAAGCCATGGGAATGGGAGGCCTAGGATGGTCACAAGAGTTCTTGCATTTGTATGTGCACCATGCTCGGCCTTTAGAACAAATACAATACTTTTTCTTTATAAGCATAAAGATTCCTTCCAATGCATATGAATGAGGTTTTGTGGAATAGAATCTAAAGGTACTGTAAATTTTTATTACTTGATGACAGCCTTGTCATCGTGTTTTTCTTCATACTTATATGCTACATTCACAAGCACTTTTCTGTGCTGGTTGCAAAATGGTCAGAGCTTAGAAAGGGCTTTCTGGACTCCAGCAGCTGAGCATTCTCTGAGGTCCAGGCCAGGGAGCCAGGAAAGTGACAATGCTGTGCTTGCTGCACTGTGAACTGCATGAGGACGTACGTGGCTGAGTCTGATGCTGTCTGTGACCTCCTCATGGCTAAGCACAGGTCCTGGGCACCTCTTAGAAAGAAAAGACATAGGGGCAGGGA
This sequence comes from Hydrochoerus hydrochaeris, assembly GCA_004027455.1. Classification (NCBI taxonomy): domain Eukaryota; kingdom Metazoa; phylum Chordata; class Mammalia; order Rodentia; family Hydrochaeridae; genus Hydrochoerus; species Hydrochoerus hydrochaeris. Next base: position 116,950 of record PVLA01003368.1, read on the forward strand.
GAGAATTCATGAATGAAACACAAACCGCAAGGGAAATACTTGAAAGAATCAACAACTGGGATCTCATATTACTAAAAAGTTTTTGTACTTCAAAAGAAATCACCAACAAAGTGAAAAGAAAATCCACAGAATGGGAAATAATTTTAGCAAACAATGCCTCAGACAAAGGTCTTATATCCAGAACACATAAAGAACTGAAAAACTTCAAGCCCCCCAAATTCAAAAATCTCTCTCCAAAAATGGGCATTGGAGATAAACACACAGTTCTCAGATGAAGAATACAAATGGCAAATAAATATATGAAGAAATGTTCACCATCACTAGTCATTCAAGAAATGCAAATTAAAACAGCATTGAGATTTCATTTCACCCTGGAAAGAATAGCTGCCATCAAGAAATCAACTGATAACAAATATTGGCGAGGCTGAGGGGAAAAAGAAACACTGCTCCACTGTTGGTGGGAGTGCAGACTGGTGCAGCCACTGTGGAGGTCAGTATGGAGATTCCTCAAAAAACTAGAATTGGAAGTTCCACTCAATCCAGCTATTCCCCTCGTGGGTATTTTCCCAGAAAACCTGAAAAGGTCATATTACAATGATATATGTGCACCCATGTTCATAGCAGCACAATTTGTGATAGCTAAATCTTGGAAACAACCAAAATGCCCATCAACCACAGAGTGGATGAAAAAAATGTGGTATTGTTATACAATGGAATACCACTCAACTCTAAAAAAGGATGATTTTGAGGTCTTTATCAGTAAATGGAGGCAACTTGAGAATATCCTGATTAGTGAAATAAACAAGACTCACATTAGCAAACATCAAATTGTCTCTCTAGTGTAAAAAAATTATAAGAATGGACAGAATAATGGTATCCAAAAGTATAAAAGATATAAAAGTATAATAGATATAAAGTATAATAGATGTAAAAGTATAATAAATCTAATAGGTATTGTAAAAGTGAAAGGGAAGGAAAGTGCTCTAAAGGATATAAGGGTATGTATAGTGTGTAAATAGATGACCATATTACTGAGCTTTTGTGAGATCATTGAACAGAATAGTTTGTACTGTCAATGCCTGAGTGTCTAGCCACTTTTTTTTTAATGCTTTGATATTGTAACTTTAACAAGTATTGTTAAGTTAACAATATTTAATGTATCAACTAGTGATTTTATGATAAATTTTTGAAATTGTATTCTACTTTTTCTTCTTGTTTTTTTCTACTTTGTCTTTTAAATTTTCTTTTCTTTCTCTCTTAAAATAAAATTAAAAAAAAGAAAAAGGACTCATCCTTTGGGTAAAGGGTTTTCCTACTATGTTTTTCCTGGACATGGGTATGTAACACATGAAGTAAATCAAAGGAGGAGGGATTTTGCAATGATGCTTATTGATATGTTTTAGACCTGAAATGTCCCCTAAGAGTCTCATGTATTCAGAAGTAGGGCTTTAGGAAGATGATTGGATTGGAAGAGCCTTACACTCACAAGTGGATTAATCCACTGATGACTTCCTAGCTTCATGTACTGTTAAGAGGGGGGACCTGACTAAAGGATGTGTGCCACTAGGAGGATGGTGGAGGAGGGGACATCCTTGTACTTGGCTCCTCTCACCCTCTCTCTGGCTTCTTAGCTGCCATGGTTTGAGCAACTTTCCTCCATCACACACACAATTCTACCATGCTCTTCCTGCCTCGAAGGAGTAAACCATGGACTGAATCCTCTGAAACCATAAGCCAGAATAAATCTTTCCTCCTTTCCCTTGGAAGTTTGGATTTTACTTCTTTGAGAGACAAAAAAAAGTGACTAATAGCATTAAAAAAATAATGATGTCTCAGTTTTATAGATAGAGATGTGGAGAATCCTTGAGTACAAAGAGATTAATTAACCTGCCTAATTTAACAGTTACTCAGGAAAGCAAATCCAGGTTGCAAATTTAAAGCACAGACCCTTGGTAAAGTCACATGTTATCCTAAATAAAGGGAAACATGTCAGTGAATGAGCAAACTTATAGCACCATATCACTAGCATGTCAGCATGCATCTTCTCTCTGCTGGAATGCTGACTTCTACACAGGGCTTCGTGTCAGGCTGAAAAAAGATGGCAAATGCAGCCAGGAGAGGAGAAGGAGGAGTATGTAATGCCATTTGTCCCTCTAGTAGTCCTGTGACACCCATACTTAATTTTCCCATGGTGGATATTTCCCACTGTGTCACCAGAGCCAAGGAAATTGCTTATTGCAGGGAATGGTCATATTTATGCTTCTATTAAGGAAAGAGCAGAATGATGCTCTGCCCTGGTAGAGTTAGTGCCCTTCATCAAGAGCAGGCAGTGCTGACGTGTACTGTCCACCCCTCATCTATCTTCCCCATACCCCCGTGCACAGCAGGCCACCAGCACTACCCTTGCCCCGTTCTGATTGAGTAGGAAGATGATTGGGAGTCAGGCTCTCCCAGCTGTGCTATGCCGCTGTGCTATGCCGTTGCCTAAGTTTTTGAGCAAGTCACTCTTCCTGTCTGAGGCCACTGTCCTCATCTGTAAACTAACAACAGTGATCTTCTACACCATGGTGGTTTGGAAGAATACACAATCTGGCTGATGAAATGCCAGGGACAACATTTACTCTGTGATGATGGTGTGATGATAAAGCTGACTGATATTGTCACAGAAGTTGGCGAATAGCGAGGTACTGGAAAAGGCAGGGGCTGAGAGTCACTTTTGAAGTAAGAAATAAAATCTTTACTCTTCTCCTTGTCAGGGTTAGGACATTGTCACCTTTCCATGGCTTCTCACTTGCCCTGGGACTGCAGCAGCATAGTCAGATTTTGTCTTTCAAGCCTTTCACTGCTCAGTGTAAGAAACACTTTCCACTTTGCCATGGGCAGGGTCTAAGCTAGGCCAGTACTCCAGGGTCCAGCATTCAGTCAGTTGTGTTTTGGGTCTGTGCTAACCTGCAGGCCTTCGAGTGGCAGGGCCATGCCTTGTGTCTGAGCACCCATCTCAGCAGCTGCTTCCCAGAGGTCATAGCCCTGCCCTGCTCCTAACACCTGGGTGATGCCTACAGATGGGCTTACGGAATGGCTGCCAGTACTGGGAGCACAAATATGGACCAAACCCAGCACCTGCCCTCAGGAAGATGGGCATTTAGGAGACGGAAATACGAAAGAATGAAAGCAACCATAACTGCATGTGTACTGCTGGCCAGGGACTCTGCCAGCTCTTAGAGCCAATCCTTACACAATTCCTGTTTTTGTGACAGAAATGTGTTCCAACAAGGCTGATCTATCTGGGTACAATTGGAGAATAATGCAAATTTAATTGCATGGCAGGATTTTTTCCATCAGAAATACTGATGAACAAGATTGCACCACAAGAAGCCATGTGTGTAAGAGTGCACGTGCATGTACACACACACATGCACACACACGCGCACACACACACACACAGTGCACACAAGCATGTCAGCCTCAGCCCTCGGCTCCTCCAGCCCACAGCCCGGACCACACCCACTTGCCCTGTCTGTTCTATTCCATCTAATTTCTTATAACCTTCCTTCTACTCTCTCACAAGCTGCAGATTTCAGGCCTTTTCAGAGTCAAGAATCATATTTCTCACACTACTCTATGCTTTAATATGGATGAGACTGGGTTAAAATTTTTCTTGACTTGCTCTAATTTTGTTAAAAATGTCAGTGATGAAATTTCTGTTATGTCTCTAAACCATTTTTTTTTACTATAAACACTGATGTTTCTATTGCATGATTCTACACAATACAATGATCTTGTACAATGAAATGCGTGTGTCACATTATAACAAAATTGACTGCATGTCATTTCATTTAATGTAGCTTAATTAGGGCAGGAAGGTGTTATGTCAGCATTTACTATGTGGATGTTATTTTTCCCAAGTTACATTTGAGGCAATGGAGACTCAGGTTGATTCAGGTCACCATTTATTCATGGTAGAACTGAAATTAAAACCCAGGTCAATCTAATTCCCAAGTGTGTCTATTAGCTAGTGTTTTGAGAAAGGAAGAAATTTACTTCCCTCCTACTCAGGAGATCCACAGAGAGGACCAAATTTTCACAGAGCACTTGAAGACTTTCAGCCCGCGTTTGCAGACATGGATGTCATCCAGAGAGATTGGCAGGGCTGTCCGACCCACGGTCTCCTGAGAAGTCTGGAGCATCTCAGAGGACGGAATCTCTAAGCATCTCTAACAATGCCAAGCATCATGGAGTCCTTTGAATCCTTTTGTATGCGGGGGCCATTGAGTGGTTGGGCTGTGGCACCAAAGAAAGCAGGCGTCCTTCCTGCTTTGCTCTGTTTGAGATCCAACGAGGAGCAGAGAGCAGCGAAGCCTAGGTTTGGGGCATCACGGAAACTAAGGAGAGGAAACATTTCAAACCCAAGGGCATAGTGGGCAAGTCAAAGACTCGACTTTCAGTCCAAGAGCTGTAGGTTGGTTGTTGCAGCAAGAGAATCATTCAGGGGGTTGACAGTGGGATGCAGATCATCCATGCCCAAGGAGCAAGCAAAACATGGAGAAATACAGGTGGACAGTTGAGGAAAATACAACAGGTCAGACATGACATTATGGGATCCTTTTTTGTTAAAATGTGGCAAAGGAGTCTGTAAGTGCTAAAGAAAAGAAAGAAATGGGCCAGTGGCAGTGGGAAATGAAAGCCGGTGTAGACAGGTCCCTGGGGAAGAGTCCTGATCATCTGTTCCTCACAAGGTAAGGGCTGATCACGAGGCATCTCACCTTTGATCAGGACCAGGGGCCTCATCCAGATAACTGGCATCCTGCGGAATGAAAGGAGTTGCTGCCATGTGTCAGGTGAGATTCTGCTTCACATTCTCTGGCTGCCAGAGACAAAACTCAGAGGTCTTAGACTTTCTTTTGCAACTCTAGTCAGCTTGACAGTTGCTGGCAGAAGCTGAGAAGACAGACTGTCATCCAAGACTGTAAGCCTGGCAGGAGCCTGCTGGTGCCGTGGGTGTGCATGTGGTTCTACTTGGGGTTCGGATCCCCACTTTTAGACTGATGATTCTCTTTGCCCCTACTTGACACGCCACCCTCTTTTGATGTGATTGTATAGCTCCTGGCCTGCGGGCAGGTTGCTAAACTTAAAGCCACAGATTTCTTTCGCAAGCCCAGTTGCAGTGTGAAACAAGTCAGGGCAGAGCCCTAATAAAGGCTTTGAAACTTGGTCATTCTGCTGGACACCTTAGGCCTGCTTTCCTTCAAATATATGGCTATTGCCTCTGTTAATACTCACAGTTTCGTGTGATACATAGATGATGATTACTGTATTAAAGTGAATAATTTAGCAGAACGCAGTATACCCCTATTATTGAACAGTGACCAAGTTCTTCAGTTTAAATTTTTCATCAGCCCATGAAAGCACCTGGTATCCATTAAATAATCATTCTTCATCCCTCCTTTCCCCAACCTCCCCTACCTAATCTGTTTTCTGGGTCCACAGATTGGCATAATCAGGGTGATTCATATAAAATATACAACACTGGTTTCTTTTATCCAGCATAATATTTTGCCCATCTAATTTTTTTAGTGTTTTATTACTTTTTAGAGTTTAAAACCATTCTATTTCATAGATAGACTGCATTTTCTTTGCCCATTTATCTGATGATGGATATTAGAGCAAGTTCCATTTTAACTACTATCAGTACTATTCTCTGAACATTCCTGTCTCTTTCAATACAGGTTTATGTTGCATTTCCCTTGGAGATACAGCTGACAGTAGAGTTGCTGTGTGATCATTTTAACTTGTAATAATTACATATTTGTGAGGTGCGTCTGAAATACGTGTTATATATTGATTTCACATGAAGTACTTCAAATCAGTGTATCGCGCAGCGCGAGCACAAAGGGGAGCCGGGGGGGGGGTGTCTGTGTCGCAGGCAGGTGACCTGGGAAACACAGGCCGGCAAATTGTTAACCACAGGCTCGCAGTTTCCTGATCTTTCAGACAGGCGATCATAGCTTCCTCACATGCTTGTGTAAGAAGGAAACATGACAGAAGTGAAACCTGCTGGCTTTGAGCACATGGCTGGGACTGTGTAAGTCTTGTGCATCTAAATTCCACCACAGTCATAGGACCTCAGCCTCCAACATGTGCCTCCTGCCGCAGCCTTATTTATATTTATTTCTTTCATTGGCTTTCAGATGTCGACTGCGGGCTGCAGACCACTGCCTCGGTTTCCTCCTCCCAGGGGAATGTTTTCCTGCTAGGCAGACACTTTCCTGGACTAAGGTGGGTCAGTCAGCCTGCAGGACCCTGCACCTGCTCTGGAGAGGAGCAACGAATACTCCCAGTCATGAGAGTTCGCTCCACAGGCTGCCCCCACACACGTGCACACCTCCTCTTGTGATACATCAGTCAAGGTAAATGAACGTGCCCAGCACGAGCAAACAGAGGTTTGCAGAGGCTGTTCCAGGTAGGGAGAGCTGAGCAGTCCTCCATTCCCCATAGGTTGACCTATAGTCATGCCAGAACCTGATAGGCACTTACTGAAAATTGTTCTTTTCCCTTATTATGGATTAAGACAGAGAGGACTGGACAGCTGTCTCGTGCTGCTGGGTGTGTGTTCACTGTCACAATGGCACCTCGCTGGCCTAATAAAGGTAAATCACAGACTGAAACCATGAGTCAAAACAAACCTCTCCTCCCTCAAGTTGTAGTAGTCAGATATTTTGTCCCAGTGACAAGAAAGTGGCTAATAAAAAATCCCGCCCCTGAGTACCTCAGCATGTGACTCTGTTTGGAGCTCTTCAAATTAAGTCCCTAGGATAGGCCTTGATCCAATGTACATGGTGTCCTTGTCACAAGAGGAAGTGTGGAGACAGATACAAAGGTGAAGGTAGAGCTTGGAATAATAGTTCTATGAGCCAAGGCAAAAAAGGGTGGCCAGTGAACCACCGGAAGTTTGAAAACAGGCAGGAAATAGATTTTGTTCCACAGCCCTCTTAAGGAGCCAACTCTGTTGGCACGTTGACCTTGGACTTCTGGCCTCCAAGCCAGTGTGATAATACAATTCTATTATTTAAGGCACCTGGCTTGTGGTACTTTGTCACAACAGCCTGAGCAGATGAATACAGAGGGATTTGATGCCAGGATTGTCTTCAAACAAAGACTTCACCACACAGTACAACCAGTCTTGGAATCAAGAAAAAGACCAAAACACAAGTACACACATATATGCGGACTTATACACTACACTCCTTTAAGTTACTAAGATACAAAAAACTAAAGCCAATGTACCTGCTCAAAGGAATTGTTAGGCCATAAGATAGCACTCATGTATTTTCTTTCATTCACAGGTTTGAGCTGGTTGACAACGCCTTTCCCAATCAGTGCTAGAAGAGGTTTAAGAACAGGTAGAGTAGCATATGCCATGTACTGTGCTTATGGGATAAATTGGTGACAATATATCCTCTCTTAATAAGAAAACTGTACTAATTTGTACATTAGAACACGTATGATCTCTCAGTACCAAAAAGAAAGTGGAATTTCAAAAGAATAGTAGTCACTAGTCAAGGTAAAGTCTGAATGAAAGGTAAAATGATCTCTAGAGCACCACTGCATTTTAATACACTAGAATGATTTAAATGGTGATTCATCAAGATACAGTGAAAATTAAAATCATTTCCCAAGTAACCTGTCCTAAAACACTGGGAAATAAGATTCACTGCTATGAAAAAAATTCCAGGAAATACATTTATGATTCAGAATGTAAAATTTCACTAATCCTCAAAAATCTAGTCACTCTAGAAAATGTGACGTCCTGAGACTCAAGTTGCAGGAATTGTCTGAATGACATTGCTGTGTTCTCTCCTGCACTGTCAGTTAGGTAGAGTCACTTGGAGAACAGAAGAGGACAGAAGTCACAGTGATTAAAAAGAATGTACCCAAGAATGACTCATTGTCTAATGCCTCAAAGATGCTAGAAAGGTTGTCTAGCGAGTTTTCCTTCAAATCATGCCGTATTCCTGAACTCAACCTGTACACACTGATCCTGTTTGATGAATAATCAGGAACTAACAGTGAGTGAGAAGTAATATGTAAACCTTCTTAAGGGCTTTTCCTAGAGTCATCCCTTGGCAATGTTGCAGGATGAAGAATGGCCTCATTGCATACTCTTACTTAGCTAGTGCATCATTAGAAGTGTGACCTAGGCAAGTTCAGCAGACCTTCAGTGAGATTCTGGAAAAATCTTGCTTCTCACAAGTAAGCTTCATTTTGCCTTGTGTCTCTGAAATCCTGTTCCAAGGTGGTGCTGGGAGATGCTCACGCTTGGAGGGAGTAGGCAGTGCTGATAGTAGGAAAAGGCCAGTGCCTTGGGAGCAGAAGGGAGGGAAACCAGTTCAGGACTAGGGCAGACCCCGAGCCTTGCTTTGCTGGTTCCTAGGGTGGCCCTAACAAAGTCCGGGCAGCCAAGTAAATTAAGCAAGAGAAATAGGTTGACTCACAGTTCTGCAGACTGCAGCCTGGGGCCTAGATCTAGGGTTGAGAGAGATTGGTTGAGAGGGGACCAAAGGAAGGTTCGGTTCTGCCAGTGGCTTGCTGTGACTGCACAATGCCTTTCCTCTACATGCATCCTTGTCTAATTGCCCCTTTTTAAAAGGTCACTAGCCATACAGGTCAAGGCTACCTTAACAATTAACTTCACTTGATTTGTCTTCTAAGACCCTATCTCTTAATAAGGTCAAAGTCTAAAGAGTTAGCAGTTAAGACTTTAAGACATTTATTGTGGGAGGACACAAATCAACTCATAAAATTTTATTTCACCATTACACACTGTTGTTTTCCTCAAGATAGTCAAAGTAAAGATGGCAAAAGAGAAAGTCTCTGTCTTAGTTATTTTTTTACTCATTGCTGAGACAAAAAGCCTGATGTCCAAAATTAGGGAAGGAAAGGTTTATTTCTTACAAGTCTTGGAGGTTTCAGGCCATACTTAACTGGCTCCAAGGCATGGTGGCATGGCGGGTCAGCCATTCATGGCTGACTGTAAATAGCAAGGCACAAACGGGGGGTAGGAGGGGAGAGAGAGAGAGAAAGAGAGAGAGAGCTTCTTCCTGCCATTGCATCATATCCTGGCTCCAACCCTAGGTGGGTGTAGCACTCACACCACCAATCCCAGTGCTAGAAAACAAACCAATCACAAATGCTTGATTTCATTACGTCCATAATTCATGAGGGTTGGGGGCCACTAACATAAACCATAACAGTATCCCTCCAGGGAAACGAGAGGAGAGACTATTTGAAACACCCTATCCAAGTTGCTGTGACCCACACCCCTTTTGCTTTCCTTCCACGTAGGCTCTGTTTCTATTTGAGAAAGTGAACCTGAGTGATTTTAGCCATTACTCTGGAAAAGGTCTCCAGGGTTCCCTTAACTGTAACTTGGTGAGATGCCAGCATGAAAAGCCATTGTTCCATGAGTTTTGCTCAAGGCTGTCTACACGGCTCTTGCTCCTGGTGAGGAGAGGACAGTCAGATTGCTGCCACCATAGGTGGCAGATCTGGCCAGAAAGTGTGAGAGCCTGCAGACCCCTGTGAATGAGTTTGCTTTCAGAGCATGGCTAGCATCCATCGGCTGTGGCTCTAGCTCAGGTGAACACTGCTATTTGCAAGGGTATAGACGAAGAAAACAGACTTTGACCATGCCCTGCTCTGAGGTTAGCGAAGCCACGCCAAACACACTGCTCCAGCCCGTGAGCCTCCTAATAGGACACATCTGGGGGCCTGGGTCTGTACAATGAGTTTATGATGGCACCTTTCACTGAGATTCTTAAGAAAATCAAATGGCTTCATGGACATTTGCTAAGTATTTAAAACACAACAACAACCACAACAAAATGGCAAACAAACAAAAATGAAACAGTTATGTTTTTCCCCTGTTGTGCAATTTACAAGGATCTTCACCGAAGATCTATCCTACCCCGAGGGCAGAAAAAATAATAAATAATAGCTGTCACCTTTCCCTCCACGGTCGATGTCCCTACATTAATGGCCTTCAGTGAGAGATTAGTTTAATAGGCCATTCAGTCATGAATTCAGTTTCAAAGTAGGAAAAGATGATTAATTTGTTAATAGATGAGTGTGTTCACTGGCTAATGGATTTTATAACTTGTTTTGATTCTATACCTGTCCAATGAAGTTTTCTTTTGTGTATATTTACTTAGTAAAGTTATTTATTTAGTAAATTGTACATTATGAATATTTACTTAGCAGAATTTCACTTTTTAAACCTTTAAATGTAGCTAGAGCTCTTCAGTGTAATTTTGACTTTCTATGGGAAGCAGTAAAAACAAAGTTAGTGATTCTATAATCCTTTTTTTTTTTTTTCCCAGTACTGGAGATCGAACCCAGGCTTTTCTCACTGAGCTACATCTCTAACTTTCTTACTTGTCTTATTTTGAGAGCGGGTCTTCACTAAGTGATTAACTATTCCAGGCTGGGCTGGACTTGCTGTCTCCTGCATCAGCCTTCTAGATGCCGGGGATTATAGGTGTGTGACATCAGGCCTGCTTGAGCCTGTGTTCAAAGAAACACTTTCTGCTCTCTAAAAAAATGATGCTTTGCTTCTTAGAGCAATGATCTATAAGAAACAAAAGTGGAAACCAAAACAAAAGGAGCCTTAGTGAATGATGTGAAGTCTGACTGCTGTGGAAAGAGAGTTGGCATCAAGCTGGGAGAGGCTTGATGGGATTCCTAAGTGAGAAGGACCAATACACAGTTTCAGAGCTTCTATGGTCTCAGCTTTGAGCATGTTCTGATGCATGACCAGGGATTTTCTTAAACATTTTGCAGATGAGAGAGAAGTTCAGTGGGAACTAATTTCTGAAGCACCTAAGAGGATATAAGGCTCAGCAGAAGCCCAGCAGCCTGACCCCAAAGGTCAGTTATGAAGATCAGCATGACAATCAGAGCAGCCCTAAGACAGAACCCCGGGCTCTGCTCGTGAAGCACTGTTGGCCTCACAGTTATAGTTACTCTGGGCAGGCACTTTAGCTGCCAGACTCCAGCTGGTCCAAAATGCACCATGAAAGTTACTACTGTTCTTATTTTACAGATGAGGAAACTGAGGTACTGAGGCTGCTGGAAGAAGATACCACAGACTGAACGGCTTAAGCCACAAACGGTCACGTCTTACAGTTCTGGTTGCCAAGTTCAAGGGACCAGCAGATGTCGTGGCTGGAGAGGAATTGCTTCTTGGTTGCCAGGCAGCTGTCTTTTCACTGTGCCCTCCCATGGCCAGCAGGGTGAGGCAGTGCTCTGGGGCCTCTGATGCAAAATACTCATCAGGAAGGTCCCACCCGTGGGACACAATCTTGCCACAAGATTCTACAGCACAAGACCATCACACTGAGGCTTAGGGTTTGGTTTTATGGTCTTTTTCTTTCCTCTCCTTTTCCTTGCTTTGTTTTGTTTTGCTTTGCTTTTGCTTCTCTTTTGTTTCTTTTCTTTCCTCTTCTTTTCTTTTCTTTTCTTTTCTTCTCTTTTCTTTTTGAGATGGAGTCTCACTATGCTCTTCAGGCTGGCCCTGAACTCACTATGTAGCCCAGGTTGGCCTCAAACTGGAGGCCATCCTCATGCCTCAGCCCCCTGGGTGCTGGGATTACAGGCATGTGGCAGGATGCCTGGTGGCTCGAGCCTTAGGTTTTGCTATCACTTTTGGTAGGACAGCTCCTAGCACAAAGTTCACACAGTTAACAAATGACAGAGCAGGACTCAGGGTAATTCCTTCTTACCTGGCCTTCTCTGAATTTGGGCTGAAAATAGCTCAGACATTGGAACACATCTTGTTCTGAAAAAGAGTGGAGAAGTCAGAAAGGCCCAGGGAAAGCTAATGTCTATGGATCTTCCTTTTGGTGAAATCTATTTTATTTACCTTCGAGTTTGCTTCTCAGAGGGAGAGACAGGAAAGGAATTAGAATGGCATATGACAGCAAGCAGACAGACCACTGCAGTGAACTGATGGCTTAGGAAGCCACCAATTGCAACAGCAGTGCAGATTGTTTCTTCTTCCTCAGTCAAGGAACCCTGTCACTGGGGGGCAGTCACGGAATTCAGGGTCAAACGGCCCCCAGAAGCTCAATATTGTCAAGGAGCCATGGCTTCTGTGATTTCCAGAGACACACTGAGAAATGAGCTGGAGAATAAGAACCCAGTCAGGATTTTTAGAAATCACTAAATATCCTCAACAGCCAATGGAAGCTACTCTTAAGAAAACAGTTCATTAAAATGCATTGTTCTTAAGAGAATGGAATAATTCTTCCACAACTCCCAGAGATAGGAAATGGTTCCTGCTCATGGACTTATTCACAGGGCATGTCATAACCGAGGGACAGTTCAGTGGGACTTTCCAGGTGTTTAATATATGTCAGTGGAGCCATTTCAAAGCCAGGTAGGCTAGGAAATAAGTACAGCCCAAGGAGTAATATCTGTGGCATAAAATTTTATTTTCTACAAAACCTGGATTTGATGGAGACAGTAAAAACGCTTTAGTTAAAACTGAAGACAACAAGTTAAAAAATATATATATATATATATATACCTATAACCGTGTTTACTAATGATGTTAATTACGGATGAGGTTGCCAAGTGCCAGCAGGCCATCCTACACTTTCTTGGAAACAAATGTTGAAAATTTTTATTAGAAAATTTTGAAAGCCCTGAAGGGCCTTGAGAACCTGTAATTTGGAACATAGAAGAGATGTTGTGGGCATCAACTTAATTAAAAAGCCAGGGACATATATGCACAATAACAGAGACCATTCGTTCAGGTAATTATTTATACAAAACAGCAAGGCAGAACTTCATGATTTTATTTAACCTGGCAAAAAAAATCTCAGGAAAGGTAAGATGAGTCTCCTTTTCTGGTTGCAGAAATCAAACAAAGAGAAGTTAGGGAAAACAAAAAAGGCCACCACTCATTAACAGCAGAGCCCCAGTTGTAAGGCACTTCACTCTGAAGGCCATGGTGTAATAGAACAGTACCTGCCTCTGATACCAATGTTAAGGATACACAGATATTTGGGGAGGCTCAGGTTGGAGGATCCAAAGTTTGAGCCCAGACTGCACAATTTAGCAAACAGCAAGAAAGATCTTAACAAAAAAAAAGAGAGAGAGAGAGGACTAGGAATGTAGTTTCTTGCAAAAGGCCTGGATTCAATCACTAATACACACAAAATACCTTTTTTAAACTTCCTATGATGAGTTCAAGTAAAAAAAATAATAGAAGTCATCAAAAGTGGAACATGCTTCAGTGGAGATTAAATTGAAATGAGAAAGAATAACCTGAGCTTTTTTTTTTTCCCACTCTTGGAAAAAAAATAGCTTTTGCCATGGATTGTGACAATCACTGGAGCTTGTCAGGACTTAATCATCGAGTTCCTGAGAATTTCTGGATCTGAGATAACCAAACTGGAATACCAGCATGCTTCCTTTTGGTGCACAGAACATACGGGGAAATGTCAGAGCTGGGCAAAGTTAATGTGTGAAATTTCCAAAATCTGTCCATGGGAAATCTCACAGTAGCCACGGGAGAAGAAGAAAAGGCCATCACTGCAAATTAGAATATTTTGTTTACTTCTGAGCAACAGATTCATGAGCAACCAGTTCAAATAAATCAAAAGAGGCAACCACACAGGAGTGGTGCTTAGTATTTATATGTATTTATGTGCCAGGTGATGACCTTGGGTTTGCAAATATTAACTTAATTTGTCCTCCAAGTGACCTGTAAGACAGGAGGGAATAAAGTCAGTTTTTCACATAATTCTGCAAAGACTCATGGCAGGGGATGTGACTGAGGCTTCACAGCGAATGAGCGCTGGGTCCCCTTTACACTCACATCCATCCAACTTGCCTCTCTAGGAGGCTGAGGGTAAGCAGATCACTAGGACATCAGCTCAAGTTGAAGAAGAAAGGACCAGAGATGGCTTGCTGGATTGCAGAAGTGTCAGATACAACAGCCAGTGGACACCATGCGAGTCAAAGAGATAAAAGCAGAAATGCTTTGGCTAAGTCAGAGGGGAAGCTATTCCAAGGGCATTTCCAGGCAAGCAGAAATGCTGAGTCATTCTCGGGGCAATGCAGGTTAACAAGCAAATAGCTGAAGACCCTTGAGCTCAGCTGCCTGGGTTCCTACCTCAGCTTTTCTGCTCCCTAAGTCCGTTAGCTCGGGATCACCTGGGATTCTGGCAGCTGTGTTTGAGTCTACAGAGAGTCAGCGCTTAGGTGAGGTTAACCATGTGAGGCATTTTGGGGAGTGTGTGATCAGCTCAGGCTGCCATCATGAAATAACATAGACCAGCTGGTTTAAGTAACAGTAATTTATCATCTCAACATTCTAGAGTCCAGGAAATCCAAGATCAAGGTCCCATCCAATTGTCATTGCTCATGGCTTGGACTGCATTCTCCCAGTCCTCATACAGTGGCAAAAGAGACACCTCACCCTCTATAACACTTCAGACCAAATAATTTAAGAATAGCTGTTTATTTAGCTCATGGGTCTGGCGAACATGTGGGGAGAATGAGGAATCACACCAGCCCCAGTGTCTCTTCTGTGAAGCCACAGAAAGCAACATAGTGGCTCCACCCTCACAACCTCTTTCAACCTTCATTACCTCCTGCAGGGCTCTTCCCTAAATGTAATTAATTCATCAGTTTGGTGATTAATTCCAACATCTAAATTTTGGAATTCTAACATTTCTAGGGACTCTGTTTCCATGTAAATTCACATTCAAACGAATGGCTTTTCCATATGGGAATTTGGAGAAGGAGGGTAGAGAGTTGTATGGGAAAAGGCTTAGGAAGGATGGATCTTTACAGCAGTTTGAGGGAAGGTTTGGCCAGGATGATGGTGCTTTTGAGTCCCAGTCACCCAGTAGAGGAGCCTGGTGCCTCACTGGGAGCCATGTCCCCGCAGCTAGGCTCAGACACTGAGGAGAGAGACCCTCTCAGTCTCTCGGGACATGTGGTTTTACTGTGCACTGTAAGGGATTCAGAGGGTCAGCCGTTATTATCAGGGGCCAGGTAAGTCTCCTGCCACAGGGATCTGAACAGCACATTTCCCTGGACGTCCCACTGCACAGAAAAGAAGATGGCAGCAAGAGCTCGTAGTTCAAAGTGCTTTGGGCAGGGTCAGATGAGTTCAATCGAAGCGCATGGTTCAGTGCCTCCCACATGGTGAGCTCTTAGCATACATCAGCTTTTATTACATCATGCTTCTCACACAACCTGGATTCGGGTGAAAACCAAATTCAGCTCTCATTTTGTATGTATCCTAGGCTGTGCTTGTTGGTCATTAACACTCCTATTTCAATTAAATATACCATTGACTTTATCACTTTGTGAAAATCTTCCAGAGATAATCAGGATGAAAGCTAGGAAAGTTTGTTGCTCTATAAAAGGGATAAAGAGTTCACTGTTCCTGACTTGAAATTGGTGACCATAATGCTCAACGGCAGTTGGCTTGATCATCTATTTGTCTGGTTCAGGGGAGGTAGTTAGGGTCACAAAGCCTCAGAAGTCAGTGGAAACTGTTAAGTCACTGGTTGTAAGCACATGCTGCTCCTGGCCTTCTCATGATCCTTCAGCTCCTCTTGAGCAAACAGTGGGGAAAATGTGCTGTTGTGTTAGGTTCGCGCTTCCTGTTTTTGGACTGTCTCTGCCAGTGTCTTTTGCCAGTGTCTCCAGATCCATTATTCATCATCCTATGCTTTTATTCATAAAGGGACTTAGTTCTTTCTTCCGGTTGGGTTTAATCAATAGATTGGCACATGGGAGAGGAAATACTGGGCTACTTATTTCCTTGGATTCCGTAGAACTCCGGTCAATGTCACCATTTTTCTCAAGTCAGTGGGTACTGGCCAACTGTCTCTTTCACCCCATTTCTTATATTAGCCTAGGTTTTCACACCACCCATGACCCCCATGTAGCCAGCCCACCCATAGCTTTGTGGTTAATTCCACAGACAAGCTCATCTCAGATTATTACACTTGCCATCTTTTTTCTTATTGGTGTCCTCACTGCCATACATTTTCAAACAAATAGAAAAGCCTTGCTTAAAGAAGAGATGGAGCTCCTTAAAACCATGCAAAACAGTCTCGGCTGCTTTCCAAGTCCTAGCTCTTTAATTTGAAAGCAGAACTAAATAACAGGAATCTTAACTCTGCACACTGACCCTTTCAAGTCTGAAATTTTTATAGCAAAGCTTTTGAGAACAGTTTTATGTGAAAACTGAATTCCAAAGCCATTTGTAAGTATTTTCTGTAAATATCCCATTGAGCTCAACAATCTTTTATAGAAATTCCATTCTAAATATTTTTGCAATTTTTTAATAATCTACTTAAATTTCAGTCCTCATCATCTCTTAGCGAAACAAGCAGAAAGGATAAGATTATATGTGTGTTGGTAAGCACACATAAATGTAGGCGGATAAGATTATATGTGTGTTGGTAAGCACACATAAATGTAGGCATCTATGCTAGCTAGACACCTACACTACTAATCTCTGTTAGTTTGTCAAAAAGAACAGTTTGTGCTACTTTGTTTGAGCAGTTGTGTGCTTGGATTTTGAAATTTCAACAACTACTTCTAAGATAACAATATGAAATATATTAACTAGTGTTAATTCTTTATTTTTTTGAAATTCTGTATTATTTCTATCCTTTTTTATGTTTTGCTTTTTAAAATTAAACAACAAAAACAAAAAATAAACATGCCCTCTTGTGCCTTTTCTTTCCATTGATAAGTGTGGGATGGGATTGATTAGATAAAACTTTTTTTAAATTTTACAGAGAACAAAACAAAAGAGGACAGAACAATGCAGATCAGAACAGAACAATACAAGCAACACAGCACTTCACAACAAGACAATTGGATATCAACAGTAGCTACCATAATATCTCTTCCTTTGAAATAGCTGAGCATTGCTTCACAAACAATAATATCAAACATAACAAAATAGAATAAAAGCATTCAAGAGAATGAAACTATTACAAGGCATTCTGAACCAAATAACAGGAAATGAACAATGGCTACTATAATATCTCATTTCCATAAAAAATTTGTTTATATGTTTACACATATTAAAATCTAGTAAGATAAAACATGATAGAACCAATGGTAATAGAACAAAAGCATGGTAGCACTTCAAAGCAAGAAGATATTAAATCAGCAATGGCTGCCATAATGTCTTCTTTTCTTCAAAGTAGCTGCTCATACCATCACACATAATAAGGTCGAATAAACAGAATAAAACCATTCCAACTGATGAATGAAAACATTACAAGTCTTCAAAGCAATATAATGGGGATCCATGATTACTATAACATCTTATGTACTCTTACCATTTCTTACACTAGGGAAACTATGCGGTATTTATACATGTGAGTTTGATTTATTTTGCTTATGAGTATGGTCTCAAGTTGCATCCATTTATTTATAAATATCTCAGTGTGATCATTTTTTATAGCTGAGTAGTACTCCATTGTATAAAAATACCATAACTTTTTTATCCAGTCCTCAGCTGATGGGCACTTAGGTTGTTTCCAAGATCTGGCTATTACAAATTGTGCTGCTATAAAAGAGGGTGCACATATATCACTGTGGTATAATGTTGTCAGTTCTTCTGGGAATATGCCTAGGACTGGAATAATGGGTCAAATGGGACTTCCAATCCCAGGTTTTTGAGGAATCCCCAGACTGACCTCCACAGTGGTTGCACCAGTCTACACTCCCACCAAGAGTGCAGAAGAGTTCCTTTTTCCCCACAACCTCTCCAGCATTTGTTGTTGGTAGTTTTGTTGATCCTGGCCATTCTTTCTGGAGTGAGATGGAATCTCAGTGTAGTTTTAATTTGCATTTCTCTAATAACTAATGATGCTGAACATTTTTTCATGTATTTATTTGCCATTCGTATTTCTTCATCTGAGAACTTAGAAAACATGGATGGTCTTTGATTTGTCTTCCGTTGATAGTGCTTGTTTTCCTGGAAGATGGACCATAAATCTTTAGTGTTATTATGTATTTCATTTAAGTGACCAAAAATCAACGAAAAGCAGGAGATTGATGGGAAAAAAATTGAGAGAGGATGAAGAAGAAAGGAGGAGGGGGAGAGGAAAAGAGACCACAGCCTCACTACACAAACCAGCTATTGCACCATTTTCTACACCATCGTTTGTGATCATTGTGCACAGAGAAATGTTTTAAGCTACTGTAATTCTAAGCTTATTTTTTTCCCTCCATTTTCAAGTCACTTCCCCCTGCTCCCTCACCAGGTACTCAGGCTGCTTCTGTTTTATTTGTTCATAAAACCTTGACTGTCCTACGTGTTACAGTGGGTAACAACAGACAGCGAGGCTTTCTATTTCTATGGATGTCTGTTTGATTTTCCTCCTGTACATTTTACCCTCAGAACTACTCCTGCGAATTAAAACATTCAAATAACCATCCTTTTCTAATAGCGAAAAGTATAATGCTGAAGTATACAAGAATTTCTCTTCCACTATGTCTTGACCAGCAAGATGTCACTGATACAGACTTCATTCGTGTTATGCTTCCAACTTTTCCGACGTTGTCTTGGCTAACGCTGAGTCACACAGATGACTGATGCTATTCTGGCCCCCAAATACCGGATATTAACAATTGTAAGTTTTCCTCAGACTGGAATAGTGTAATAAAATATTCAATTCATATTACATGTTTGTTAGGGGCATAAATACGTTCTTCATAGATATTTCAGTTGCTTTCAATATCAATTTTACTGCATCACTGTTATAAAGTCACTTGTGAAATCTTTGTACATGAGTCTTACCGGAAACCATTGCTATTTTCTTAAAAGAGGTTGCTCAAAGCAGAATTATTCCACAAATGTCTGTTCCCAATGTAAGGGTCACAGTCCATGTTGCTTCATTGCTGTCTGGAATGTCTGAGATGCTGTAGGAAAATGTTCTGATAAACATGCTCTTATTGGTGGCCATGAATTCATATTTATGAATCACATGTGCATATATTTAGAAGTTTGATAGGTAGAAGGTATATAGTTCTATTATAATTAATTTAAAATAGCATTGGAGTATCTGAGCAATTCTCTGTACTTTTTTTTGTTTGTTTTTTGTCTTTTTGAGACAGAGTCTTGCTGTGCAGTTCAGGCCTTGAGCTCACTTGGTAGCCCAGGCTAGTCTCAAACTTGCAACAATCCTCCTGCCTCAGCCTCCTGAATGCTGGGATTACAGGTATGCATGACCACGCCCTGCCTTCTCTGTACTTTTCACCATAAAAAGCACATATTTCTCCCCATTTCCAGCACATTGAGCCTGAGAGAACATTCCCTTATGCTCCTTATTCAATGACTGAAGTGACTCTACACCCCTCTATTTCCCACTTTCCACACTGAAGAGAAGAGGCAGCATAGAAAGTAGACAGAGAAATCCCAGGTAATAGCTGGCTGTGGTTATAAAAGTGTACCCAAGAGCGTTCCAGCCTCACCCTCCCAGGTGATGTAGGCTCATGTGGAATGACTTACACGAAAGGTTGGTAACCCAGAGGCTCAGGGAATTTGTGGCTATGAAGTGTAGCCTGCTGTGTCAGGTAGTTTGTAGATGGCTTTGGTGTTTGCAAAATATTTCAGAAAGTCTAGCACACCTGCTAGGACCCCCAGAAGTGCCTACAGAAGCCATGCTTCTAAAGGCAGCGTGGGATGCAAAGGGAGAGAGAGAGATTTCCCCCTAAAACTCTGTTAAAACTCTTTACATTGCTTCCCACACCTCCTTTTCTTTCTGTTTCATCCAGGACTACTGAGAAGAGACAGTCTGTAAAGGGCCATGGGCCTGCTCAGCACATGCCTGGTGTGTAAGAGGGACATTGCCTATTATTAGGTCACATACTGCCGCCGGCTACCTGTGCGACCCTAAGCTGTCTGCACATCAGCTGTTTCATCTATTGAATTAAATTATGCAATGAGATGAACCATGCATTGGTTACCTTTTCATGGTCACAACAAAATAGCTGAGCCAGCCTAAGTTTATGAAGAAAAGAGGTTTGTTTAGGTGACACTTTGCAAGCTCAAGGATGCTGCATTACTCAGTTCTGGTGATGGCCTCTTGCCAGCAGTGTCTCAAGGCAACACGTGGCACATACAGAAGACACAAGAAATGAATGCTCATGCTTCTCTGCTGGTGTCTCCCCCTCTCCTTATACAGTCACCAAGATTCAGCCAGGGGGATCCTCGCTAAAGACCCCATCTGATTCCATCACCTGCAAAGGAATCTCCTCTGACTGCCACAGTCATGGTAGTTTCCACTGTCTTGATGCCAGTGACACATGACATTGGGGGTTAAAGTATCACCTGAGTTCAGGGCAAGAAGTGTATTTAAACCATAACAAACCATAGCACCAGGAATGAGGTCCACAGCAAGAGGAACAGGAGAGCTACTGGGCCCATACACTTTGCCTATCTGAAGAGTGTGATGAGGAGCAAGACATGAGGTCATCCTGCCCTTGCCACTGTGGCCCCACACAGGTGCTGGCCACAGAGCTCTGCGGGTCTGGTCCTATGGCGCGCGTTTCCATCCCAAGGCTGCCCAGTATTCTTCTCTCTGCTGAGAACCTAGTTTCTGCTTGTCTAGTCTCCAACCACTCTTTCCCCTCTGACCTCGACCCGTTTCTCCCCACCATCTTGTCCCAGAAGCCCAGAGGGAAGGCATCCTTCCACCACAGAGGAGGAACTCATGGCACTTCCTAGTGCCAGCCCAGCAAAATGTGTGAGAAGTGAGAGTGAGCCGAAAGAGGGGTGTTTAACCATTGGTGCAGTTTGGCATCATCAGGGCATGGCATTAATAAACAGCAGGACTCCTGTAGGTCACTCTCATTACTCCTTTTAAACTCTGTGCAGACAATGTATCCCCTCCTTGCCTGCATCCAGAGCAGAAGGCTCCACCGCTGGGATCTTGGGATACGGTTGATTCTGAAGATAGTGGCTTCTCTGTGCAGAGAAAGGAAACAATAAGGGAGCTGGACGAGCCTCAAGGGCTATCGTCTGTTATGGCTCATATCTAGATGTACCCCCCAAAGCCTCAAGCACTCACAGGGGCTTCAGGGAGGTGGCTGGATCCAGAGTGTGTGAATATGGTTTATTATGAATGTGTGATATTTAGATTAGTCCCCTAATTGCATTAGCATGGTTCTGGGTATGGATGAATGGATTTACTACAGAGGGAAGCCCCACCCCATGTGAAGGTTGTACAAATCAATAGGTTTGTAACCCAGAGGGAGTATAAAAAGACAGAAGAAGACAGACTCGCTGCTTGCTGCTCACTGCCTGCCCTGCCATGGACTGTTTCTCCTCTCTGATGCACTTCCTTCTTGGAGCCAGCTGATGACAGACAGAAACTTCTACAAACTGAGAGCTGAAATAAATCTTCTTTAACATGTGGGTGTCATATATTTTGTCCCAGCAACAAGAAAGTAACTAAAACATAGCTGTTTGCCCAGCTATTTAAATATTCTTTCAACAAACTTTCATCAAGTGCATATTATGAACCAGTGCCCTATGAAGTACGCAAGAAAATAAGTAGCAGAATGAAATTCCGAGTTTTTTCCTACTGAAGATGCAGACCCAGGACAGAGCATGACAGTAAATATCAAGAACTGCCCCAGTGCTTGGTGGGTGCCATGGAGGAACTGAATCCTTTTACCTCAAGGACCAGGGAAGTCACATTCAAGAGGTGAGCTGTAAGCTGAAAGTCATAGCGGTCTCTGCCTGGAGGAGAGGAGCTGAGGATGATTTGAGCAAGGCATGCAGACATGCTGAGGGATGTCTGGGAATTTCGATTGTCATAGCTGATACTTTGGTGGCTTAAAATGTAGCCAAGCACAATGAGTACCAGAGAAAGAGGCCCAGGTAAGCAGCAGTCCCCAGACGCTATTCTTGGAGCACAGGGGCAAAGTGACCTTACATCCTCGGGCATATAGGTGCACTAGTGGGGAACGACACTCCTGGCCTTGTGATGCGGGCACAGTCTCCTGCTGGCTGTGAAGATCACAGCTTGCAACTGTCAAGGGAAGGAAGCACTGATTCCTCTACCACACACCTGCTTTCAGCCTCAGTGTTCCAATCCCTATATTTACTGTCATTTCTCTAAACTTCAAAAACCCATTCATGTTTATTAATGATATCAATAGTACACCGCAGTGTGACATTTAAAAACTTAAAGCTATTTGAATTAGGAGATTGCTAAGGCAACAAAAATCCCTCCACACAAGAAAGGATTTTAATCCCACCAGCTCCTGCAGCTGCAAATGAGAGCTTGCGGTTTTCCCACTCGAAAGTATTTTTCCCAGGAAGAGGAACCAATCACAAAGCACTTCAAACAATAGCTGCTGGTGTTTGTTGAGGTATGGATGTGTCAGAGACTCTGGGAAGGAAAGCCATTATCTCCAGTGCAGTGATAATAAAATACACATAACAGGGTGTGACTATGACTGAATTAAAATGATGCATGTGTGGTCACAGAGAGCAGATCAGAGCCAGGGAGAACAGAGTTGGTGTCTGATGGGTTAGATGCTGGCTTTAGTTTAAGAGTTTGTTTCAGTTGTAGCCTCGATTTCCTTCTCCTCTTCAAAGAAAAGAGTATATCAAAGACTTGAACTCTCCTTTCCTACTTTAGTTCTGGTGGTAGAAGAAGTATATCATGAACTCACATTTAGTGGCCTCTCTAGCTTTGCCTTGGGGATTGTGTTTCTCTGGTCCAGCTTTTGTTGCAGTACAGCAGCAGCACCAAGCACCAAACACATTTCCCAGGATTTATATGCAAAATTGTGTTACCGGTTCATGATAAATCCACTCAAAATTCAGGTGACTTCAGCATAGTGGCGCCCTTATGCCACTGGCTCCCACTGTCCATGTGGCTGGGGGGGCTGCAGTGTGGACACAGTACCATGTGGACACTGGCTCTGGCCCTTTCTCCCCCATCTACTGGGGATTGATGGACCCCATGGCCTTTGCACTGAGCTCCATCCCCAGGGCCCATCCCTGAGGTCTCCCTGCGTCTCTGTTACTCTTGCTGGTTTCAAAATTGCAATACTGTTGCCTCAGTTTCCCAGAGGGCTGAGGTTACCGGGCACACCACATTCCTTAACCAGGCCCCAGTGAAGTTATACTGTACCCCAAAGACCACAGGTCCCTCATGAATGCAGTTCTCGCAGCTCCCTTATTTTTGTCTCCTTTTTTTTGCATGCTGTGAAACCAAACATCAAAATCCATGGCCATCTCTGTTATGACAAGATACCATTTGGGGACCATTGTAAATCCAAGCCTTTTTATTCGTCCTTTGCAGGGACCCAGTTGTAGATCAGCAGGATACTGATTTGCTGACTCAGTGGCTCTGACCTTGGAAATGACTAGCTGAGTGCCCTGTGAATGGGGACCCAGATTTCCAAATCCAGATCTATCCTGATATTGTTTCCCAGGAATGAGGCTTGTGATTGATGAGCCAAAGAAAAGACATCCACAAAGGAGTTCTCACATTTCCTCATGGAACAAAGGTGACAAAATCTTTAGGGCTTTTAAAAAAATCATTTTCTAGCTTTCACCCAGAACAACTTCAAATATTTAAGGTATTAATTTCAGTGTAAGCACACCATTACTTACTCACAATATTGGTCAATTAGGGAGACAGAAACAGAGACAGAGATACAGAGAGACACAGGGAGAAAGACACAGAGAAAGAGAGAGATGGAACAAGGCAGAAGGGGAAGAGAAACAGAAGCAGAGACAGAAAGACACAGAGAGAGTCACAGAAAGAGAGTACACAGGGAAAAAGACACAAAGGGAGATAGAGACAGAGACAGAGAAAGAGAGATAGAAAAGCAAAGAAAGGCAGAGACATAAGAGACAAAGAGATAGAGAAAAAGAGACCAACAAAGAGTTAGAGAGAGATAAAGGCAGAAAGACAGAGACAGAGGGAGACAGAGAGGCAGAGAGGGAGTAGAATGGAGGAAGGGATGTGTGAGGGAGGGAAAGAGAGGGGAAGGAGAGGAGGGGAATGAAAGACAAAACTCCCTCTTTTTCTTACCTAGAAGTTACACCATTTTAGAATTTATGAGTATATAATACATCATATAGTTCTATATTTTCTGTTTGTATATGTGTGAAGTTGGAGATTCACACTGAGCTACATCCTCAGCTCTGTTTGTTTGTTTGCTTGTTTCTGTGTACATTACCCTGCGTTACCCAGACCACCTTCAGATTTGTGATTACCGTACCTCAGCCTCTCCAGGCCCTGTGTTTCCAGGCAAGAATCACAGCAGCAGCTTCAAGATATATTTTAGAGAAGAAAATCTGAGGTTCAGAGAGGTGAAAAATCACAGAACGAGTCAAGAGTTCAGCCTAAGCTCTGTGTAGCACTTTTCACAGTCCTCTGGTGCGTCCTGTACCTAAAGAGACAGAGCTCAGGTTAGAGGGGCCCTTGCCAGGCCGTCCTCTGGCCCAGGCCCAGAGGTTCAGCTCGGCATGGATGCAAAGGCCTTCAGTCTCGGTGCTGAGGCAGCTGCACCTGGGCCAGCCTGTGGGCCATGGGTCAGTGAAGCCGAGCTCTAGCCACCATTCAGGAGCCTGCAGTGGCAGGGGAGAAGGCCCAGCAGGGCAAGCACATAGGAATCCTGCACCAAGCATCACGCAGAAATCCCTCTAGGATGGCAAACAGCTCCAAGTGCCCAGCTGATGACCAAGAACGAAATACTGAGGTGAGTAAGAAGCTGTTTAAATGTCCTGTCTGATTATTCTCATTTTCTCTCTTCTGCTGCTTTGTCTCTTTCTTTTCCCTTCCCTCCTTTCTTCTTTCACAAACCACTGAAGTGACTTAGGGTTTCAGTTATATTGAATATTTAGAAATGCTCAGTATGTATTTTGGTGATTGTTATGGTTTAGATCCAGAATCCTCCCCACCTGTGCCCGAAATCTCATGTGCTCAGATGTGAGGCCTTGGGAAGGTGACTGGATCATGAAGCTGCTTTACTCAATGGAGGATGCAGGTGAAGATGCTGCGAGGAGATGGAACCTGTTGAAAGTGGGTCCCTGGGGTGACTCAGCACCATCCTGGCTCTCCTTGCTCTCTCAGCTCCTTGCCAGAATATGAGCATCTTTCCTCTGCAGTGGGCTATTCTCCCAGTTGCTTCTTTCTTTGAGCCTGTCAACCATGGACTGAGCCCTCAGAAACTGTGAGCCAAAATAACCCTCTTTCATCTGTGGGTATTGAGGGTTTTTTCCCAGTGATGCCCAGAGCATATCAGAGTGCTCTACAAACAAGGTCTTTGCAGGTCCTTGCCACTGGGCAGCACATCATGCTGTTCCACACAGATAGAGTGAGCAGAGCATGGAGCTAAGGGTCATGCAGACCTTGATTAGGGCCCTGACAGTCCCTGCCTCACTGTGTATCCTTGAGGGAGTTATAATATCTGAGTCTCAGTTTCCACACTGAGAGAAGTGACAAACCACAGCTCGCATAGAATCGTGAGGCCAAAATCTGAGCTGCAGTTGATCCCAGGACTCTAGGAGGCTTCAGTGTTGGTCCTCCTCTCCTCTCCCAGCGGTGAACTCCTGGTCAGATACAAAGAATGTTAATGAATTCATTGTTTCTCTACATACCAGCTGGACCCAGCACTGTTCTGAAGATTCAAGAGTGAACAGGAAATACAAGGTCTCTATCCTCACAGAAACAGGGTCCTGGTGGAGAAGTCTGAAGATAGTCCTGGCACATAATAAGCACTCAGTTAAATGTAGAAAGTGAAAATAAAATAAATTCTATTTAGCATGGGAAAATTGAAGGGGAAATATTAAAAATAAATTCAATTCAGGATACATATATCATATCAAATAATTATTTCAGAGAAAAAATAAACTATTTTTAAAAAGTTATTATAAATAAGAAGGGGGGAGATGGTATTACCCAACATTTTTCTGGGGAGAAGACTTTTGAACAGATAGCTTAATTAGAGTGAAATAGTAATCATGGTGAATATTTATATATCAAGCAATCAAGTGTCTTAGTTACTTTTCTCTTGTTGCTGAGACAAAATATCTGACACCCTAAGTTAAAGAGGGAAAAGCTTATTTAGCTCACAGTTTGTGAAGGTTCAGTGAAAAAACAGCTGGCTCCAAGGTAGAGTGGCCTGGCTAAGGAACAACAGTTAAAGGTAGCAGAAGACAGCAAAAACAACAAGAGCAAAAAGAGAAAAGCAAACCTCTTTTCCTCCCTTATATTGCAAGCATGTTACCCCACACACCAGGCTGAGTGTAGCACTCACAACATCTCCATGCCTTCCTCTGCATGGGATGAGGATGTTTACAAAGTGAGAACCCTGTCCACCTGCTGATTTGCTCAGTTAAACTTTGAAACTTCTCAGCTTGACAGAATGCATCAATCATTACACTACCCTAGAGAGTAAACAGTCTTCCTAGGGCATGTCCTCTTCACCCTAGGATGTAGAACTACTGAGTTACTTAGCTAAGCTTAGAATGTCTAAAGTTGACACAATGAATCAACCATAGCACCTAGTAAACAAAGTTCTTAGAATTTGCATATGTTGCTATTTAGTTTTCATGTATCTTGGCAAGGAGGTACCATTAGTATCATCTTAACATTGACAATAAGAAGAACTGGCAGCTCAGTAGCTTGTGCCTGATTATATATAGATGGAGAAGAGAGAAGCTAATACACAGTTCTAGCAGTCTGCACCTGTGTCGGCACCTTCTACCCCATGCAGTACCATCTCGCTTTTATTAAGTAAGGATCCGTTCACCAGCCTTGAGCTTGCTGGATCCCAATTAGACAGCAAGGGCTTAGTCTCTTTCAGAGGAACCTGTAGTTGGAATGTTGACAGCAGACATGGAGGGTTCTTGGAGCCTTTGGCTCTGTAAGTCAACCTCAATGCAAGCCCACAGCATTTTGTAGCAAGACCTTGCCATTTTACCCAAGTAATTCTCTCTATCTGAGACAGCTTTTGAAAACCTACTGGGTCTAAGTTGAAACTGAACACTTGACTGTGGGCCACCAAATTATCATATGCCCAAAGATGTAGTTCATGAAGTGGACAGTGTCTGATCCACCAAACCATGAAATCAGATGGAGTATATGCCTTATGATCATGTTACACAGTGAATTCATACACTTAAAACATCATTAATAGTAAAAAACACTTTACGTTAATCCCCCTAAAAATATCTCCTCCCACACCCAATTCCCTTATTCCATGATTTTTGCCACTTTCTGAAGCAGTTCTAGAAGTTCTTTATCCTGAGTGTCTTTATAACACGTGATCAAAAACACAGTGATTGCTGCTGCCCAGTGTTATCCAGTGGAAAGGCAACCAATAAAAACATTAAGGTAAATCCTCATTCGCCAAAATCCTTATTTACTAAATATGGCACCATGGGACTTCTGGCTTTTCCCCAGTGTCCAAATGTCTGTCGTGTTTGAAATGGATTCAAACCACCCCAGCTTCTACCACGGCTCTACTAAAGGCACTCGGGATGTGAACCCCTCATTGCACTACACTGAATTCTCACTTCCAACTGCATGGTAGCCTGCAGGAACACTTTGTCTGGTGGTTTGATGGAAGAGGAGGCTCAGGTCTGATTAGCAGGCAGTGCTGCACTGTATGCAGGCTCCACCCGGAAGTGGACAGATAAGGTGGCAGCCCCTTCTAGAACCTTCCTGAAGTGCAGTAAGACAGAGAAATCCTCTCAGTGGGAATAACCTGGATTGCTGAGTGTGGTTTTCCACTGTGGTGTGAAGAAGAAAGGGCCAGGCACTGATCTGTGGATATAACCTAGAGCCTTAGGACTATCCCAGTGTTCAGGGCTTGGAAAGAAACAGTCTCCACTCCCATTTCTGTCTCCTCCACTGGACCCCAGGCTCCTCCAGGATAAGGACACCACTGCAGCCACCTAGTATGAGGAGAAGTGAGGACAGAGAGGCCTAAACTATAAAACGGAAAGCTAGGCCTGCCTGGCCTGGGAAGAAGAGGACCTGAGGCAAGACAAGCCAGGCTTTCTTGTTCCACCTGTCCTTCCCCTGCAGGGCTGGAATCAGAAACTGTCCTGGGCTAGAAGACTGAGCCTCTCAAGCTGAATTCTGTCCTCTCCACTTCTATTGTGGAAATGGTTGCTTTTCCTTCTTAAGGTCCCTGGATATGGCTAAGAGGTTTTCTCGAAAGGGCCCACTGATCATCTGCTTCTTCTGTGTAGCAGTTCTCGGGCTCTTTAAAGACCTTCAGTCTATAATTTAAAGTCAACCAGGCTCTTTCTTTGAATGCTGAGTGAGGTAAGATAATCCCTTCAAAGATGTTCCTTTGCTTATCCTTGGAATCTGCTGCTCTGTTACCTTCCAATGCAGGGATTTTACAGATGGGATTGGAGAAGAATCTTGAAAGGAGGAGGTTCTCCTGAGCTGTTGGGGGGAGCAGTATGATCCCAGTGACACTTATGATGGAGAAACATGTCAGAGTCTGCAACAAGGTGATATGGTGTAGGACAGACTCCAGAGGGTAGAGAAGATCACATCAATGATGCTCACCAAGGCTGCCAGGAGGAACAGATCTTTGCCAACTCTGATTTCAGCTCAGAAGGACTGATTTTGGGCATCCAAATTTCAGAAATGTAAGGCAAATTTGCATTGCGTAGGGTACCTCACAATGCAATGAGTTATAGTGAAAATGGGAAGCCCCTGTATGTTCATTTATGGATTTTTCTCAGTTTATGGACTCGCACTTGTAGCTGATGAAGCTGTTCCTCTCTCTATACAAGGACATGCTGGTTCCTTGTTGTTATATAAAGGATCCAAAGATAGCCTCTGTGTACTGTCCTCTCCATTGTTTACTTCTTCCTAGGAAGCTGACACCTACCTCATCCCAAAAGCCCTCCAGACCCAAATTCTAATTTTCACATAGTCAATTATTTTAAACACAGCTAAAAGAAACCATTGAGAACTGCCCTACTTTGATATTCCAGGAAATCTCACCAGACAACTGTTAAGCTAAGAAAGGGTATTATAATAACAAGTATAGAAAAAGCAGTTGCTACTGTTGGTAGCTCTCCACCTTGCTTCCGAGTGACATCTACACACACAAGCCCTTTTCTCATCCTGGGAGTTCATGGAGCATCTTCCTTTCCTGAACTGTGATTCTTGTGCCCTAAGCCCTAAACCTCTGGATGGCATATGTTTGAAATCTTTTCTTATGCAGCTTCGTGTGATGCCATATTTTAAGACTTGTTTAGTTTTAAGTCTCCCACAATTATATGCGCCCCATCAGCTCTGATTCCTCTGAACCCTCTCTACTTAGGCGCCCCCACTGAGGGAAAATACCCAATGAATGATTCAGGAGTTATTTTAAACAACCACATTCATCAAAAGAATCTAACCAATCTCCAAGGTATTGTTTTAATTCATTCTCTGCAGCTATGACCCATTGGATATTTTACAAAGAAAAGAGATTTTTTTGACTCACTACTCTAGAGGCTGCCATGACTTCTTGTGGGAGCCTCTCTGCTGCATCATGAGCTGGAGGGAGGCATCATATAGAGACAGAGCAAGCTGCTGGCCCAGACCTCCTTCTTATCCTGTAAAACCACTAATGCTGCCATGATGGTCCATCCCATGACCTCATCTTTCCCTGATCACTTCTCAAAGGTTCCCACTTGCAAATATCAGTAGCATGAGTTTAGGGGTTACATTTCCAATGTGAACTTTGGAGAAACACATGCTAAACATAGCAGTTTTTAATCTCTCTTTCTATAAGACCGTGTACCTTTGTAAAATTAATCCTCTGTATGAAGCTAAATGTGGAACCTTAATTTCAACAAAGTAATAAGTTTTTTCACTTGGTATCTAGAAGAAAGCTGTGTAGGAGGCTCACTGATACCTGCTGAATCAAGACCACTGCCAGTTATAAACTAAATTAAAAAAATGAAAATTGATGGTCCCACTCCCATTAATTTATATCTTGTTTACTTTTAATAAAGACCATTCACTTTTACCTCTTGAGGAGTTCATCTTTTTAGTAATTATTTTGAACAGTTTGGTTAGTTATGTGCTACTTAGGATTAGGAAATTGTATCAAATAGAACTGACAGGGCCATAGGTTAATTTCTGACTTAGAAGGAGTTGACTGATGAAGCATTTACCCTGAGGTTATGATGTTGAACACTTCACAGGTAAATTGGGAGCAACATGATTTACAGAGGCAATAATGGTCCTCTCACATGGGTGAAATCAAAACCTCTTATGTACAGTTGTTTAAATTATAAGTGTAAATGACTTACTTGGTTTGAAGCTAAGCCACAAGTTAGGCACACAAAAAGTGGGTGCAATTATATTTGCTTCCCACTAGGTAGCATGTTTATTTCTCATCTATAAACTGATGAATAATGCCACAATTGGAAACTGAAATTGTCATGGAAAAATGAACATAGATTTGATGCTTTCATAAAAATTGCTCATGCATGTATTTCAAAAGATTCAAGAACATGGTTGACGAAGTTCAAATACAGTCTAAGACTGAAGCTTTTGCCTTGTGATGCTATAGAAATAGATGATATGGATGATAATATAGATACAGATGTAGATATACATACACAGTTTTTGTATGTGTGTTTGTATGTATAATGCACTATATATATATATATAATTATATAATTGTATGTTACATATCATATGTAATTGTACATAATACAATTACTATAGTCTATTATTTACACTTACATAATTATATATGTATATACTATTAAGATGTATATATAATTGTACTAAAATATATCGCATAAAATTATCCATTTTAATCCTTTTAAATACACAATTCAAAGTTATTCATTATGGTAAAATATTGTAGTCATCACTACTATCTTCAAATCTTCATTGCCCGAACAGAAACTTAAAGCTCAGTAAGTAGTTAACTGCTTATTTATTACTGCCACCCCATCGCAAGTGACCTGTAATCTACTTTCTGTCTCTATGGATTATCCCATTCCCTAGATGTTTGCATAAGTGGAATCAAACAGTACATGTTCCTTTGGAGTGTGTTTATGTTTATTTATGTTGTATCACAATGACATCAGTATGCACACCTGAAAACGACTGCGGCGTGAGTCTGCCACAGATTTTACATCGCTTAGTGTGTTGGTGCACATTTGGTCTGTTTATACTTCTTGACAATTATAAATAACAGTGACTAGACTTTAACATACATAAGGACAAGACTAAGGTAATCCTAGAACTTTAACATTCCTTAAGGATCCTTCTTTCTGGATGAGGGGGAAGGAATTACGTAGGATTCTACATTTGCAGAGTTAGTCCACTAAATTTTAAAGGAATATCTTTGGTACAAATAAAAAATTGGCAACTAAGAGAAAAAAAATCATCATTTTACATTCTTGGAAAACAAGAAATAGCTTTCTATTATCAAAAAAGCATAAATTTCTTTCTTAATGGAAACAATTTTCTTTTAAATTTTTTTTAAAAAAGTATCATTTAGCTGTATCTGCCATGTGCAGAGAAGAAAGGAACAGAGAGACCATTCAACATTTTCTTTTTATTATTTGAGTATTTCAGAAAAACAACATGACCTTCATTATCTTGATAGCTGGTTCAAAAATTGCATTTGTTTGCAGCACAAAAAAGTAAAGTGTTTTTCCCTTCTCTCACCTCACCCCCTACCACTACTTCACACTTCTGGCTAGTAAGTGCAAGATGTGACAAAAAAACATTATGGTGAATATTTAAATGTAAAAAAAATACCTTAAAAGATACTGCCTTTAAGCGCCTTCAAAACACTGACCCTCATTTCCAATACACTTATCCCATTGCTCTTGGTGCTTTGTGAAGCAGTTCTGGAAGTCTCTTTTCCCAAGTGTCTCTCATTGTACCAGTGCAGCTGTCTCAATGCCCTGAGTAGAGGCAACACTGTTACCTGGCATGGTTAATTTGACATTGGGGAAGAACCGGAAGTCTCACAGTGCCAGATACGGTGAATAAAGAGGACAAGGACCACCATGATGATTTCAGAGGCTTCCCCTTTATTGGCTAGAAGAACTCACTACCACAGTTTTGATCACATCCCATGAAGACATTCCTGTGGGGGGGGTTTACCTGCACTAATCATGTTTCCAATTTGAGTCAGATGTTAACCAGGTGCCCTTGACTTAATTCAATTATGACATTTTCAGGAGGTAAAAATCAGACACCACAGACAAAGGCCTCCATCCCACGTGACCATTTCCATTGAAGGCTGTGTCACCAGCATCTCTGGCAACAGGTTAAAAGTTCCTGCCATCTTCTCCTCTGGCCTAGTAGTTTGCTAGAACAGCTCACAGGACTCAGGAAAATAGTTTACTTACCTGGCTACAGGTTTATCATAGAACTCAGCAGCAGCCAAACAGAAATGATACCCAGGGTGCAGTCCAGGGTAAGGGTAACAAAACTGTTCCATGATGCAGGAGCTCTGAGTTCTGTCCTTCTGGTCTTGATGGAGACCTTCTTAGGAAGCTTGGTTAATGAAGTTGCTTGGTTAATGGCCGTCAGTGACGCACTCAGTCTTCATCACTCTCTCCTTCCCTGGAAGACCAGCGGAGTGCAGGGAGAGACAGAGCTAACCATTTGAACTCCAACCCACAGAGTTGGTTACCTTGGCAACAACCCACCATCCTTTGGCCTTGTGGAAGCTTCAGAGAAGTTGCCTCATCCTCACAAAGTCAAGTGAGGCTTGTTTTACATAATCAAGGACTCTCTTATCACCTTTGTTGCTCTTAATACTTAGGAAAATCCAAGGGCTTCAGAGTGCTAAGCCGGGAATATGGATGAAGATGAAACCGTGGTATATATTTCATATTGTCTCATTATATTTCACTAGTTTATGAATTTGATTCAGGTGAACATTTATACTTAGAGGTACAAAAAAACTCTTAGATTTTATAAGCATTCACATTGACAATTCATGTGGTTTAATCACTCAAGGAATAGTCTATTGTCACAAATTGTAGTTAGTCTCCAAAGAGTGTCCCCCAGTGAACCCCAATGCCTGAAGGAATACTATGAAAGAATAACTGAGGAATATTGTATTGTGAGAAGTGTATTCCTACTTACAGAATCCTTGAATAGGTTGCAGAAAAGTGTAGTAAAGGAACAAAAACTACACTCTCTTAAGTGTTTACTGTGTGCCTAGCTATGCTCACAACTTGTAAGATCCACAATGCTCTAAATAAAAATTTCATTCTCATTGACCACCCTAGGAAACTGACCTTCTGAAATAGTTAACCAACTTTGCCTACCGATACCCAGATTTTTTAAGTGATGATGCCAATACTTGAAACCTACTTTTCTTGCTAAGAAGATAAACAGATAAATAGAGGAAAAAAATCACAGCTGAATTGGATACTTGAAGTGCAAATCAGAACTAGGTACAGTCTTTAATTGTGTTGAAAATGTAAATTGCTACTAAAGATAGAACCTCCAAATTAAGAGAAAGGGAAATAGAATCTGCCATGCATTTTCTTTTGAATGCTTTATGCAGCTTTTAATATCCAGTGCTAAATGTCTCAGTAACATTCCTTATTGAGTGACAAATTGTCCAAGAAGTAGCTGGACCAGGGATTATGCTTCATGTAATTTAGTTTTCCAAGGAAAACCCACCCCACACTTTCTTCTAAGTGCATCTTTCCATAGGTTTTGGTTGAGCTGTTGCCAAATTTAGAGTAAGCAACAGAATATACTGCTTGCATTCTATGTATGGTATGAGGGGTTTTGTGTAAAATCACTTCATTACCATCACACATGATCAAAAGATTGTATTGAAAGCTGTCAAATGCCTTAGGCCAAAATAGTTGAAATTACATAGCAGGCCCAAGGACTTATAATAATAACTTATATTTGTGTAATGGACTTTAATATCATGAAAGCTTACACCTCTATTAATCACCCTTTGTAAGTATGAACAAGGATCCATTAAGCAAGTGTTCTGTCTGTTCCACTGTCAAAGAACAGTCAAGAATGCCCGTTAGTCTAAGGAGGGACCCCAGTGAACCACAGCTTCTATCACTCAGCCCTTTATGGGGTCCTTTCCCACATGGAGCCTGGGCTGGCCTGTTGAAACAATGAGTGTAGCAATCATTTCTCTAAATAACATTTACATCTGCTGCTTTAGTCTTTTGGAATGTTCTGGGATAAACCAGCCCATATAAAAACATCCCACCAATAATCCTAAATCCACTCAAGTTGGTCACATGGTTGGGGGAGAGACAGACTGACTACCTGGTTCCCAGTTGCTGCTGTCATCCCAATTTGGGTAAAAACCAGTGATTAGTGAAGTCACCTTGGACATCCGCGCAGGTCAGTCTCCAGATGACTTCCATCATCTCACTACACATAGAAGAACCCCAAGCAACAACTGCCCAGCAGAGCCCATGCAACCCACAGAACTACAGGGGCCAATGAATTGCTCTATAAAACACCAAGTTCTGGGGTGGCTTGTTATCCACACATAAGGTAACTGCTATGCCGTATTTGCTAGAGTTCATTGGTTTTCTCTCCACCCCAAAGCACTACTAAATGAGGAACATCACTGTTCTGGTCCTGAGAATCAAACCCAGGACCGTGTGCTTGCCAGGTAAGTGCTGTGCCACTGAGCTACCCCTCTGGCTCTGAGGAACATAACTTTAATGGGCAACTCCCTGCTGAACTGTCATACATGAGGCAGTAGATTCCATAATGAGAGATGGGCTTTTGCTTTTGCTGTGAGTGATGGCCACAGACACACTAACCCACAGTGTGGCAGAGTGGCTTCCAAAGATACA
Source organism: Hydrochoerus hydrochaeris (assembly GCA_004027455.1). Lineage (NCBI taxonomy): Eukaryota > Metazoa > Chordata > Mammalia > Rodentia > Hydrochaeridae > Hydrochoerus > Hydrochoerus hydrochaeris. The sequence continues at coordinate 151,823 of PVLA01003368.1, forward strand.
GAACAACACGTTGACACTTGTTATCTCTGAATAATCTTACATGAAGACTGCGGTCATTAAACAGTGAAGGCGTAATTCTTGGTGACACAGAAGTGTGCATTTTATCTAATTTTGGGAGAGAGTAAGTCAAGGTGGATGAGCTGGCAAATACATTTATCTTTGTATTGGCAACCCAACACCTAACAGCTTGCTTCAAACTTAGCAATGTATATAATCAAGATATGAGTGTGTGTGTGTGTGTGTGTATATATATATATATATATATACTAGAGCGAATGCTTAAATTAATGAAGATTTATGATAGTAAGAGGCATATTGACATTAATCCCCTTCAAGATACTCACCTTCACTTCAAGCACACCCATCACATCATTTTTGCCACTTTCTGAAGCAGTTCTGGAGTCCTCCTTTGTGTTTTAGTTCTGCTCTCATGGCTGTCTTGGTGTCCTAAATTGATTCAAAATATTCATGTTTCATGGTCACTTTGACTTTGGGGGAGACTCGGAAGCCCCAGGATCCTAGATCTGTTGAATAGGTGGTGGGTGAGGACGTAGCATAATGGTTCTTTGAGCCTATCTTTTGCTGGATGGTATTCGGCAGCAGCATTCACTGAATTTTTGATCATAGCTCATAAACATGCAGAAGACTTCCAGAGCTGCTTCAGAAAGTGACAACCATGATAGGATAGGCGTTGCTTGCTTGAAGTCCAGGGAGAGAGATTTTAGGAGGGTTAATGGCAATGTGTCTTCCACTGTAGTAATTTTTAAAATTTAACCCTTCAGCATAAGTCTTGAGCAGCCCTAGTATAGCTGTGATCTCAGGCTGTGTGGTCAGAGGTCCAAGCATGACCCTGCTTGCTCTGCTTTAGTCTCCCCCACAACAATTAAGGTTTAGAGCAAAAGTCTTCCTTATCTTCTCAGAGCTCTGGCCCATACAAACAGGCTGTTGGAAAAATGCAGTTCATTGCCACTGCAGGGTCAAGATGTTTGCTTTCCAGCAGGATATTGGCTGGGGAGCGTTTGGAGGTGCTACTGGTCTCATAGCCTTTCCTGCAGCAGCCATCCTCGGCGTCTTACTTATACTGAGGTATTCAAAATCAAAGAAGATGGCTCTCTCTCCCTCCATGTTTTCCTCTCCTCTCTCTTTCGATAAGCCTATTGATTCACATACATAGAAAGTCACCTCACCCAATCACCATCAATAGCTCAACCTAATTGAGAGAGTAAATAGCCCACTTTATTTCCAAGTTTGCCCATATGGAATGGGAGGGTTTTGTGCAGAGTTGCTTATGCTAAGGTGGTCATCCTAGAGTTCTATCAGAGTCTGTGCTAAATCTACCCAAAATTCTGGATCTCTGGTCTTTATTTTGTCCTCACTAGTGCCAAGAGAAGTGTGTTGGAGAAGCCACACTCTTCTGCCCTGGAAGGATATCAAGTATGCTGTCTCAACCTTACTATCATTCCAGTCACACACTATTCTTTCCCTCTACCTTTCCATCCACTTCCTGTCTAGCCAGGCCCTGTGGGAAGACCCAGGAGGTTCTAATCATGAGAACATTCCAAGTGGGGTATGTAGCATAGACATGAGCTATAACACCATGCAGCATAAGATGGACCAGTTCCTGTGGGATCCAGAAATGTTTTGCAATGCTGAAGCTTGGTCTTGATGCATTGATGCTATTTTGATAGTGTGATAAACCAAAAAATTCTTGTTGCATTATAATTTCACCTAAAGTTGTGTAGGTCAGCTCATAATAAAAAGTCCCTTTCTGCTGTGTCTCATTCACTTGGGAGAGCTATAATAACACAATGAGTTGGGCCTCTTATCTCATGAAATACAGAGAAAAAACAGGACTTCGAGGTTACTCTTTCAGAATTGATGTTCAGACACAAAGCCTGAGATGGACAGGTCCATGTTCTTGGGCAAATCACTTCCTGAGGATATACTTGCAGGAAAAGCAGCAGGGTGGTGAGAGGTAAGGGAGAAGCATGGGAAGAAACAAGCAAGCATGGAGAAGTCCAGTCCCAGCCCGGGCTGGAGGAGAACTCCTAGTAGGGGTGTACTGCTGAGCTCGTTCTGCCCACAGGGTGGCCTGTTTGTCCCCATCCATACCCCCCACCCCACCTTAGTCAGATGTTAGTCACAGGAAAGGGGCTGCAAGCTTCCGGGCATCTGCAGGCAAGGCAGCTCCTGCTGACCAAGGATTCTCCTCCTCCAGAAAGTGTCTCTGTAGTGGGCTGTTAGCAGCGAATCCTGTGACAGCTGAGGGCCAGGACTCTGCCCTGGAAAGTGGGATCTGGACAGGGCCCTACTAGCAGGTCTATTGTCACATAGCTGGCACGTGGGAGAGGGAAGAAAGCAATGAGTCTCTGCTGACTGCCTCAGATGCCAGTCAGCCTGCTTCCCATAGCTCCTAAAGGCTTTTAACCACACAGCCCCATACACACTGACTTCTTAGTGTTACCTAAAAGTCTTCGGATTTTCCTCCAGAGTAAAGCTCACATCCATTTCCATGGATAAGGAAATAAAGGCTCTGAGAATTTGAATCTCAGGCCACAGGACCAATAATTTGAGTTTCTTCCTAGTCTCCAGGCTCTAAAGGCTTTTTCCTCTTTTTTTTTTTTTAATTTTAAATTTTTTTTGTTTTTTCCTAAGACAGGAATCTGGACAAACTGAAGTAAAGATCTTAATGTCAATGTGAAGAGCCAGAGGTATTTCTAACATCAAAACCCTTCAATCAGCAAATGAAAATAGATGACATCTTAAACCCTGGCCCTCTTTTCTCGCTCCCCGGTGTGGGGAGCTCTAGTCTGCTCTGGAAAGTGAGCCGGGGTGTCCGGTGACTTTCCCAGTAGGAGTATGCTTTCCTACGTTCCTCTTCTATCAGGCCCCAGCCACTCACTCCCAGCCCACTCGCATCCCTCCTGTTGTCTGAGCTACCTGGCGTCCTGGCTACCTGTATGGGTCCTTCCCAGGCTCTGCCGCATTGAGAGCCTCACACTTTACTGCTTTCTCCTCTCACCCAATTGGATGCACAGAAAAATGGCAGAGCTAGGACACAAGAGCAAACTCCAGTTGCAACCAGCACTGACTCTGTCCTCCCAGGCAAGCCTTTTAATCGCTGTTTCCTCTTCTGGAAAATTAGTGTGCTGCTTCCCACATCTCCGAATGGTTACGTGGGTTAGAAGCAACATATTTAAAATACCAAGCACTTAGCAGGTGTGCAATAAATGACAGTTATTTTTGTGTAACAGGAACACCTGCCTAGGAGCAGAAGACACACTGGTCCCTGCTAAGTAAGCTTCCCACACCCCACCCTTGGAAAGCAGCCGTCCAGGCCCTGAGCGCCTAACAGGCAGGGGCTGCCCAATGCTTTAGTGCAGCAGACTCGCCTGCTAGACAGTCTTCCCGCATCTGCCCTGCCTTCCTCCCCCTGCCCTGCTGTCCTTACCCATGATGACAGCACCGCTGTGAGTGCGGTCTGCCTCAAGTCCTCCACAAGGCCGTCCGGGAGAAGGCAGTGGACCACAAGCCAGGGCCTCTGGTCAGAGCTCCTGGAAAGATTCTTCATCCCTTACTCTTTCTGAAATAATATTCAGAGAAGAGTCTCTGCTATGCCTTACCTTTGTCGTACTGGGTGGCTACTGTTCCTGTCCCTGGGCAGTATTGCCTTCCTTCAGAGTGAGCAATAATTTTTTCTGCCAAATAAATGACTTGCAAGTAGGGAAATTCCATTTTTTCTTTTCTTCCTTCCTTTCTTTCTTTTTTTCTTTTCTTTTCTTTCTTTCTTTCTTTCTCTTTCTTTTTTTTTTCTTTTTTTTTTTTTTGTTGTTGTTGTGGTGCTGAAGATTGAGTCTGGGGCCTAGAGCCTTTGCACTGAGCTTCATCTGTCCCAAACCACATTTTTATTTTGAGACAGACTCATGCTTAAAGGATCAAAGCTGGTCTCTTCCTGACTCAGGGAACTGGGATTTCAGGCATGCGCTGCGATGCCTGGCTATGACCATCTCTTATCATCCATTTCCTCCTCTCTGCAGCACGGCTGCCTGATTCATCCCAGGGATATAGCTGGGTTCACGTCAAGCTGTGGAACACAGCTGCTCTGCCCAGGCTGCACTCAGTGCACTGTGGTTTCCCTTCCTCTCTCAGTCCCTCTTTGCTCTTTTAATAAAATGCAGAACAATGAATGACTTATGATTTCCTGTCACATTTTCTTTTTCTTTCCTTACGGAATTAAAGCTGTGTTTGGCAGAAAGGATGGATGCAAAGGAAAGAGAAAAAACAGTGTTAATGAAAAGTTAACACTGGCTCCATCCCTAGGAGCTGCAGGCACGCTGAGCACTGCCGTCTCTTCTCCTCCTCCTCCCTTAGGTTGAGTAAGAGTGTTCCAGGGTAGGAGAGCAAGGCAGCCTGTGCACAGAAGCAGCATCGCTTTTCCTCATCTAGTCAATTTCCGGGCTGGGTGCGATCTGATTCCTACAGGAAGGAGGGGGCAGGTGCTGCTCTGATTCAACTGCATCAAGTATGGTTCGTGCTCCGTGCTCAGCTGCTTTCAGATGCCTCTCTGGAAGGACCCCTCTGGAAGCCCCAAGCTGCTCAGGCACCTGAGCTGGGGCAGGAACCTCACTCATGCCAGTTAACAACTCTCTTTATTAATAGAACTGGTGTTAGGTATGTTCATTGCTATGGTTTAGAGCTACAATACCCCCCAAAGGTCTTATAGGTTTGGAGGTACTCTTTTGGAAGGTGATTGGATCATGGGGACACTGTGTTCATGAATGGATCACCATGGATAAGTGCACAGCTAACTGTGTAGTTGGGAGGTGTGTCCTGCTTAGAAGACCTGGGTCCCTGCAGTTGTGGCTTTGGAAAGTGCCTCCTTTCCGGTATTCTCCTGTCTCTGTTTCCTGGGTGCCCTGTGGTGAGCAGCTTTCTTCTACCTGTCCTTTCATCAGGTCATTTCTGCCTTGGAGCTAGCTGACCATGGACTAAATCTGCTGAACCATAAGCCGAATGAAACCTCTGCTCCTTTAAATTGTGAGTGTCAGTATTGTCTCATAGCGCTGGGAAAACTGACTGATACATTCAGGAAGAACAAAGTCGCATCTGGTTTCCAACTTGCAGCATTTGAGGCCTATCAGAATGGGTCCTGGGTCTAATGCATATCGTCTCAGCAAAACAGAGCTAGGATGAGATCTAAACACCTGGAGAGAGGTAAGAAGCTCCGGTTTCATATTCCTTTTACCATCTCAGTGACTAGCCGGGGTGACACCAAAAATGAATGAGTTGATATTATCACTGAGACCCCTGCTCCTCTTCTAACGGTAGATAGACGTAACCTGTCCCTAGTTCTAGTCCTGTTTTCCTCCATTTGCACCCCTCACCTCTGGCTGAGACAGCCTGGTCTTAAACCATAGCAACCTCATTAGAGCATAAGAATTCACAGGTGGTAAAATAAAGCATCTTCTTTTTGCTATCAGAGATTCTTCTTGGACTCTCCTTTTTAGTTACCCCATTTTGGAACTTGACTGAACGTTTTTTGGCTCTCTCATTCTACAGCTCTTAAATGACTACGACAAAAGCCAGCTCCTGTGACGTGCTGCACAGGAGAGCACTCTGTACTGCAGAGCACACGTCCACCGGAAGTGAGCTATAAATATTTCCCTTGCCCTTCTGGTGAGATGGTGGGTTAATGACAACCTTAATGGGCTCTGCAGGGACAGCCTTCTTTCTGCTGTCTGTACAAGGCCTGGGGTGGACCGTGGGCCAGGCTGAGGTCAAGGCAGGCTGGGGCTGCAGAAACACTACCAACGTGACTCACTTGCCTGATAAGTCTGCTGAGAACACAGGCCCTTCTCGCCTTCCTCCGGCTCCACACACTCTTACGGTGCAAGGCTTTTAGCAACAGGGCAGAAAAGTCAGGTCAGGGAGAAGTGGGTCTGAACTGAGCTTCTCCTTTGGCATTTAGATGCATCTGGGTAGAAATGAATAAATAAATAAATAACCTATGCTTTGGCTCTAAGTGGATCTCAAGTCCTGGCTTATGGTCAATGTGACCTCAGTCAAATTCCTCTTGTTCCTGTGCCTCTTTCTTCCTCTTTGAACTTGTCACAATAACTCCTTGTGGGAAATTTTCATGAAAGCTTAGGTGTAGGTGACCATTAATAATTAATATCTCTCTTGCTTAAGTATAAACTATGGCAGGAAGCGGTTTCGTTTGACTCACTCCTGTTTTCTTCCTCATTGTAATGAGCGCATTATTTTCATATGAAAAACAACCCAATGTATGGAACTGCACAAGGCAGTCTGATGGAGGCGTTGGTGGGAAAGCTGAAGGTTGAGTGGGCTTGTGTGACCCTTGCCCCCGGCAAGGTGGTCCCACAGAGACAGAAATGAAACTCTCCTTTTGAGGTGCAGGTGCCAGGCTGCATTAGGCATTGCCTTCCACTTGCTGTTTTCACATCTTAACTTTAACCCTTGGGAGCTAAAAGTAACTATCACATGCAGGATTCCAAATTTGGAGCTGATTTTGAAAGCTCCCCTGATTTACATGCCAGTGAATATGGGGTACATGTCCATCTGTCCATAATGCATGTTGATCTTACAGGAAAGAAATTGTCACACTAAGCAAAGGCTATAAAGACCATCCCTCCCATTGGCTTTTTATAAGATCTAAACAGCACAGACAAACACAGATTTTGCAATTTTTGTGCTCTATGTAAAGTGGCTTTCTACTCCGCTGCCTCCTGGGGAGCGGTATGCAAACCCAAGATCACTGAGGAAGTCAAGGGTTTCACCTCTCTAGCTGTAGGTTTTGCTCATTACTGAAATGAGAATTATATGTAAATACCCTGTGAGGCAAAGTTAGATCATAGAGAACTTCATGTTCATCTTATCTGCCTCTCCACCCTTAATTTCTCCTAATCTGCTTTGAGTTTTTACACAGGGTTAAAATCCATATTCTGGATTTTATTTGGAAGAGCTGCAACCATAACCTCCAAAAATAATAGGGAACCTCAGCAAAAATAAATCTTCTGATGCAAGTAAAAAATAAATCTGATGACCACAGCGAGACATTAAAAATTAAGAGCAGCTCTAACAGCCCTCTGCCTGAGCAGTCATACAAGCACGCACACACTGTAATAAGTGCGAAACAGCCAGCTCTTTTGAGTTGGGGGCAAGATAATTATATTCAAAAAAAGACAGAGTCTCCAGAAAAACCTTTTTTTTCCCCAGTGAAATAGTTTTAGATCCTTCCCGTAGAGACATATATTACACAATGTTAACAACCATGAAAAACAATACAAAATGCCCTCCGTTTAACAAGTAGAAAAATATAACTAGTATATATGGCAATTGTGAATCTAATACTGTACAGAAGCAATTTATGGGATTTTACAAATAAATTATAGATTCAATGCCCTTTTTAAAATTCTTTTTCTCCCCCACCCCTAGATATACAGCCGAAGTTACAGCATCCAGCAAAGGTCCCGAGCCTCGCTCCTTAGCAATCAGTGCCAGTCAAATGTTCTGCCCACGAGTTCGAAGAATTTCTTGTTTGGCTCGTGGAAATACTCGTGCAGTTTGTGGAGGAGTTTGGGGTCCACCTGCGGGTGCGCCCGGCCTTTGGACTCGTGCAAGCAGCGGTCCCGGCCGCCGTCCCGCAGGCAGTAGAAGCCCTTGGTTTTGTTGAAGTAGAAGTTCGAGGCGTTGATCTGGGGGGCCAGGCGGAGGAAGCGCTCGACCTTCTGGATCTCGGGGAAGGGGTCCCTGATGAGGCGGTCGCCGTCCACCAGGTGGATGCGGCGCAGCGGGAAGAAGCGCAGCCAGCCCTGCAGGTGCGCGTGGTAGAGGCTGCGGTTCAGCGCCTTGTAGTCCAGGTTGAGCCGGCCGTCGCCGCGCACCAGGAACTCCTCGATGGACGGGAAGGGCTTGTGCTTCTGCCTGTGGTTGTAGAACACTTGGGTGTAGTCGGACAGCACGCGCTCCGCCGGGTCCCGCACGATGAGCAGCAGCCGGATGGCCGGGTTCATGCGGTGCACGCGCGCAGGCACTTGGGGCGAGGTGAAGTAGGCGGGCGTCTTCTCCACCGTGAGCTGGCGCGGCCAGGACAAGGGCATCTGGCTGCGGTACCAGCCCAGGCCCAGGCGGTAATGCTCCTCCCAGTCGAAGAAGTGCACCTCGTTCTCGGCGGCTGCCACGTCGGGGTGCAGGCTCAGCATCTCCAGCAGCGCGCGGGTGCCGCCCTTGCGCACCCCGATGATGATGGTCTGTGGCAGCTGCTGCTGCTGCTGCTGCGCCAAGGAGCCGTTGGCGGCCGCGGGGTCTCGGAGGGCATCCTGGAGGCGCCCTGCCTGGCGCAGCGCCTCCTGCAGGCCCGGGTCTGCGGGGCGGGAGGGCGCCAGCTGGGGCTGCACCGCCAGCAGCACCGCGCCCAGCAGCAGCGCGGCCATGATGGACACGGCGGGGGCTTCACTGGGTCTCGCGTCCCAGGGGCATGAAGATCCGCGCAGGGCAGGCCGCGGGTCAGGGGCTCATGGGCGTCGCAGGCTGCCGATTACTGCAGAGGGCAAAGAGAGACCGTGTTAGCCCAAAATGTGCAGATGGGCGTGACTGCTGCGGGAACCGGAGGGGAGAGTCCTCAAAGCGCCAGGACTGAGGGACCCACTCAACCCAGCTCCTCCCCTTCTGCGTGTCGCCCTAGAAAATTAAAATCATCATACCGTAGTGATGTATGTGCACCCATGTTTATAGCAGCACAATTCGTAATAGCTAAATCTTGGAAACCACCCAAATGCCCATCAACCATGGAATGAATAAAAAAGATGTATTTTTATACCATGGAGTACTACTCAGCTATAAAAAAGGTTAAACTTGAGACTATTCTAGGTAAATGGTGGCAACTTGAGACCATACTCGTAAGGGAAATAAACCAGATGAAGCGTCATAATTGTATTCCTGGTGCAAGAAATTGAAAGCATAATGTCTAAAATGTACAGTAGATACTGTGAAATAGGAAGAAATGGTTTAAAAGGAGGAAGGAACTAGAACGGGGGAAGGGGAAAGGCAGGAAGGGAAAGGAGAGAAAAGTGCAAGCTGGCTACACTGTTAGTTTCTCTTAGTCCAAGAACAAGGAAGGTTTGTGCTAGTATCGACTAGAGAACTATTTACTCCCCTGTCTTGGACTCTGAGTAAATACTTTGAAGATGACAGTAGGCAGTGTATTAATCTTATCATTCTCCAATTACTGTGTCAGGAAATTCTGTTCTACTTTTTTCCCATAAAAAAGAGAATTTAAAACATGCACAGGAGTGATCCAGTGGGCAACCACCGTCCTCCACGCATTCCCTGCCCTGGGCCTCTGTGACTGTCCTTGTTTTCTTTACTCTCTAAAGCAGAGGGGTGGCGAACATTCGCTTTCTTCCTTGTTGCACTGAGACAGGGTCTCTCCGTGTAGCCCAGGCTGGCCTCCAACTCTCAGTCCTCCTGCCTCAGCCTCACAAGTGCGGGAATTACATGTGTGGACGTGGTGCCCGGTGCGTGACAAACATGCTCTATAAATGGCTCGGGAGTAAATATTTTAGTCTGAGTGGGACATATGGTCTCTATGGCAACTCCGATTCCTACTGTGCAGTCGCAGATCTAACTCAGCCAGAGGCAACAGACAAAGGAAAGAACGGGTGTAGTTGCGGCCCGATAAAACTTTGTTTATGGACCAGCTATTTATACATTTAGCTTGCTAACTGCACGAAAGCAGGGCCAGGTTTACCCCATCAGAACACCTGCTATAAAGAAAAGGTTTGGCAAGTTCCTTTGCACCTCAGCAAGTGTCCATGAAATAGCCTGCAGCCCACGGCAGAAGGGCCGGTGTCCCCGGAGCAGGCTTTGTTTTGTGCTCCTTGGATGCAGGGTCTCCTGATCTATTAGGGAGGATGGATTTGGATGCAGGAGTGAGTGACTGGCCCTCAGTCTTGGCCCAGCACCCAACTCTGGCCATGGCTCATTTGGGACAGCATGGTCCCTAGCAACGTGATGTGCGTTGGGACGACACGTGACATAGACACATGCCAGACCCAGACTTGCTGCAAGAGGCCTCGCACCTCTGCATACAGCTGTCACTGTACGAAGACAGTGCCCTGGCCAGTGGCCTTCTGGGGAAGGGGGATGGGAGAGATGCACAGCAAAGCCTCCCACCCCAAGGCCGCTGCATGGAGCGCGACCCTCCCGGCCCCTGAGAGAGCCGCACAACGGTGGCTGAAGTGACTGCCTTTCAATGTCGCTCATTGCAGGTATGAATTGTGCAAATGGTAACGGATGCAGCAGACAGCAGCAAGTGAAATGCCTGGTGACTCTAGTTTAGGTACTAGAAGGGCCAAACCAACTGGGAACGTCTGCCTGGAAGAAGAAATGATTACCGTGGACCTAGAGAGACTCAAGAGCTGAGGTCACCAAGAAAGAGCAGAAAGCCTTCTTGCGCATGAGGCTTTACTGTTTATAAACTGGGTCACAGCTGGCTCTTCAGATCATCAGCACAACCCTACATCATATAGGAGAAGACAGGACCAATGTCAACACCACTTTATACAGGTCAGTCTCACATAAGGACAAACTTTTAGTCCATTTTAGAATTTGGAGCTCAAGTTCAGAACCACTTAGTCCATTTTAGAATTTGGAGCTCAAGTTCAGAACCACTTAGTCCATTTTAGAATTTGGAGCTCAAGTTCAGAACCACAAAACAGGGCCCTTCCCAGACTTCCCCCTTTCTACCAAGCTTGTGAGACTGGCCCATTGATACCATCGAGTCCTTCAAGAAGACAGGCACTGCTGGCCCTGATGTCCATGTGTCCCAAAGACAGAGATGTCATTGATGCTTTCTAGAAGGGTGTACACAGCGACCTGTGTGTGACACACTCCCATCACAATGGGACAGGAAGCCAGCATGTGAGCTGCCTGTCTGGACATATTAAGCAAGGGGTTCCCAGTACAGGAAATGCACAGTTTACAAAGCCAGTAAAAATATTTTCCATCCCAAAGGCTCATCAGCCTTCTCACAAAAGGTTTAATGTTACCTATGAGTTTAAAACTTGTGCAAAATGTGCAGACCAAGAACAAAGCCTAGGACTTCCCTATGGGGTTGTCTGCTTTGAAAAATGAAAACTACAAAGCAAGCAGTTAACCAGATGGGTAACTCTTGAGCAGCATAGCACACAGAGAGAGGGTTCTGGGGGGAAAGCATCGGGGGAAGAGTGGCCAAGCAAGGTGTGGGTTTGGGTTGGTTCTGCTCAGGGTAAGAGTCAGCTGCAGGTTTTAGAATGTTCGAGTCAGATTTCACTTCCTTCTCTGTTGCTCACTTGCACTGGCTAAGGACTGGTTGTGCTTTCACTTCATACAAGCGGGGTGCATGTGTGTGTGCATCTGTGTCTCCACGGAGCACATGTGGTTGGGTTGATGGGTGAAGCTGGGAGTCACCGCTACACCCTGGGGGGCTGTGTTGTGTGCTGTGTGTTGGTCACAGCTGCCCTCAGGTCAGAGTTCTACATCCAGACCGCTGAAAGGACGGCCATGCAAGGTGTTCAATGACAGTGCACAGGCTGGGGCAGAAATTCATAGTGTCCTACTGTTCTTACTCTTTGCTCTTCAACAGGAGCTGTTCCAGTTATGTCTGAGATGTCTCCCGAAAGGCAAATTAGGAGCAGACCGCAGAGAAGAAAGTAAAGATAGTGCATCCTTTACAGAAAACAGAGAGAGAGAGAGGGAGAGAGAGAGAGAGAGAGAGAGAGAGAGAGAGAGAGAGAGAAGAAAGAAAAAGAAACTGGGAAGTTAGTACTTTAAAATCCTTGTTTCTATTTTAATACTTTCCAAAAATAAATTTACTGATGTTTAAACCTCTCTCATTCCAAAAGCGTTTGAGGTGTATGGGGAAAAATAGCTAAAGTCTTACGGGAATGTATGACATATATTTATAACACGTATGGGGCTGGTGCATGCATGCATGTAGACACGCAGATATGCATATGTGGAATATAGCACACGGTGCATGCTAAATATGTAGGATTTATTATATGTAACTTACGGTAGCACGCACTGGGAGCCAAGGCTTCGTGGAATTTGACAATTTAGACTTCCTGCTGTCATAGCCAGCGCTCCTGGGCCTTTCAGTACCACTCTCAGGAAAGAAAGATCCCCAGGTTGAGATGAACTTGTTAGTCAGTCATCTGGGTCATCTTGATGTTGACTTTGAACCCCACCTTCCATTTCACAGGGAAGGAGACCCAGATGACCAGCCCGCAGCTGGAGAGGGACCCCAGCCTATGGCTTCTGGGTACTGAGTTCAGAACCTGCGATCTGGCTGCTAAGGAAGGGGTCTTCGTGTACATAATGAAGGTGAAGAAGAAGGACCCAGGCCAGTGTGTGCAGCGGGGACAGTTCCTTGACCAGTGACGAGGAGGAGCTGACACACCAGTGCACGCCCATGTCCACCTCCTTCCTCCCTCCCGTTCAGTGGGCAGGGCAGAAGCTACTGCGCAGGTGCGGAATGCCGCTTCCGCTTCTAGTGCTGACTGCAGTCAAAGCGACACAGCCTCTCTTAGCCTCGATTTACTCATCTGTAAAATGGCACCATCTCCGCCTGCCTTGAGGAGTTCCTCTGAGACTGAAAAGAGACTATGTATCTGGATGTCTAATAGATATTTAACGTGAGCATATTTGAAGGTTCCAGGAACCACATTAGAAAACAGGTCACCTAATATATCCAAACTATTTATGGCTCTCGCATATAATCAGTCTGCAGAGTTAATGAGGCATGTGGCATTGTGCCATGCCCAGGAAATCCAGCGCTGTCCGTGTGCATTTCTCTATTCAGCAGACCCCCAGCCCCACGTGGCTTGGGGCTGCTAAGGTGATCCGCACAGAGCGCGCTCAGCGCAGTTACAGTTTTCATTCCAAAGCACCTTCTGATAAAAAAAACCAAAAAAACAAAAAAAAACACATTTTTTCAGTACTGGCTTTTGAGCCCCAGGGCCTTTGAGGTTTGAGCCTAGGGTCTTCATACTGAGCTAATTCCCACACTTTCAGCCTGTTCTTTTTTTAAAGATAGGGTGTCACTAAGTGGCTATGTTGCTCAGGTTGGGATCTAATTTGGGATCCTTTCCTGCCTCAGCTTCCCAGAGCGCTGGGATTGCAGGAGAGCACCCCATGTCCAACTATGAAAGCTCTTTCAGTGCAGAAAGCTCTCTCCATAGCTAGAGTCCTTCCCCACTCAGGAAGAAGAAGGAAAAGGAGAAGGAGGAGGGAGGAGGGGGAGGGGAGGGGAAGGCAGTAGGATGAAGAGGAGGAGGAGAAGGAGGAGGAAGAGGAGGAGGAGGAAGAGGAGGAATAGGAGGAGGAGGAGGAGGAGGAGGAGGAGGAAGAGGAGGAGGAGGAGGAAGAGGAGGAGGAGGAGGAAGAGGAGGAGGAGGAGGAGCTCCTGAACAGGAAAAGGACCAGGAAAGCAAGTTTGAACTTGCAGGCCCCGGAAATAAGTTATTTATTCCCCCTCAGGATAAATTTATTACTCTTTCCTAAGAAATGAACCAGGTGACGCTGAGCGCATGTCGCCTTGTGGAAGCCTGGCACCTGCCCCTGTGCAGACCCTGCTGCGGAGCGCTCTCGGGTGCCTGGAGTGGAGGAGCTTTGCCTGAACAGTGACGGCTCGGTCAGTGACACCTGTGGCTCTGTGTCCACACAGCCCTGCACCCCCAAGGGGCCCTCAAGAGAACAGAACCAGCAGGACCACAGGAAGGGAAGCCCAGAGGAACGCGGTGCTGAGCCAGACTCAGTCTGCGCAGGCACAGCCAGGGCCCTGCTTTCTCCCTGGCAGAGCCCTGAGTTAGTGTGCAGGTAGCCACCAGGCCCTGTGGGCTGATTTGGAACCAAGAATTCTTGGCCACATTTTCGGTAACAGGGCCCCTTGGTCTGGTTCTTTCTCTCCGTTGAACATGCATTCCTGCTACCAATTCTAGGACGAGGCTCGGAATTGCCCTTTGCTGGTCTGCAGGAACCAGAGAGACCCAACCTCTTCTGGCTTCCTCTTATTAAGAGCTGGCTGGTTCCTGGGTACTGCAGGGCCAAACCAAGCAGAGTTCCAAGAATGCCAAAGACAGGAAGGAGTTCCCTCTGTCAGAGCCAGTGACAGCAGGTGTCCTTGGGCCCCACTGTGATGTTGTTGACCACACGCCAGGTAAAAGAACCCAAGCGAGAAGCCATAGAATCCTCTAGATCGAAGCTGCTCTTAAGCTTGGAAGTCATGCTAACTCCTTGCCGGGCTGGGGAGGGCCGCAGAATGCAACCAACTCCCCTCCCGGCCTTTGTGTGCTCCATCAGCCAGGCTGGGCCTCACTGGTTTTTCTACTCCTTCAGATGCACTAGGGGCACTTCGGCTTTGGGCCTTGGCATTGGGGCTTCTCTCTCCAGGGTGCTGTGCCCTGCGCTTTCTGAGGCTGCCTCTTGCTCGCCATTCAGGTGTTAGTGCAAATAGCAGCCTCCTTAGAGCAAGAGCCAGCCCTTCCTGTCACCGCTGCCTTCCTGCCACACAACCGCATTTCACAGTGCTCACACGGTGCGGGCTTCCCGTCTGCCACGCAGTGCTCCTTGCAGAGCCTCCTGAGGGTCTTGGCTCTCTCTGCTGCCCCTCCAGCACCTGGCACACAGTAGGTATATCTGAAGCACGGACTTGTCACCTGCAGTGGCCAGATAGGCCAGCGGCCTATTGGGAAAAGCCTTTAAAGCAGGAAGAACTTATTTTATCATCATAAAAGACTTGGTCTTCATTCCCCAGAGATTGTAGCAGAGATCAGGTATTGAAAGGGGAACCCAACATTTCCAAAGGTGACTGGGGAAGATCATCCGGCAGCCTAGACAATATTTTAATCAAAAAGGAGGGGAAGCTATGAAGTAACCCTTCAAAAATATTTTAATTTTTTTTCCCTGAGTCTCTTATTATATAATTCACACTTTGACCTAGATTTCTAATGTAATTAGTTTAATATATTCTCTCAATCTCAACCCTGGAACTTACTCATGGATCAAATGAAGGAACTAGTATATTTCTCCAGATATAACCTGTGCACGTCAGGAAGTGATGGTCCCCTCCCTCTGCCTGCAGGACTCAGTCACAGCCCCTCCAGGAGAGAAATGGTAGCATTCCTGGGACAGGCAAGAATCTCCTCCAGAGTGACAGGGAGGATCAAAACACCTGGACACAACTCATTTATGGCTTCAACAAAAGAGATGAAAGAGAGGAGATCACCTGCTGAGCACCTATCAGATACCAGGCAGTAAGCACTTGCTTGGAAGTTTCCACTTCTAAGAGTTACAGCTCTACCTAGAGGTAGATGTTTTCCTTTCATTTTATATTTGTAAGCAATGAACAGTAGTCAAAAAAAAAAAAAAAGCAAAGAAGCTTTCATAATCAGACAGATTCACGTTGCGATTCTTACAGCTAACTGACCTCATAACAGGGCCTCCGTGTGCTACTTTATAAACTAAGCTTAAACCTTCTTCCCATAGGTGCATCATGATAAAATAAGGTCACACCTGTTAGGTATGCAGCACGGTGCCTTGCGCCCAGTAGATAGTCAACAAACAGTAACAGGCCCGCCCCAGGAAGACTTGGAAACACTGTTAGAGTTAAATGACTTCCAGCAAGATCACAGCACCAGGAAGTACTGAGTTCCATGGACCATCGCCAAAGCCCTGGGTGTGTTTTTCCTCCTCTGAACGGTGCTGCTTCCCTGAGGGAGTGGGGAGTGCATTCCTGGCAGAGGGAAGAGCTTGCACAAAAGCATGATAAGATAGCAGAAAGTATGAGATCTATTATCCTGCTATGCGAAAACTGCTTCTTTCCAAGCATCTCAAGGTGTGGAGTGGTTTCATTTTGTGGGTAATGACAATTTGAATAACAGAACCATCATTATTTTTTTTATACAGCTGAAATTCTAAGCAATTAAAGGTCTAAGATTATTTGCTCATCTCCACGTCAAGAAATATCTCCACCTTTGTCTTTACACAATTATTTAATAGCCTGTTGCTGTGGTGTCCAATCTCCATCCTCACAGGTTATCTTGGACATCAAGAAACAGAAAGCAGATCTGGCTTGTGTCTATCAATCTATGAAAGGACACTGATATTCCAAGACCTGCATACATATTTATTTTCTTGAAAGTGTCCCTCCATCCATGATACTTCCACAAATGCTGGCATTCACTGTGGCTTGTCTGGCAGCAACTGCCATGAAGCAAGATGAGGGGGAAGAACTCAGGGTAGAAAAGAACAAAGCAAAGGTTAGTTCACGCGATGTTAATATGGCTCCTTGGACCACATTTGCCATGTGGGGAAGCTAGAAGTGTGATGGACCCCGTTTTCCCAATGAAAAAGATGAAGACTCCTGGAAGGTGGCTCTCCCGGGTAGGTCATGTCCCCTTCCGCCCTCACAGTGGTAGGAGGTCAACCTTTGCAAAGGGTGCGCTGAATGAGAAACACCACACTGTGGTATTGTGGACAGCTGAGCTAGATAGAAATATTATAGGCAGTCAGATAGGGCTGGCCCTGGAGGGAGTCAGTGCAGAAGAGAAAATGCACTACAACTGTGGTTGGAGGCGCATCCTTTGAAGGCCAGGCCTCCAGATAAAGAGAGAAGGTGCAGGTTTGGGTGCCTCCCCAAAGATCGGCAGTAGACTAATTCCTATTACCTGGTACAGTAAAGTCTAGATAGACAACAGCCACCCAGGTGGGTGAACCAGATCTCCTGATTCATCCCTTCCTGAAAAGGTCCTTGTTCTTCCCATGCATGCCAGATGCATGACCTGTGCTGCTTCAATGTTATCTCTGCAGACAGAGTTGTGATCTCACTGGTTAACCATAGTTTTGTCCCATGTTGTATCTACATCGTGACTTTGCACCCACCTTGTGATTTTGTTCTATAAAACTTCTTTTGAGACATGGGCTCGTGGGCAGCCCATGTTTGCCACCCCCTCAGCTCTCAGGAGCAATGGCTCTCAATAAAGATTTTTCACTTTTGACCCCCTCCTTGTTCCTTAGGATTTATTCTTTGATTTTGAGGAGCAAGAACTTGGCTTATCTGACATCTAGCAGGTTGGGCGTCACATAATTTCCCCAATATCAGTAGAACTGAAGGGAGGAGATATCTGCAGCCAAGAAGGGCAGCCCAATGCCCTTGCGATGCCCTTGCGATGCCCTCCCGGGAGCAGAGATTTACATCTCAGGGTCCTCTTGGAGCTTCTGCGTGTTCCAAGGCCAAGAGAGAATCGTAAACGCATCCTGCCCTGTGGTGTAGCCCTGACGTCAACTTACAAGACTCTCTTCTCTACCCAGGGTGGAAGATGAGGTGCGAGAACCCAGATAAACAGGTCAGAGGGAGGCGCCTCTCCTTGCCTCCCAGGAGTCCAGGCTGCAGGCTGCATCACCAGGCAGACTGCAAGATCTAACTCCAAAGGCTGATGTTATTGCAGGAGGTCTGGGGGACACCTTGGAATCTGCATTCTCAAGGAGTTCTCAAGGAGAATGCATTTGGAATGTGGACGCCCGTTCAGATTCCGATTATCTTAGCCTGCAGAAGGAGTGTTCTTCTTTCTTGCTTGCTTCCTTGCTTCCTTGCTTCCTGCGGTGGGGATTTTTTTAATTCCAGGATTAAAAACAATTGTGGTAGACCACAAAGTGAGAGCTCAGTCTGGTCAGGCTGGTAGAGCCAGGGCCTGGGGAGCGTGACACTGGAATTCACACAGCATTTCAGCCAAATATCCAGGCTCAGATCTCAACTCTGTAATTTAAAATCCACAAAACAACCTTGAAACTCAAAGCCTGCACTCAGATACACTGGCCCCGGATATTGACTGGAAGGATTAAATACAAAAGCATGCTCAGATTCCTGGGGCATCTCTACACTGTCTGGTCCCACCGCAAGTCTTCAAATCATGGTAGCTATTTTTGTCCCTAAAAAAAAGAAAAAGTGCTGAATGGTATAAATGGGACTCAGGGATGATAATTAGTCAAACGCAGTTGTTCGTGATCCAAAATACTGCAGTGACTCAACCAGACAGAGGCTCAAGGGAGGAAAGAGTGACACGAGGGAAGGAAGCCAGCCAGCTCTGTGTGTGTGGAGGGACGCAGAGTAGGTCCTGTGTCCTGAACGAAGGGTCAGAGGCAGGTGCGTGCCCACTGCGGTAGCCCCAGAAGAGGAGGAGGTGCTGCTCCTTCTCTGCCACATGCTTCATCTGTGCTGCTGGGCACAGAAGTCAACAGTGACCTAAATAAATCCTTCATTAGACTCACAAACACATGGGCACAGGCAGCGCGCTGCAGAGCTCGTGATAAGAGGACGGACAGGGCGGCTCCCATTGCTCGTGGTGGCTGAATGGAAAAGTCCTGCTGCAGCTAGAAGCTGGACTCAGGGCTGCTCCAGCCCACTCTGCTGCATGTGGCTTTGGCACCACCCCGGGGCTAACTCAGCCTCTGCCAGGTCCTGTCTCAGATGCAGGAGCCTTGCTGGCTGGGGTGGACCGTTGTCAGTCAGATACATTCCATGTGCCTCCCAGAAATACCCAGGAGAAGACACAGGGCACCAGAGGTAAAAAGGGACACGTGCCATCTAATTCTGTCTCTTTATTTTGCAGAAAGGGAAACTGAGATGGGTACAGACTAGGTCAACTAAATAGGTTGGTATCAAGACCACCTGATTCTTGTACCCAAACACTTGAAGATCTACACCTCTTTTTGGATCGGGGTTGGGGAGATTAGAATAGTGTGCAGTTGGGAAAATATCCATGCAAACCAAAGTACAAAGGATGGACAAAGGTGGAGGAAGGTTCTGCCTGATCATCCAAGCCAACCTATAAAGGACACAGGCATACAGGTTGCAGGCTTACCCCACTCTGTCATGGTATTAGGGTATAGAGATTTCAGAAGATGTTCAGGTTTAGATGAGTTCATGTGGTTGGAGCCTAAGGTGAAACGTTTGGTGCCTTCACAAGAAGAAGAAAAGACCAGAGGTCGCCCCCATCACATGAGAAGGCAGCCAGCCATCTGCATGCCTGGAAGAGCATCTCACCAGGAATGGAATACACAGCACTTACATCCTGCCCTGCAGACTTGTGAGAACTAAATCCCTACTGTTGAACCCCGTTCTCTACAGGACTTCCTTAAGGTAGCCCAGCTGACAAAGCCAGTAGAAAAACAATGGTCAAGGAAAACTTTCTCTGGGGGCTCTTCTGCTGCCCGAGCCAGAACTTCCTCCTGGACCCCGGCAGGTGACATCACACGGGAAGCTGCTTGGCTGGCGGGGGTCACGGCAGGCAGCTGTGTACGTGGTGCATTCAGGACACAGCTGCTGCAGGTTGTGGCAGATGTGGTTGGAGACCAGGAACCAGGGTGGTCTGGTCTTCCTATTTCTCAGTATTCAACTATGGATTTTTATGTGTTACATTCTTTTATTATCGTAATAAACGGATATTAGTTACCAAATAAGGAGAAGATATGGAGAAACATTTTAGAAAGTATTAGAAAGCAAGCTGGCAGGATTCATGCCTAAGGACTACATGCACCCAAAGGTGATCTCTCTTACAACATGTCAACAAGGTGTCACCGGGTCCTAAGTGTGCACTGAGTTCCTGGGGTGGCAGAAATCATGTAGTCGCTGTCCTCAAAGAGCACCCTGCAAGGTGAAAGGCCCATGTGGAAAGAGCCCCTAGGTTCCAAGGGAGACAAGCGTGGAGTAGGCCCATGAGAGCGCCCAGAGATGGAGCTGGCAGGGGAGCAAGGAGCGCCTGGCAGGCAGTTAGAGGGGAGGTGATTCATGCCGGGGACATATGCGGTCCAGGGACGGCTTGCAGCCGAGCAGTGGCTGGAGCAGGTATGCAGAGGGTGTGAGCTGGGGCTTGCTGTGGGGCACACAAGCTATGACAGGAGTCAGTGGAGACAAGGCTGCAGAAACCCCAGCTTTTCTTTTGTGGGTGCTAGGGACTGAACCCAGGGAATGCTGAGGGACTGAAACCCATAGAAGAACAAAAAAATAGGGTCTAGCAACTTTCCATTACTATAGGTCATTGAGACCTGGGAGAAAAGTTGATGGGAAACTTTGAAAACTTCTACGAGTTCTTTTCCCTTGCTGGAATGGAACCCAGGCTCTCACTCGTATTTGCCACGTGTGTCATCACTGAGCCACCAAGAGATACCTGAATATGTGTGTGGTTGGCTCATGATGGTTCATTTCAAATAATATCATAGCAGCTTTTGGAACATACATTCCTTGACTTACAATGGGGGGACATCCTGATGGGGCCATTCAAATAGTGATTTGAAAATGCGCCCAACACACGTAACCAGCTGACATCACAGCACCACAGAGTGGCAGCCATTCAAAGGACTGAGCTACAACTCCCAGCCTTTATCCAGGTGCTCAGACAGAATTAGACCCAGTACTGCTGGACCAGGAAGAGCTCAAATTCTGCAAGATTTCTACAGGTGCATTTCACTTTTCTGCCTTCATAAAGCTGAAAAATGGTTAAGTGAAAGCATTTGAAGTTGGGTACTCTGACAGGAAGCAAGGAGAGAGCAGAGACCCTAAGGACATGGGAGCTGGCTGGGGCCAGTGACTCGGGCACCACGGCAGACTTTCCTTTTACACTGGCCACGGTTTTCTGTTTTGAATAGATGGGTGGCCGTTTATGTGATAACAAGAATGAAAGCAAGAACCCATGATGCTTTCCTCTGTGTCACATACAGCATACACCACTGTCATTTCCATTTGTCCCATATTTAAAAGAAAGAAAGAAAGAAAGAAAGAAAGAAAGAAAGAAAGAAAGAAAGAAAGAAAAGAAAATCTTCTCCAAGTTCAGATTGCTTTGTTCAGATGCTTTGGTTCTACAGATTCAATTGCTATCCTGGTTCAAGCTGTTCATGCTGTCTCTGGTTCAAGCTTCAATATTATTTATCCATTTCATTATTCATTTTTTATTTTGAAACAGGTTCTCACTAAGTCACTAAATTGTCCAGATTGAGCTTGAACTTCAAGATCCCTTTCTTACCCTCCCAGAATGCTGGGGTTTCAGAGTGTGACAATTTCTTATATCCATAATAAATTTTCTTTAAACAAGAGATACATAGCTCGTCCTGAAATACTGAGACGCCATGTAATCCATCTGATTTACCACAGTCTCACCCTCACATAACCCTAATATCTCATGCTATCTTCTCTTACATTCTCACTATCTTCAACTGACCTGGTGCATGTCACCTTAGAGTCACGGGCCTTCATGGTCACCCTTTCTAAGTGTGGATGCAGAATGACTGATTTATGGTTTATGCTTTTAAGATATGTGCTATTTGTGCACAAGCCTGGCATCCCAGCACTCTCTGAGGCTGAAGCAGGGAGGGTTGCAACTTGCAGCGCAGATAGGGCAACTTAGCAACTTGGCAAGACCCTGCCTGAAGAGAAAAAGTGCAAATATAAGCCAGCGATACAGGTCAGCGTGAAGGTCGTGCAGTCATTTCTTATTGCATAAATAACATCTGAAACATGCTGGCATCTAGGGGAGAGATTCCAGGTTTCTCAAGGAGAACTGCTGAGGCTTGGTGGAGGGAGGTGCTGGGCTGAGCTCTGAGCTCCAACCCTATCCTTCCTCTGTCCAGCAAAGCATGTGTTGTTTTGTTTTCCCTAAAAGTGGGAGTGGTCACAACAGTAGGACTGTCCAGAGGACCAAAGGCAGCTTAGGACAGGGAGGGCAAGGGAAAGGGTCTGCCCTGTGTTAATCCCCAGGGAACATCGGTCATTGTCCTTCGGTGCTGTAGCTGACACCAGTTCAATTCAGGTAATGAAAATCATGAACCCAATCTCAGGAACACGAAAGGCATCTATCTCCGCTGTCTTCATTGCTTCAAAGGCCAATGCAGGAGAGCAGCTGAGCCGGGCAAGTGAGGGAGCCCGGAGCTGAAATCCAGTCCAGAGTTCTGCCCTGACTTCCCTGGGACATTGAGCTAGATAAGGAAATATTCTAAGCCTCTGTTTACACAGGAAATCATGAAGGAAAAGTTATAAGATCTTCTGACTTACATCTCAAAAGTAAAAACTAAAGAGAATTAAGAAACATATTTGTTTTAGCAATTTTCCAAGATGCTAAACAAAATATTGACTTTTACTGCCTAAAATTATCCATGGAGCCTTGCTTGTCTCTTTGTCCAACATTAGTTGGGCATTGCATAAGTTAAAGACAACAAAATGTATCAAATTTCTGTGTTGCTAGATAGAGTCTTATTGCTAGGGGTGTTAGGGGAATGATGTCACCTTGGGTAGGAGAAAAAGACCCCTTCCTCAGATAGGAGCTCTCAAATTGTGCCTGCTACTCCTATTCCATGCAAATTATATTTAGCAGTCCTTCATGAATATTAATGAAACCTAGGACCTGAGGAAGAGGTAGATCACTTGTCTGAGGTAACAATCTATAAAGGGTGTTTGGTCATTACAGGAACAAAATAAGATGGTCACCAAGAGCTGTACTGTTGTGAACATGCTGTGAGTTGAAAGTGTCTGCCCCAAACTAAGTAATTCCCAGTGCAGAAGGATTGGGAGGCGGCACCTAAAGGGAGATGTTTGGTCATGACAATGCCGCATTTATGAATGCACTGAGGCCTTCAAGGAAGGTGTATAGCTTGAGGACCTCTTGCTTGCTTGTCTTTCTCTGGCATATCCACCCTCTCCCACAAGATGACTCAGTATAACAGCCCTGGCCATATGCCAGCACCTGCCTCTACATACAGAAATGATCATTCAAAACATATCTGTTCGTGTAAATCACCTAGACTTAGGTACTCAGTTCCAGCAGGAGAAGCAGACTATGATGGAACCAAATCTTTGTGTTCTTTCATGATATATATGCTGAAATCTAACCCCCACTGGGAGATATCTTAGTTATTTTTGTTGTTGTTGTTGTTGTTGTTGCTGAGAAAAAAAAAAATTACCTGACACCCAAAGTTAAGGGAGGAAAGATTTACTTAGCTCACAGTTTGTAGATGTTTCAGTCCCTCATTGACTGGCTCCAAGGCAGGATAGCAGGGCAGATAGGCATCAGAGAAGAGAAACAATTCATGATGAGCAGAAGGTGGCAAAGCAAGCAAGGGTCAACTACAGCTCTTTCTAACTCTTAAATCTTATCCAGGCTGTTTAAAGTGGGTAGCACTCACACCCTTAATCCTAGTGCCCTTGAGCCCAGCACTACACCATGAATCAATTCCAGCATCACACACTCTACATCCAGCCACTTCTGATCACATGAGGCTTTGGGGGACATCTAGACACAAGTCATAGCAGCAGGGGACCAGGTTAGGAGGGTGAGACCCTCAATTATATGATTACTGCCCTTAGGAAGAGGTTAAGGAGTTCATTCTCTTTCCGCCACATTAGAAACCATGAAAATTTGGCAATCTGCATTAAGAGGATCCTCACCAAACCCCACCTATGGTGGCCCTCTGATCCCTGACTTTCCAGCCTCCAGAATTGTGAAAAATAAACTTTTGATGACAATTAATCTCCTGGGCTATAGTACTTTGCTACAGCACTTCAAATTAACTAAAACAAGCACAACAGAAAAGTTTCCAGGTGATCCCATTAGAAGTCCCACAGCTTCAGGCAGGCATAAAGCGATTTTGCTAGTAGCAGGAGAAACATCTCTTGTTCTGTTTCCACAGGGCCAGCTTAATGACCTCCTAGGCTGGATGGGGGCATCTAGACACAAGCCATAACAGCAGGGGACCAGGCGCAGCAGGCAGTTTACACTAGGGCCCGCTGTCTGTTTAGACTTGGTTTGTAAGTTTGCAAGTGAGGCTGGGGGCACAGCTCACTGGAGGAGCAAAACCATAGCATGTATGAGGCTCTGGGTTCCGTCCTCAGTTACCACCCCAAGGTTGGGCAATGGCTTAGGACCACAGGGAAAGATGAGAGCTGTCCTATGGGGCCAGCATCCTGGTTCTCACAATGCACCGTGCTCACGTATTTCCTAAGTAAACAGAGAAGCAGCCTTTCAAGAATATCAGGAGTGAGAAAATCAGCTCATCCAACCAGAATTTCTACAGTTAGGGTCAAAGACCTGTAGAGACATGCTGGGTATCAGGCACTAGGGAATGGTGAAAAAAACACATCCAGCCTGTACCTTCCCTCAAACAGTTCAAGTCTATACAAGTGACTGTGTAAAATAAGCAGGTCAATTAAAAGGAGGCAACTGCATTATGAAATACGGAATAATCGATAGACACATACCATACAAATAAACCGGCTTTGTCTTAATGGGAGGGGATCAGAAAAGTTACAAGAGAGCTAGATTTGGAAATGGTTTGTTTTGTGTTTCAAAATTAAAGCAAACACGGTGTGAATATGAATTACCATTTCTTAATGGCTGTATTTCTTCCTCTCACTTTTGGTAAACAAGGAGGGAGAAGAGGAGCATTAGGGAGGATGGGAACGAGCCTGCCAGCCGCGGGCTTTGCAGGCTTCTCCATTTGTGCAGTGACCCCAGCATCAGACAGGACAGGAGAGACTTCACTCACAGATCCCAGGGCCAGGCCCGCCCTAGAGGAACCAGCTGCTTTCGCTTTCTGGCATGTGTGATAACGCTGATGACAGGCTGAGGTTTTCAGGCTTCTTGCTACTCTCACATCCTCTGAAGCTTGGCAATGAATTAAACAAGTTAACAGATCTTTCAAGGCCTAGAAATGATGATCCCATGAGCATGAATTTTGAGAAGAATCTAAAGGACACAACTTACGTGGGTCCCTTTGGTGACTCCTATTGCCTTCTTAATGTAGAAACATTTCTGTGCCCAACAAGCTGATATGAACACTCAGGCTTTCTGTTATAGATTGGACCAAACCAGCAGAACCACTGGGGACCAATAGGCAACGGAGAATGACTAGGAGGGATTTTGTGTAGGTATCCCCGTGGGCTAGGCATTGAAAACCTGCTGCTCACGTCATGGCACCAGCAGGAGGTGAAGAGACTTTAGGAAGTGGACCCATCACGATGCACTAGGTACCTGGGACAAGTCCTCAAAGGCCACTACGGGAAGCTGGTTTCTTTCACTTTCTAGCTGCCAGGAATTTACATCTTCCTCCCATGCATTCCTGCCAGGACTCACTGTCTTGCCACAGGCCCCAAAGCAATGGGCCAATTGACTGTGGATTGATATCTCCAACACTTAGAGCCAATATAAGCCTTTCCTCTTTTAAAGCTGATTAGCTCCAGCATTTTGTCACAGTCGTGGAATGCTAACACAGTGGACTGAATTCCAGTGAAGTGAGGTTTCAGAGATTACCCTGGGATTTCTAGATGGGCTTTCCTCAGTTTTCTGTCACTAACTTAGATTCTAAGATTTTTTTTTTCTTAAAATTTCTATTCTCTTTTCTCTCTTCTACACTGTAAAATTAGCAAACTCAACAGTTTCCTGGGAGGTACATGGCACTTATCCAGGACACAATGATCAGGCATCCTGTGTGCAGGCTCTGTGGGGCCTTGCCCAGCCATACAGGATGAAAATGGAGCCCCTGCCAAGGAGCCGCTGTGCAAGGGGAAAGGTGGAGATGGTAACGAACACTTCCACTTCTGGTCTGCAACTGTCAGCTTTCCGGTTCTGGGGTAAAATACGTACACCAATCATTTGAGGAAAAAGAGGTCTATTTTGCTCACAGTGTCAGTGGTTTCAGTCTATGGCCCACTGGATCCAAGACAGAAGTGGCATGGTTAGAAGGCTCTGGTGGAGGAAAGGCGCTCAAGTTGTGGAGAGCAGGAAGCAGAAGGACTGAAGAAAAAAGCAGGGGACCAGAATACACCCTTCCATATCAGCACCCCAGTGACCCACCTCCAACAGGCCCCACCTCCTCACAGCATATTCAGGCAAGAGCTCAGCCCTGGATTAAAGCACTTGTGATGAGAGCGTCGCCATGATTCAACCGCTTTCCAAACACACAAGCTGTTGGGGAGGTGCTTGAGATGTAAGCTGTTTTAGATGCACAGCCCAAGGAGAGGAAAGACACTATGAAATAGGTAGGCACTAGACCGTCTAAGGAGGCAGGGAAGAGAAAGTTTGGGAAGTGTTTTATGGCGAAGTCACCTAAGGGACACTGGGGGCTCTGATGAGGACAAGAACAAGGCTCAGTGCTTTAAATGAACTCCAGACTTAGGTACCTAAGGAAATAGCTAAACAGAGAGTCTTGGGTCTAAATTACCTTAGCTTTAAATCTTGACTCTTGACCTCACATGTCCCATCAAGAAAAGGAGCTCTGCTCACCCTTTTGGATAGCAAAAGAATGAAATGAAATACTACTTAAACACCATGGTAGCCCACCTGGTGCAGGGTCAATTCTCAATAAACAGGAGCTCAGAGATAGTTCCTTAGTCAATCCCAGCTTGGTGATATTAGTTTGAAGGGAAAGATGAAAATATGATAATAGCAATAATTTCAGTGTTAGAACAATACTTTTGTCTGCTTAAGTAATTGTCACAAGTAATGAAAGGAACCATAGCATTCCAAAAACTGACAAGTTACCAAAAAAAAAAAAAAAATTCTTCAGCAAAAGTATGAAAACGTTGCTGTTCTGATAGCTGCACAGAGAGGAATGACAAAAAACAAGCAAAATAGAAAGTATAAAGTAGCTCTTAGCCTAGCATTTTTAAAGGACAGCTATTATGAGCCGATTGACGCCTTTCTCAGAAAACCTTAAAGAACCTTAAAGAACCACGCAAGTGAGAGAAAGGCAGCAGGTGGTGACAATCTTAAATCAGCAGGGCCTGGTGGCCCTCGGAACCAGAACTGTAGCAAATACCCCTGTGCCAACCCAGAGCACTCTGCACCTCCTGCTGGGATTTGTGTAGTGAAGCAACCAGGGCAGGGGCTCAGGAGCCGGTGCCAGCCAGCTCCCCTGCAAGACTGAAACACCACAGGCCCCTGGAACCGGTGTCTTCTAGGCCCACACAGTTGACACACATCAGGCTCTAATCAACAAACTGCAGAAAGCACAAGACACGGGTGGCACTGAACTTACCCAAAGGACAACTTCTTGGGTCACTTTAAATCACTTCTCAGATGACAAAAGACAGCTGCCTGTCCGAACTCAAGAAAGTCTAACTAAAAAACGAAAATATCAGCCTACACCTCAAAGACCAGCATTTCTATTTATAATAACGGTGCTTTCACTTCCTAGTCACAGGACTAAGGGTCCTTCCTTTCACCCCACTCTGCACATTGGTGCAATTTCATCAGGCCATCCTGGACTGCCGTGAGGAGTGTTCTGTGCCTCTCTCCAGGAGCCCAAGGGAAGTAACCGAGTCCACAGTTACAACCGCATCACTGGCAGGACAAGCCTTGCTCTGGCAGCGAGGAAGAGGTGGGGCAGCCTGGGATGAACACCCCTGTCAGTGCCTCCTCTTGGGGGCTGCTTGTCCTACACAGCGGGTGTCAGACCTGTCTCTAAGAGACCAAGAAAGACAGAGCAGTGACTGCCTTGAGCGTGCGGGTCCAGGGTCTGGAGGGGCAAAGAACAGGCACCAATGCACCCAGCATGATCTGGCTGTTACAGCTTCAGTCCAGGTGACAAGACAAGCCCGGCCCCCTCACTGTCACAAGGCCATGCAGAACTTCAGCTAAAAAGCATGGTCCTGTCACATGTCTAGAATAGAGATGCAGCCACCACCACACATTCAGTGACGGCAATCAAGGGTGGAAGGACAGGCCAGTGTCCGGGTGGACATCAAAGAATGAAGCAACCTGAACCCGGCGAGCAGAGGAGGAGCTGGAGAGGCTGCCGAGTGCCAAGCATGGCAAAAGGCATGTAGGCAGCTCGGGAATGCCCACGTCTCTGATCTATCCAGGGAGCCCGGGGTGAGGGCCTCTGGCCAGATTATGAGAGGATGATGGATGAGACTTAGAGGGTCAGAATCAGAGCACCACGCTGTAAAAGCTAAAGTTCATAGGTGCTTTTACTGTAAGAACCAGAACAGCCAAAGGACAGCTAGCTTCTAAGCACCCACTATGAGCAATGAATGGTCTAAGTTAATTCGATGCATTAGCCTTAAAATGACTGTGAAATGCATGACTGCGTTTAACCCTGATGACTCAGTCAGATGGAGTATACACTGGGCCTCCTGCTTTTTCACCCAACAATTAGTCCTTGAGTGCCAGCGGTCTGCCAGGCATTCTTTTAGGTTGGCTCCAGGTTGGGTGACTCACTAGACAAATCCTCCACCCAACTCCAGTTCCTGGAACAGATTTAACATTAAATCAATGAGTGTATCTATAATGCATCAAAAAAAAAAAAAAAGTCATGACAGTGTCCCTGCAGTGGACAGCAAATATTAACTAGTCCAGGGTGACACCTTTGTGAAGCCATGTGGCTGCAACAAGCCCTTTTTATGGGTCCAAAGTCTTGTACTTAAATATAGGTGCCATAAATAAAACCAGAATCCATGGGCCCATTCTGGAAAGGGCAGGGGCCTGATTACACTTGGATTTTGCAAAGACTGCTAATGTTGTCTTAGAGAAATATTGCAAGATTGCAAATGGTCGCACACAATAGACTGGGGAGGACCAAAGAAAGAAAGTGTGAAGCACAGGATATTCGTATTTCAGCTGAAGATAGCAATAAAAAAGAGGTTATGAAGCACAGCAGTATCCATCACCAAGTACAATGTACAAGCATAAGCGTAACAGCTGCTGGAAGGCGAGAAGGATCAATCCTGGGTCACCATGTTTGATTAATTTTCCTTTCATTTTCTCAAATGCCTTTGTGCCTCAGTTTCCTATCCTATATTGTTATTTTTTAAACTTTAGGCCTATGACCTAGTTTTTGGCTAACGCGACCTAAGGCAAACATTTTCTGGGGCCTGTGGAGGAAGATTTCCTTCCCTGGTTAAAAGCAAGAAACTTAACTTACTCTGCCTCTGTAGATCCCAGGAATGAGAGGTGCTGTCTGGGGCTGTGGTGGCCTCTCACCACCTGGACGAGGCGATGAGCCAGGAGAAGCAGGGGGACACCAGGACAGCAGATGTTTACTAGGTACCAGGCTGTCTTCTGGGTGATTTGGGTCCATTATAAAACATGACTCTCTCAGACAGGTAAACTAAGAAGCATACTTCCACTTTACTGATAAAGTAATCAAGGTTCACAGAAGCAAAATCATCCCCCCAGTGTCAAAAACATCAACGAATACCCTTGTCTCCTGATCAGGGGCTGTTTGCTTCTGCTCGGAGTCACAGTGAACTGCAAAGTACTTGGGGAAGAGAACTCTGATGCCAAGGGCGGACTGCCCTGCAAAACCACCTGATGGGGGACCAGCTCATCCCCCCAGAAGCAGGAGGTTCACCTGATGCCTGCAGACAGAGCTCGGAGACAGGAGGGAGCCAGGGTGCAAGCCGTGTCCTGGGGAGGAAGCAGTGGAGGAGAGGCCACCTGCCTGAGCTGGTCCTTGCAAGAGTTGAACTTTATAGTAGAAGTTTAAAAGCAAACCCAAGGCCACTGCCACAGTCAGAGCACCACTGTGGGCTGGGCCTTCAGACCTTTCACAAGGCGACACGCAGTTCTTGTGTTCCTTGTTCTGTTGTTATGAGACTACAGACACTCAGAGCAGGGAGGGTGGTACATGCTTCCCTGTTTATGTCACAGTTTTTCTTTTCTGCTGTTGTTAGTCTGACAGTTATACCTTTCGGACCTTTCTCTCAGACTTCGGCCCCTCGTGGTGGGATGCTGAGAAACTGTGAGGTGGGGAGGGAAGTGGTGTTTATCTAAAGGACCACACTTGGGTTTAAGCAGGGTTTGCTGAAGACTGCTCTGGTCACAAAATCTCCTTGACTTTCGAGCCCTTTGCCTGCTTTTCATGGGTCTCCTGTCCACTCTCATCTTTTCTTCTCTTGCTCTCTGCCCTTCCTGCCTGGTCTCCCTTCCTCCCTTTGCCCCCATACTTCCCAACTCCATCCATTCAGTGAGAGGAGGTCTCCCAGGTAAGACGGCTTTGAACATGGGAGCCTGAAGCTGGGATTACGGGCACACAGCACCTCACCTAGCTCTCTCTCTCTGTCCTTTGTGTCTTCCCCTAACCTCTTCTTCCCAGTTTTTTCTGCATTGCTGCTTCTGATCTGTTGGCCCAGGAAGTAAATATAAAGGTATACTTGAATTATCTAATTGAAGACTGAAGGGATGCAGGACAAAGGACTGAGACACTTGTATAAATAGAATGTGAGAGGTTTAGTTCTTGGTCTCTGGGCCTTGGCATTGAGTTTGTCATCCTGAGTCTATGTGGGTTTTCTGTTGTTATCTTATTCTTTCTCTCTCTCTTTCTCTTTCTCTTTCTCTTTCTCTTTCTCTTTCTCTTTCTCTTTCTCTCTCTCTCTCTCTCTTTCTGTCTTATTCTCTCTCCCTTCTCTTTCTCTTTGTCTGTCTTCTTTTACTGCTAACTATGAGCCAGGCACTGTGTATGCACTTGACATAATTTATTTGCATTATTGAGCATTAAACAATCCTCTCCTACCCTTTTTAAATCAGGCCCATTTCTCAAACGTGGAGACTGAGCGTAGTTATGTGAAGCAAGTCACCTCCCATGGCTAAGAAATATCCAGCTGTATCCTAACCAGGTGTCTCCAGCTGAATAAGCATTTGTCTAACTAAATGCTGCTTTGCTTTTTTTCTGGTCTGTATTCCAAAGAAACACATTGCTAGCATCAAGTTTAGGTTAAATGAAAGAAAAGTTATTAAAGTATTATATGCAACTGAAACTGGTTATTTCAGCAAGAGCAATTCCTCACCACTGAAGAAGCCATAAAACTCTATTTTGCAAAATACACATGCAACAAAATTCTTCTTAATTTAATTCCCCACCAGGTTATTACCTGAAATGGAATCACAACCTTTTCACAGCCATCCTCAAAACAACAGGCTCTGGCAGGACCTAGATCTCAGAGTCAATTTACAGCCTGAGGTCATGTGCTGGGGGGCAGCCTCTGAAAAGCCCTCTCATGCTTTTATTAGCTTTGGATTCATCCAGTGCAGCAGCAATTTCAGGTATGAGGTTTCAGAGCACAAAATGTCCCTTCAGTGCTCTCAGTGGAGCCCTTGTGTGGACCTGGCCTTTCCAATTCCAGGTCTACAGTAAGGAGGTTGGAGCTGGGTTTGGACTTAATCAGACCCTGCTTTTCTGGCCCCAGCACCACCCTGGTGGCCTGGCACGCTGAAACACCTTCTTCCCGGGCTGTGGAAAATAATCTGGCTCATGATTTCAAGCCAAAATCAGGCTCCTTTATTAAATGCACAGTGGGTTCTGTTTTGCCCTTTTTAAGCAAATAAATAAGCTCTCTTTGGTTTGACTGTTTGGTTGTTTGGCTCAGCAGGGAAAACAAACCTTCTCTTTTATATTGCACCATTCCGCACAGGCTAAATCCTTACACCTTTAAGGTTACAGTGGTTTCCATTCTTTAACTTCCTGTGGTTCTAAAA
The DNA here is from genome assembly GCA_004027455.1 of Hydrochoerus hydrochaeris. Classification (NCBI taxonomy): domain Eukaryota; kingdom Metazoa; phylum Chordata; class Mammalia; order Rodentia; family Hydrochaeridae; genus Hydrochoerus; species Hydrochoerus hydrochaeris. Next base: position 183,340 of record PVLA01003368.1, read on the forward strand.
CTTTCAGAAAAGTCATCTCATAGTCCAGCTACCAGAATAAGGATACTTAATAAAACACAAGGTGCTCAAGCTAAACTTAAATTCCCCCCAAACAGTATACAAATGACGTCATCCGGGGTCTCAAGCACAAGCTCTACCACTAGATTATACCCCTAGCTAACAAAGAGGAAAGTGTTTAGGCTTTAGTATCTAGGATATGCCTAAAACACATGTGGCTTATCTGAAATTGAACCTGAATTGGGTACCAGGTATTTTTATATGCTACACCTAGCAACATTCTGTAAGAAACGAAGGAGAAGAAAACTGTTTCTATGGATCCCTGAGCCAGGGACTCTATGCTGGAGATCATCTTTATTTTCATTCAAACGCTGAGAAAACAAAGGCCCAGGAAACCCCTCAGCATTTCCTTGGGTGCACTGGCCTTGCTATATTCCTGCTATTCTAGGAGGCTGAGGCAAAAGGGGTTCAAGTTGCTTGGATTCTGTTTTGAAAAAGAGGAGGCAGCTTGGGGTGTAGCTCAGTGCAAAGGCCCTGGGTTCCATCTCTAGTAATGTTAAAAAAATAAGCAAACAATTCCAGAACTAAATCACAGCAATCCATAGCTTACACCCTTTCCCTCCTTCCAGCCCAGAGAGGTGGGAAACACAGGGTTGGAGGAGCAATCCCGTGAAGTGCAAGCTCTGACTCCCGTTACTGAAGTCTGTATTTTCCCGAGCTAGGCAAGCGCGCCTTTTCATTTCAGCTGCATCTGCAGCCACCTTTCTCTCACTGCATGTCAACTGCTGATATAGGACTTTGATTTACTCTCCCAAACTAAAGAACGAAGACATTTACATAAAACAGCCCCACTGCAGGGCTTACAGGTACCAAATCTGCAGGAATTCTAGGAGAAATTCAACAAGACCTAAAGTGCTGAAATGGAAGTTCTTGATAGTAAAAGAAGATGCTTTAAGATGTTTTAAATCTAAATGTATCCCTTTGCCTGTAGAAAAATGCGAGCTACTCAGGCTCCAGTGATTTTAACACTCTCCTCCATGAGCCCTCTGCTCTGTGCAGGTAGAGTCTTAGCAGCAGATCCAGCACCTGCTAACCCCTCTCTGAGGAGGTAAGCACAGCCTCCTCACATCCAAGCCTCAGTTTCCTTAAATGTAAAATGGAGATTCTAAGAGCTCCTCTCAGCCCTCGGAGCTCTGGGTACAGGGAGAGATAAAGGAGACAGCAGGCAGTATCACAGCTATGTATATGGAAGTCAGGAACTGTCATTGCTATAAGCTTGTTATGTCAGAAAAATTTTACATGGTCAAGATCTAGTCAGCAAAGAGTTGACATTAAGAGTCTGTTTATTTGGTTTCTCTGACCACACTGAGGACCCGAAAAACAGTTTGATGAGGTCTTAAACATTTAAGACTATCCAAATTTCACTCTACCCGATCTTTGGCATTTCTCTCCTGCACTTCTCTTTTTTCTTAAATATTTCTTCCCCCAAGAAGTCCTCCAAGTTACGCTAGACAGAAATGCTGCTTGGTTCTTTTCAGAACAACTACTTGGAGGCAGATATGCTGTTCTAGAAACTGAAGCAAAAAACTACCTGCAGGTCTCTGCTCTCCTGGAGGACACAAACTGTCTGGGGGAGTGGGTAAGACATAGTGAGCAAGTGAGACTGTCACCTCAGAGGGTGACTACACATCAACACGCAGATCAACATGCTGGCTGCACGGCTGGGCTGAGAAAGCCATTCCTACGGAAGAACAAGACAGGATGAGGAAAGGCTCGTGTTCTTGGAATGGTCCACTAAGGAACGTTATGTATGTTTCACCCATTTCTCAATCTCCTGGATGACTGCCCCACCAACAACTGAGTTCATCTCCGTGCTCTTCCGCCTGCGCCGTGCCTGGATCCCATCATTGGGGGTGGACACTTGCCCTTGATCGGATTAGCTCATCCCTGCATTTCTGATGCGTAATGCCCATGCCTAAAACACAGGAAGTCTGGACAGGTGTAATCAGTAATCGCTTTCACTGAAAATGAGACTCCAGGCCAGCATCAGGGACTCACCCGCACTGAAACTCCTAGTGTACAATCAACACTACAGTCTCATGTCAAAACACATTTCTGATTGGACACGAAATTGATTTTGGTTAGGGGAACCCAGACGCCAGACTGCAGGCTCCTGGAGACCTGTCTGATGCCTCCTGTCCACTACCCCGCCTTTTCATATTGCCTGCCCCTGGCGGACTCATTTCTAACCCTTAGAGCATCGCTGTCTAACCAGTAGAGGTGATTTATCTCCCTCATTTCTCGTTTGCGTCCTCCTCTGGAAGACAAACACAGGGGTGAGGATTCCTACCCGGTTTATTGCCCACTGTGCCCCGGTGGGTAGAATAATACTTGCTACAAGGCTGGAACTCGATAAACATGTGTTCAAGTAGGAAATGTGATATCTGTAACTGCTCACTGTGGCAGGGACAAGAAGCACCACAGGCAGATTAAAACAAATGCCCCGGTGACAGGGAGGGGAACTGATGAGGACAGTTTGGAGGACACACCCTTGGAGGCTCTCGCCAGGACATTCTGGGAAACTGACCCCTGAGTCTCCCTGATTTCCGGCTACATCTGCTCTCTCTCCCCAGAAACCAAAGTTGGTGAACTGGAAGCCGCGAGACAGAGGAGGGCTGAATACAGAAGTCCTACTGTGTTCCCTAGTGCTATTTGGAAACACTGCATTAGGTGCTGGTGCTTAGAGGTCAGCAGACTCCACACAAAACTGTGAACTCACAGTCTATTTTGAAAAATAAATAATTAGCCCCAGCGGGGCAGGTCTGAGGTCTTGCCTGAGGCCTTCAGGGGTGGAAGAGGAGTGCTGCCCTGCAGGATCGCCTGACCTGGGAAGGCCCAGTTGTACACAGGCTGCCCCTTTACTCTTTGCCTGGCCAGTGAAGGAGATTGAGTCTGCGACCCCTGCTGGAAAACCATTAAAAAAGCATGCAACATGGAAGAAAAAGAAAAAAGAAAAAAAATTAGAAAAGATGCCCACTGGGATCCATTTCTTTATGTCCAAGCCATTCCTTGGAAGAATAATGCATTCATTTTTCTAGCCCTCTCGTGGTAACACATAACTATTGACAAACTACAGCCCAGTAAATATTATTCTAACGGCCTGAAAAAGCTATGGCCTGAGTTGCCCGCGGGGAGAGGAAGCTGAGAGTGCTTCATGCCTGAGGCAGCCCCGAGGAAGCATTGTGGGAGTCTCTGTGTATCGCCCGGTTGCAAGGCTGCCTGGCTCAGTGGGCAGCGAGGCTTTCTTGAAGAACAGGCTGGGGAGATGCTGCAAAGCCAGGGTGGAAAGTAAGAAACAGTGAAGGGAACTGGCGTCCAGGAGCATGTCAAGATGGTGCCAAAAGAACCAATCCACAGGGACCACATCCCAGGGCATTCACGCTTCTGCTGATGCCACTGCTTGATTCATGATCCAGGGTGGTAATCACCTCACTGTTCCTGCGTCCTTCTGAGATTCCCTCATGATTCCAGAGCCAAGTGGGACCACACAGCTGAGCCTCAGTTCAGGGATGGGTGACGCATCCAAGGAGGAGGAGCCCCCACATCTCTGCAGAGTATCTATTCCTAATGGGAGGCTGGCATCCCCTAAGTAAGATGTGTGCTTGCTGAGTACCTTCTGCCCACTCAGTAGGACTTCTGCAGTGATGGACACGAGGACACTGAGAGCTGTACCATGTCCATAGCTCAGTGGGACCGGGCAGATCCAAACCCCAATCCAGATCCTTTGTACCTTTGGAAAGTTAATAAAGCTTCTTCATCTGCAATGTCCCAATTTTAAAAATAGAAATGATGCCATCTGTTCTCCAGGATTGCTTGAAGACTCAGTTCAATCATTCATTCATTTTTCTAAGGAACAGCTATTAAATGAACAATTAAAATGCCAACAGAGTGCTAGTGATCCAGTCTGATGACAGATTTAGACAAGGGACTCTCAAGTCATACGGCGGTGCCGATCATGATTCACTTTTCTCCACTGATTCATCCAACCAAAGCTCACCTCCTTTTCTGATAAATTGATATCAGCCCCCCACTCCAAACACATTTTCTTTAGGCAGATGTCATGCACCAGGTTAAAAAGAAATAGAGAAGTCTAAAAGTTAAGTCTGATCCTGAAAATGAGACTAACAATCCTGTGACACCTAGTGCCAAAAGAATTTTTGATCACAAGAAGAGACAGCAATGATAAGATGTGCTTGTCTTCGCTTAATGCTTAGCACTCACAATTAACTCATTTACACCCAAATTGCAATTTTCATGAACGTTAAGGGGACACAAAGTGAAGTGCAAGAAGGATAATTTAAAGAACTACAAAACTCTACAAGTGTCTTTTAACTGTAAAAATATCTTCTCTATATATTTTATCACTTTATGCTAAAAATGTGTCAATCTCTGCTTTACAGAGATCTGTCTTACATGGGAAGCTCAGAGAGGGACAGTTTGCCTTTGGTTTTGGGACAGGAAGTTGGTTTCATACCCAGTTGTAAGTCTCTTGCTGCCTCCTAAGAGGAGAGGGCAGCCTTGATAGAAGGCATTTGTCCACGGAGCTGGGGTGAGGGAGCACAGTCACCCTAAACAAACAGGAAAAAACCGTGATCTTTGCCAGCCCCAGCTTGAAAGTTACTTCCTCCTGCGACAGATGGAAAGTCACTGTGCTTTAATGGCAAAGCAGCAGCCACAGGTGTCTCACACAGGGGCCGGGGCTTAGGAGCAGGCCTGGGATGCATGTCTGAGTCTGTTCTGGGCACTGACTGAGTTCCATCAGCTCAGCCACACATTTCTCTGTCCCTCCCTGCACACAACGGCCTCTAAGAGAGAATAAGACTCAGTCCTTGCTGTGGGCTCCAACCACCAACAGTAGACGCCCTGGTCTCAGAAAGGCAGTGTATACCATAGAGCAATTCATACCGACCAGTCACCTTCCTACTCACCGCTGAAATTTTAGCTCAAGACAAGAAGAGCTTCCCCACAGCTTTCCCTTCAGAAAGCCCTTGGGGTTTCCCTAGGAGGAGAATTTCTTCTTTCAACAGCCATAGGCACAAGCCCCATCTATATTGTGGAGTGCAAAAAGCCCTCTGCGTGAAGAACAGCTCCTAAGAAAAAGTCCTTGCCAGGCCCTGCTGGAGCAGGGAAATAGGCTCCACTCCAGGCGCATGGTCAGCTGAGTGAAGAGCCCTGGCTCCTTCACTGCCCATCTGCAAGTTCAAGCCATGGCTTTCTCACTGTCTTCCGCAGTGAAAATCTCCCAGTTTAAAGCTGTGGTGCATTGGAGACCCAGCAGCCTCACAGTGGACAAGAGTCCAGAAACAGCTCGCATAGCCTCACTCAGTGATCCTCCTCCTAGGCTGCTGCTGTCATGAACTGCTCTCACTTGACAGTGCTTAGTCATGAAGTTGTCCAGCCCTGTCAGACTCAGCTGGAAGAGTTAGATGGGTAGAAGGGCCTTCGGAAGAGGCCCTTTCCTTGCCTAGCGCCGGAAAAAAGAAACCCTTACATAACACCACGTCCGTTTCAATACGTTATTTCTGCAGCCCTGTGGGGAAACAAAACTCCAAGCACTGCAAAGGCAAAGAAGAGGGTAACACGGGGATTTGCAGCTGCAGCACCCTTCGACTGGAGTTTCAGTCTGTCAGGCGTATTCCAACTGCACCAGCTGTGGCTGGGAAGGCAGAAAGCAAGAATAACTCGGAAAGCCGAAGGAGGTGCTTTAGAAAAGCAGAGGCAGAAGTTGAGTTCTCTCTCTCTCTCTCTCTCTCTCTCTCTCTCTCTCTCTCTCTCACACACACACACACACACACACACACACACACAAACACACACACAGAATTCCTGGAATTTACCCTTTGGAGCATGCTAGCCACTGTATTTCTACAGAACAAGATAAGATTTGATTGCAAGACTAGGACCTGAGCCTGTCACAGAAGGTCTTGTGGGTGCTGTGGCTACAGCCCCTGAGGCTGGGCAAACACCCAAGGAGTCTCGGCTGGGGACGTGGGCTCCCAGTGCCAGGAGGCGAAGGTGAGCCCAGCTTCCAGAGGGGCTTCACTTGGAGAGCCCGGAGGGAGCCCGGAGAGGTGCACGCCCTGTTTCGCCCGGTAACTGCTCGCGCACGCAGGTAAGCTTTACCGCTGGAGACTGCTTGGTAGGGTTCAGCCTGAAGACAGTGCAGTTAGAGCCGCCTCCCCAGGATCCCCCCCAAAAGCATCTTGGCAGAAGTTGTGGATAAAAATAGCCGGGGATAGCACCGAGGGAAGGGGAGGAGCGAGTCTCGCGCAAGGCAGGGCAAAGCAAGGATACGGCTGCTTCTGCAAAGTGGAGGGGGAGAGGGCGGATGCTGCTCGCGGCCCGGCCCTGGGGAGCATTATGGCTGTTCGGGAAGGCTCAGGTGCCCTCTCGGCGGAGGTGCTGAGATGCACGACCTATGCGCTGAACTCAGCGCACACCTGCATCTCCCGGAGCCTCATCCGGGCTTTGGTTTCTGCTTCTCCATCGCTTCCCCAGCCTGCGCTCCAGGTTGGGGTTTTGGAGCCAGACCCTCCCTCGGGCTCCGGGACCCGCTGGGGCCAGAAGGGCGAGGTACGCGGAGTCCGCCGCGGGCGGGGACAGCGACCCTGGGCGGGGAGGGACCAGTGAAGGAGCCCGGGGTTCTGAGAGGGGCCACGCGCTCCAAGCGCAGATGCGCACCCGGACACCCCTCGCCCTCGTGCCCATCAGCTTTCACTAACCAGAGCACCCGAAAAATAAACCAAGGGGGGAAAAAAGTAAAAAGTAACAGGAGAAAGCAGGTGCCGCCAGTCGGTGGAGGAGCAGCTACTTACAGTCGGGGCGGTCGCCTCGGTCTTCCCTTGCGAGCAGCCCCCTCCCCCGGGAGGTGCCCCGTCCTCCTCGCTACCCCAACTGAATGCAAAGACAAAGTGGACCAAGACGTCCCCGGCGCGGCTGCCCCGCGGGCCGTGGGACTTTGGCCCAGTTCTCTGCCCAGGGGTGCCCAGCTCAGAGGAGCGCTGCGCCCGCGGTGCCTCCGAGGTTCCAGGGAGAAGCCGCGGGCGCGCAGGGGCTGCAGCAGCAAAGCTCTGCTATGGGACCACATCCAACCCGGTGCAAGTCGGAAAGTCAGATCGCCATCCTCACGGACCGGTCGGGACAGTTCCAGAGCCAAGGTTCCAGAGCTCAAGGATACCGGGTGAGAGCGCCTGGGTCTCGCTTCCCTCTACCTCCGCTCCACCTGCGACAGCCTCCGCTCACCTTGAGCTTCGCACTCAGCCTAAGTCCGGGCCGCAGGGTGAAGTCACCCCGCTGCGCCCGCCGCGCCCCTCCTCAGCCGGCGCCCGCGCCCCACGCGCGCCCCACTCACCTGAGCTGCGCGCCAGTCTCGCCCGTCGGGCGCCCTAAACCGGCTCTCGGGCTGTGCCATGGGCAGCGCCGCGGAGCCCTCGCGGCCGGTGGTGGAGCTAAACCCGGGACCCCAGACTCCGGTCGGCCCGGCGGGGAAGGGACGCAGGATCCCGCAGAGACCCGGCGCTGGCGGCGGCTCCGGGCTGCCAGCTCGCCCAGCACCTCGCAGGCGGGCGTTTTGGAGCCTAATCCCGGGGAAGGGAGGAGCAGGGGGAGGAGCGGGAGCAGGAGGAGGGACGGAGGAGGTTGGGCCCTGAGGGAGCGCGCGTCGGGCAGAGAGGACCGCGAGCGCCCACTGCTGCCCGCGCGCGGCTCCGGCTTCACCCGAGGGGAGGCACCAGCGGGCCCGAGGGCGGGGCGGGACTGGGTGACTCGGGATTGGGTGACTCCGGAGTCGCGACGGTCCGGGCAGGTCGGGTCGGATCTTGGAGCCCATCCGTCCGCAGGTCCCCAGGACCCGCGCTCCACCCGGCGCTCTCGCGCCACGCGTCCCCTTCCCCGGAGGTGACCCACCTGGGACGCCAGGCAGCCCGCGCGGCGCGGGGGCCGGAACCGCCGGAGGAGCCGCTTCCCAGCGCGTGGGGCGCCTGGAACGCGCCCCCTGCGCCGGCTTTGGGGCCCTGGAAAGGTGGATGCAGTCGCGTGAGGAGAGCGCGAGTCCTAGTTCCGCCTCGCTGAGGCCGGGGCGCTGAGGAGCACAAACGTCAGCTTTGAAATTAAGCGAAGTCCTTCTGACCCCGTCCCAGTTCAAAAATGAGGGGATTTTCAGTGAGAACATAGCAGCATTCACTAGCTCAATCTGAGATTTGGAGCCGCCGTGTAAATTTGGAGTCTCCAAACTGAGCTGCCTACCCACCTGAGCCAAAATGTGAGGTTTCAAGTTCAAGTCAACTGTATATATATGAATTTAAGAAAATCAAATATACATCAAACTAACTTCTTTGAGGTGGGATTTCAATACATTTCTTGTTTCTTAAATTTTGTAAGATATTTGCCATTTATATGTGTTTAATTAATATTTTTCTGCCTAAAAGAGGATTCTTATCAAACCTTGACCGCTTAACCCCTGCAGAGGTTAGTCCCTGCCCTTCAGAAGGGAAAGCGTGGCCAGCTGCAGCGTTTTCTGCTGGACACAGCCAGAAACCTCTGGGAGGCTGAGACCAAGGCTTCTTTTGAAAATTAAGCTTTTAGGCCTTTTAATGGATCTGTCTACTACTTGGAGTCAGAGTAATGTTGACATGCCCATTTTAGGTAAAAAATGTGAATTTTAGGAAGTCACTTTAAAGCTGCACTTTGAAAAGCCTCAGCACTTAAACCTAGATTTAAAAGAAGTGCTTTTCTTCCCCATTCTGTGAAGCTGTGGAAAACCATGTATGCAGTTGTCAGCGTCCAACGGGAGTCTAAGGTAAAGCCCTGCCAATTGTGATATCTTTAAAATTCTGGTAACAGCCAGGCATATTGCAGATTATGAGTTCTTCAGAATCCAGTGAAGTTTTGATGATCTATGTTGGGTCAATTACTTTGCCTAAGAGTTCTAGGTGTTAGATGCCCATAGTTTGAATTTCACAACTCATTTGTGAGACAAAAGGAAGGACCAGCAAAGATTCTCCTTGCACCCTGGCAGCTGAACTGACCAACCTGATTGCTGACTAATAGGCCTTGAGAGAAACTAGGCCCTAACCTCAGGACCAACCCTGAGGCTCAGTTAGTGGTTTCCATTTGCAGAAATAGCTGCAAGCCTCTCCAGCAGTGACAAGAATATGATGGCTGTCATTTGGGGTGTTCTCTCTCCCTCTTTCTTGCTCTAATTTCTGCAACTTTTAATTGGTCAACAACCAATGTTCTTATATTTAATGTTCAATAGGATTTTTTCTTTCTTTCGTTTCAATTTTCCATCTCTGCTCAGCCATTTGCAACCTCTCCGAGATACCTACTATGGAGTCTTCTGGGCCTAACCTGGGCTTCATAGCTGGATGTTTATATGGTAGCTGTTCTTGTTTAAATATGAAGTGTCCCCTAAATCCTCTGTCCCCAGTATAGCACTGTTAGGAACTAGAAACTAGAGGGGTGATTGAGTCATGTAATGATGACTCATCAATTGATTAATCCACTGAAGGATTCGTAGCTGAATGAGCTATTGGAAGTTGGAGCCCAGCATTAACATATAGATCACTGGTGACATATCTTTGAAGGGTGTCTTGGTTACTTTTCTCTCAATACCCAAAATTAAAGAAGGAAAGGTTTATTTAGCTCACAGTTTGTGGAGGTTTCAGTCCATAATCAGCTGGCTCCAAGGAAGGGTGGCCTGGCACAGGGGCAACACTTTAAGGCAGCACCCTGCAAAAGCAGCCAGAGCTCCCCCCTTATATTGTATGCATTCCACCCCCAACCCCACCCCTCAGGGAAGATGTAGCACTCACAAAATCTCTGTTCCCTTCTTTTGCACAGGATGAGGATATTTACAAAGTTAGGATTCTGACTCCCTGCTGAGTCTCTCAGTTAAACTTTTAAACTCTTCAATGTATCACCCATAACAAAGGATGTGTCTTGTCCTCCAGCATCCATCCAAACCTCTTTCCTTCTCTTTTTCCCCTTTCTGGCTGCCAAGAGGTGAGCAGTTTTTCTCGGCCAATCCCATCTTCCACGGTGTTACGGTCTTGAGCCCGCTAACCACGGACTGGAATCTCTGAAACCTTGAGCCAAAATAAAATCACCTTCCTTTAAGTTGATTTTCTCAGGCATTTTGTCACAGTTCTGCTATACAGTACAAGCATCACCGTAAAAGTGTCTTCTTTAGGATCATCTTCCCCAGAAAATTGGAAGTTCCTTAAGCAGGAAACATGGCATCTGAAACATACAGTGCTCAAATAAAGAAATACATTTATTATTTTAAACATTGGTAGATTTCATCTTCTTTAAATTGTGATGATTTAGGTCAAAGATACTATCTCTGTTTCAAAGCTGGAAGTGTGAGAGTTGAAACTGCTACTAGTGCATGATGGTAGTCAACTGGAGAAGCACTTACTTTTCTTGTGTGGTTCTACAGTGTTATCAGTGAGAAAATTTGTAGATGATCTGTGCACTGCTATTTAAGTGATTAGAGTGTTTATTGAGTACCTATGTATTCAGCACTGTGCCAGATACCGAGGGAAAAATGAAAAGTTAAGACATCACCATTGACCAAAATGTACAAGAAACCTTTGCTTAAGAAACAAAGCTAATGCTCACAGCTCCCCTTTACAGAAACCCACTGGTATTGGTTAACCATGTAAGCTCTGTTCACAGAAGAGGAAGGCTCAATGAATGAAGTGGAAATAAATGCAATAGACCTAGGAATTTGATCAACAATCTGCAATGACAACCATTGATATGGCTGGGGTTCTGTACAAAATGTGTCACACAAGTCACATCTTTTGTTCTGCAACCATTTTCTTAAAGCTGAGGTTTCCCCATTTTACAAATAGGAAAACTGAAGTTTATGGAAGATAAGTAACTTGTTCAAGGTGATGGACAAATAAAGGATTTCCTCTTAATCAAGTTTACAGGTCTTTAACCCTGACTTTGCTGTTTTGCATCTTGTCAGTGAGTTTATTTGTACAGCAGAGAAGGAGGGATTTACCTAGAGCAGCTTGCCTCCAGTAAAAACTAGATTCCTACTCTTGTACTCTTTGTAATTCAATGGTGTGCTTTTGTTCGTTTTGGTTATTGTCTTTCCTACAAATATGTAATGCGCTTAGGGATGGGGACTGAGGGGCTATGGAGAGAGCTCGAGAGAAGGGAAGTAGGAAGACAGAAAAAAAGAGTGTTTTTGCTTCTTCTGAAGACGTGTAAGATCTGCATTCAGTCTGCCTACCCGGTCTCCATGGGGATTTTACCTGCAACCCTGATCTGGTTGGGCTGCCCTGTATTCCACCTCCTCTCATAATGACTACTTGAATCTTTAAAGTTAATAGCATGAATATTAAGGAGTCCAGTGGGATCTTTACAAGCAATGGAAACTGGGATCAGGTTAAAAATCCAATTTTAATAAACTTTCCAAGTCCTGAGTTAGGTGGTGTGCTAATGGCTTTTACTGCTGAATCACCTGAAAACTCAAATGTATTTTTAAAATGTCTTCGTTGTATAGAAAGCTTGATGGATATCGCTTAATTGTGCATTGTGCATTCCAGTCTTCACAGAAAAAGAACATCTGTAAAGCGGAGGAGCTCTGATAGGAACCAATGCTGCTGTCCACAGAGCTGACTGGGTGAAGGAATTGTTTTGGATTTGCAAGATAATTTTCCCTGGTTTTGAACAACACAAAAAGAGTATGATTACTCAGCCAGAAAGTGGTATCCTCAAATAACTCCGCTAATTTGATTGTGCTGGGGTCTAGAATTGTTGCTATTTCGTTTGATTCGATAATTAGCCAGAGCAGTGTGCTTGCAAGAAGGGAAATGAGGGTCATGTGGACAGACCGTGGAAGAGTGCAAGTCTTTCCGACTCAGATCACCCATGGCATGATGGGAACCTCTGAGTCCCCAATCTGTCTATAGATAGGTGCGGAGTCCATGATCTGTGATCAGGGGCTTGCTGGATCATTTCTCTTCAGAAAACATGACTTTCATTCCTTTATCATATAGGATTTCCTGTTGGTATGTGTGGGTGTAGGATAAATTATGACTTACATGACTTTTGCCTCTATGAGCTCCTTCTTCCCTGCTGAGATTTAGTTATGAATGTCTCCCTCCTGCCCAGCTGTGAAAGGCTCAGCCCCCAGGATGGTGATAATTAAAGGTGGTGGAACCTTCAAGAGGTGAGGCCTAGTGAGAGGCTCTTAGGTCATTAGGGGAGCATCCATGAAAGAAATTAAAAAGATTCTCTTGTAAATCCTTGGTTTGGCTCCTGATGTGATCGGTTGTTCCCACATGCGTTCCCACAACATTCCAGCGTACTATGATTTGACACAGCTGAAGGAAATCCTTGTAAGAATCTGCACCATGCTATTTAGACTCCCAGTTTCCATAGCTGTAAACTAAATCAAACAACTGACCTATAAGTTAGGCTGTCTTTGGTATTTTGTCATAGTAACAAAATGACTATTGCACACATACTGAAAGTATATTTTGTGAGTGCATTGATATAAAGATGAATGTATTACTCCTGTTGATTTAGGTGTTTTCCTTTTAACCTCAAGGTTTACTTTTTCTTTTGATTTTAAAGTAAATTATAATGTCTTTAGAGGTTCTAGAAGCCTCCAAAATTCTTATGGGCTTTAGGCACTGAGCCTGTGACTTTTAAGGGCAAGACTGGCCCTGTTAAGTGATAATATCGCAGGGCATGAGTGCTGGGTTGATTCAGGTAAAAGAATTCTGTTAAATACTATTTCGTATAAATAACTTATAGTGTGTCCACTGTGTTGGATAAACAACTTTAGACAGCATATTGCTTTTATTTGTGATCGTCTGTCAAACATTGCCCCAAATTACACACATTAGTGCTACCAGAATTGCAATATTGCAAGCTTGAGGTGGTCCCCTTGTTCAAATTATTATACCCTGCTGAGTGCTGGAATGCCTTCAGGGCAACGGGAAATTGTGGTACTTTTGCTTGATTTCAGGTTTACTGGGAACAAAGTTGTCTGATCCTCTGATGAGTGGGTCTCGATGATTTTTTCTTTTATTCAAGGATACTGAGAAGTTCACTACATTAAGGGGAAAAAGAGCGTTTTCTTTCCCTGCAAGCCCATCAGTTCAGTTGAGCCAACACTCATTGGTTATCTGCTGATAGCACAATCTCTGCTAGGCACATGGGTGGAAATCTACAGGAATGCGTGCTTCCTCAGAGTGCACAGATGTGTGTGAACAGGAACGTGGCAATCCGGCTTGATGGTGCTCTTGGGTTCGGTTCTGTGTATTAGAGAGAAATGGGGGCAGCATTGGCTCTGGGCTTCTGCCACTTTCTCACCTACCTCCAGCTCCCAGCTTTAGGAAGCTCATGGAGCTCAGGCTGGAGTCCTCCTTAAAGCCCTGTAAGGACAGTTCTACTGTCCTCAAAAGCTGAGGTCACTACAGTCTTTCTTCTAAGCTTTCTTTGGACTCTGGATTTAAAATAGAGTTAAAGCCATATCAACTGGAGTTCGCTTTTCACATACTTTTGGAACGCTTTTCTTATGAAAGGGCTTGCAAGGACATCATATCTATTTTTCCCCTTTGTGGTATGTAGAATACTTTGAAGCTTGGGTAATTTGTGCCTAAATGGAAAACAATTTCCATTTTTATTTAAAATGGTCAAAGTATCTTATCTGAATATTTATATAATATTTATTGTACACTAAGTATTGTAAACTAGTGGGGGGTGGATATCTTGTAGAATGTTAGGAAAGCCCACCAGACACTCTATGAAATAAGACTGAGGTAGAGTATGCGCACATAAAATATATCATGGCATTTATGGAATAGCTGCATGTTAAATTTCTGTTTATTCTCCACTTGCCTCTATTTTATGTGCAAATGTGGAAGTTAAAATTGAAGGCTAACTGTTCCAGCATGCAGCTAGTAGTGCTGGATTTTGAGATAGGTCCAAATCAAATCCTGCCATCTTGTTTAACATAAACACATGTATATCATAAAGCTAGAAAGAGAGCCACAGTGTGTCATAGGGCATTTCTTCAAGTGAAAGAAAGGAGAATTGTGTTCCTCAGGCTTTCAAAAATGTACTTACATTCTAGGAGTGTAACTATTCATAAGGTATTTAAATCCAATGTTCATAGAACTGTTATAATTACACTGAATAAACTAATTGACAAAAAGACAATGCTAGGCTTAAAAGCTCAGTTCTCAGTGTAATTGTTTTTGTCTTCCCACATATACTCAGTTGTTCTGCTCTTAATCAGTCTCTGCCCAGCACTTGTGTAGACTCAGAACTATATACATGTGCTATAGTCAGAACCCAAACCTGCATGGATCTGGGTATTGGAGAGGTGTTGTTATTCTCCTGGGAGCATATAATGTCAGCAAGCTCTTGTTGCTTCTCTGGAATATTCCAGTCTTATCGATTTGCCTCGTACTGGAAGTCACCTGAGATGACAGGGACATTCTGCCTACAGAGGGAGATGGAGAAACTTGTTTATTGACAGATATAAAGAATAACTGTGGATACTCTCATCTACTTTGTCTTACTTCCTCTTGGGAGCCATCTGGCTGCAAAGTAGCATCTAGGCTGTACAGCTTCTCTGCTCCTGACCTCTGAGGCTTCCCTGGAGGAGGGAGGTCAGCCTGGGGCTGCGGTTGCCTCTTCTTCCATGGGTAAGCATGCCTAGCTCTGGGGTTCAGCTTATGCTTATGAGTCTCTTGGCTTCCCTCCAGCCTAGCCTCTCTTAGTAGCAAAGGGTATACTTAGCTTGCATCTGTGTTACTCTCTGTTGCATACCAAAGGAAAGGGGATTCCACTTATCAAAGGTGATTTAAACTTCCAAAACTGATGAGCTCCCTTGATCCTTTACCTTCTAGCTCCTAGCTCACTTTTCCTGTGTTCACCATAGGCACTCATGTGCTGTCTATTTCTCTAATTGTTACTGAGGTATATCTTATCTGCATAGGTTATTATAAGTCCACATTGTTCATAGTCTATGTCTCTGAGGCTCTAGTTACATTTAGAGAATAGAAAGTGAACTGCCCAATAAACACTAAATAAGTATCACAGACTCTAAGAGGACAGGTTCTGGTACTAGATGTCTGGAGCTGAAATCCTAACTGCACATTATTAGTTCTGTGAATTCATCCACATTACTTAGCTTCAGTTTCTTATTCTATAAAATGAGATAATGATGACGCCTTTCTCCTATTTCTATACAATAAGGTTACAGTGCATAGTATATACACACACAGAATATAGCCACATTGTTATTATAAATTAGAATTAAATCAGGTGATCCCATTTCTTTAGAAAGACAAATACAAATAAAAGTCCCCTCTACTCTCTCAGTCACTCCTGGTGAGCTCTGTTTGACACACTCTTGAAAGAATAAATTCTTCTTGTGACCACTCAGCATCTACTGAAGGTGTAATTACCTCTGAAAAATCATAGCCAACTAAAAACACCTTCAAAGAGCACATCTGGCATTGGACAAGGCTACATTTGAATCTTTCTCCTCTAAATCCACTCAGATATCCTCCCTGAACTTCACTTATTCTTTTGTAGAATAAACACAATGGCATTTATGTATAGTACAATATTTTGAGACTTACTAAGATGGTTCAGCTAGAAGCCACTCACAATGCATGATGTACAGTGGATCAAAGTGTTTTTGAATGACAGGATACATGGAATGTTCCTTCAAGCCACTGGTTTCATATAATGCCATTCACCAGAGCTGTTGATGTTCTGTAGGTTGATTTGGGTTCACTTGCAAAGAGAAAGATCCTAAAAGGACAGAACAATAAGAAGAAACTCTCTCTGTTTGTCAGGTATCTATCACTGTGACAAAGGCAAGAGGCTGGAGACAAGATATAGTCTCCTGGGACATGCATCCATGACCTACTCCTTTCAGCTAGGCTCTAGGGCTAAGTTTCCATCACTTCCTAATAATGATGTAAAACTATGAGTCTACCAATGGCTCTAACTGATGAATTTAGAGATCTAATGATCCAAAAATCACCTTCCAGAAACTTCCTCCTGAACACAGGGAATAATCTTTCAATACATGAGCCTTTGGCCCACACCCTAAATGTTCTTCCCTGCCCCAGGAAAGTTCATGTCCACCTCATAATGCAGGACACATTTAGACAAAATCTTCACAGTTCCATGACTGCTCACCTGTCCATTCCAGAGTCTCCCATGACAAAGGAACTCATTTGTGCACCCCAGTGAAATGCAAGTAGTAATTTCATCCTCTTAACATAAAATGGTGAGACAGACACAGGGTAAACATTCCTGGTACAAAAGGAGGCATGGTGTAGGCAATGTAGAAAGAAAGGGTAAGACCAGAGCGAGATCAACATCCAGCAGGGAGAATATTAAATTTTGCACCTCCATGTCAGCATGCAGTACCGGTATGTGGTAGCTGGATGTGGGCCACATAGCATTTATACAACTCCACTACCCATGGCCTCCCTGGTTGCAGCCCATACACTCTCTGTCTTGGGGTTGGTTCTGCTCACTGCCTTCAGCTCTCCTCAGCAAGTGTACCACCTTCTTGGAATATTCTACTTCCCCCTCACAGCTTCCTGCATCAACTTCTGGGCTGCCTGCAATCAAACTCTGTCTTATGTTGCCTGATCTCCCAGGGCTCCCCTTAAAGCCCTGTGTAAGCTTTTGTGACTCTGAGCTCCTGTGGTCTGTACGCCTCCAAACCAGGGTCATGTGGATAGTACCAAAGTCTACTGACAGGAGGAGCGGTAGCTGGGTCCCTTTGGACCACAGCTGCAGTGACCTGTTAGTGACTCGACAACTGAGCACAGTGAAGTGAACGCTGGGGAAACAACTGCTTAGTCTATTCTGTGCAAAAAGATGCCCCGTCTCTTTTTAGTCAAAGTAAATCTTCGAAAATAATAAATTTTATATCCTTCATCCTGCAGTGATTACCATCTGGCCAATTCCTTAGATGCCTTGTAGTGACATTTGTGATTGTCCCGGTCCCATTTCTTACTGTTTTCTTTTTAATGATGCTAATCTCTTTAGCAGCTACATCTTCCTTGGCCTCACTGGTAAACACATTTCTTCACTGGCAAAAAGACTATTTTCCCGAATCATTCTTCTTTGGTTTTCATTCCCCATTCTCATTGTGAATCTGGCTAAGAAGTTCCAGCAATACTTATGGCACCGACATGCTGTGCTGCCTTGAAATTTTCTCAGCCAGATAAAATAAACCTTCACCCATAAACTCAACCACACACAACCTCAAGACCTGGATAAAAGGTAGCTATGTTCCTTGCCAAAATGCAATCAGAATGATTCTGTTCCAATTTCCAGTAGAGTCCCTGTTTCCATTTTAAACACCATGAGCACAGTCTTTACCCTCCATGTTCCTGCAGCATCCTGGTCTTCTGACATCACAGCAAAGCTTCACTCCCAACATTCCAAGGGCTGCTCTGGCCTGAATCCCCCAAAATTTCCACATTCCTTCACTAACCAGTTCCAAACCTTCGGAACTACATGGTCAGTACAGTCACAGCTCTGACCCCACTGCTCAGCCCCAGTTGTCTGTGTTTGTCCGCTTTCTATCTCCATGACAAAATGCTTGACACAAAAAACCATAGGAAGAATAATGCACTTTGGCACGTGATCCCATAGGGTTTAACCCGTGATTAGTTTGCTTTATTTCTTTGGGTCTCAGGCAAGGCAGAATATCATGGCAGCACGAGCATGGAGCCAGGAGACAAGGTGCTTTTCCTAAGGACACATTCTTATCACCCACTCACTCTCTCTAGGTCCCCATCTCCTGTGTTTCTATCACTTTCCAACAATGCCATCAAACTGGTCTATCAATGTGTTATTTTAGCCATGAACTACAGCTCTCATGAGTCAATAACTTAAAAGTTCCATCTGTAAATATTACTGTATTGGGGACCAGAGCTTGAATAGTCTCTGGGGGATACTTCACATTTAAACCATAATGTTCTTCATGGACAATCAAACGACTTGCTCATTTCCTTCTGAAAAATCAAGATGGAGAGGCACTTTCCATGCAGAATTCAGTTTTCTTCCTAAATTTACCTTTTCTACTCCATTCTAGGTGGGAACATGCTGTTCATTCTGGCGCACATCAGAAATTCCCATGCTCCTCTTCTATCACTTGCCCCTGATGTTCGTGCCCCACAATGCTCACACCCACCAGAGACATCCATCTCCTAATTCCCTGAAGCTCTGAAGGTGTTACTTTACACAGCACTATGTGTTGAATTTTATGTACCCCAAATTCATAGGAAGTTAGAACCCCCAGAATCATGTCATATGATCATATTTGAAGATCAAGTCTTTATAGCTGTGATTAAAGAAAACCAAGGGAGCTGCAGGAGATCCTCACGCTGTATGACTGAAATCACATTAAAAAGGGAAAATTTGTGCCTAGAGAAAAGGACAAAAGAAGATAAAATGAAGATACAGGGAGAGATAAGACACCTGAAAGCCAAGAAGCGAGACCTGAAACAAATTCTCCCTCACAGCATTCAAAACAAACACATACTGCTGGTTCATCCAGGACCTTTGGTCTCCAGAACTGTGAGATGATAAATTGCTGTGGCTTTGGCCACTTAGTCTGTGGTATCATGTCGTGGCAGCCCTGACACACTGTTACAGATCCATAAAGTATTTCTTCTTGTTGGCAAAATGAAATAAAATTTCTGGTTGTTCCTGTAACTGAGGACATTGGCTTCATGATGCTTATTTTTACCCAGGTGCTCTATTTCCATGCTCTGTACATATCGAATACCTTTCCATTCTAATATCAAACCTCAGCACATTTGTATTCAACATGTGTTCAAATTATGTGAGTACGTATCTCAATTGAAAAGATGCGAGTAAGTATCGGTCATATACTACTGCATAACAAATTACCTACCCTGGTTCATGACTTTAAACAATATACATTTATCATCTTAGAGTTCCTGTAGGTCAGCAGCCTGGCTTGGTACAGCCAGATCTTCAGGTTTCAGGGTCCTAGGCTGCATTTAAGGTGTTGACCGTGGCTCCAAAGGGTCACTGGGAGAGGACCTACACAGCTGGTGAGAGCAGAGCTCCTTTTCCAGGTGATTGACATGAGGGCTGTGACTTCCTTGGTGGTTGTCCCAGAGTCCACTCTTAATTCTTTGTCATGTGGACTCTTCATATAGCAGATCATAGCATGATAGTTGGCTTCATTGGACTGAGTGTGTGACATCGAAAAAGAGACCATCCACGATTGATGCTGTGGTACTTGTGGTGGATGGACAACTGGTGGTCAGCTGGTAACATCCAGCTGAGCTGAGTCAGTGTGGCACTGGGTGTGAAAGATGCAACATCATAAAAAGGAGAGGAAGAGGCGATGCTGTTGGTTCTCCTGGAAGATCTTGTCATGCTGCCTTTCCTGATAGGATCTCAGCTGTTCTCAGCAGAGGAGCTCAGGACCTCACTGTTGCTAAGAAAGTTTGTGGGTTTTTTTTTTTTTTTTTTTTTTTGGTACTGGGGACTGAATTCACGACCTTGCACTTGCAAGACAGGCGCTTATGCCGCTGAGCTAAATCCTTGGCATCTGTGGTGTTCTGCGGGGGAGCTCTGGTCCTTACTTTGAGTATCACTTCCTGGCTTTCTGGATCCCTCCGCCTGCTGGCACAGATCCTTTATCCTGCTGGCACAGACTTTCTGGCTTGCACCTCTGACCTTTTGGCCTTCCCTGTGCAAAACCATGAAACAGACTTGCACGGCACATCTCAGTGGGCTCCAGGCCTCCAGCTGGACTCGTGGGGGTCAGTGTCATGGGCTCCAGGTCTTCAGCTGGACTTATGCAGGGCACTGCTGTGGGATCCAGGCCCTCTGCTGGATTCCCTGGGTCTCTAGTGTGTGGACAGTTTTCTTGCACTGTTTTATATTTGACTCTTTGGATGACTACTATAAAACGATCCTAAAAATTATGTGTCCTGTTTTAAAGTGTTTCCCTTGCAAACCATGACCATAACAGAGCTTATGCAATCCAGTCTCAGAAGTGATGTCTCCTCACGTGTGACATTTTCTGTATGTTGGAAGCAAGCCAGTGGGTCTAGATGACGTTGAAGGGGAAGAGATTACTTAGGAGCCTGTCTAGTCAGTGGAGCCCATTACAGAGGCTGCCTACCATGAGAAGGAATTCAGGAATGAGCTGGCAGTGACATGAGAACCACACTGACTGCTTGACCATCCGGAGTATCTAGACACCATTGATCGCATGATACACTGAATTTCACACATGGGGAGATTAAAATCCAAGAACAATAAACAAAAATTTAACTAAAGACTTAGCATCACTGAAATCCTTGAAACAGTATTCTGGTGTCATCTTTTATAACATTCTGTGAGTGTAACATTACCTTCCACATTCACAAATGTTTATAATACAGGACTCTGTTCTAATAAAGTTTTGAAAACCTCTGAATCAACTATTGAAGCCTTTATTGTTCATCAATTTAATCAGGCAAGGGCTGGCTTCTCCTGTGGGCTCGGAGTGTGAGCAGTCCTTGCCGTGTGGGTCATAGTTGTGCAAAGAAGCTCCCTAATTTCAGGTCCTGGGGAACTGGCTGTCAGTGGAAGTGGGGCTTCCCCAAAAGCAGGCCAGAGAACAGCCTGAGGGTCATTGCCTTGGTTTCAACAGCAAAACTACAAGTGACAGAATTTCCTTGCTGGCCAAACTGAAAACAAGTAAGGAGAAAGGCCTTGCCAGCTCAAAAGAATACCTGAAAGAAGGGCTCAGTGTTACTGATCTCCAAATCAGAGCATTCAAGGGTTAATCTGAACGCTCGGCTTTCTTTTGAATTTATTTTCTCATTATGTACTACTTTATGTTTGTGATAGCTAATTGCAAAAAAATTACCAAAAAAATAGAGACAAAAAGAAAAAGATACCATTAATTCTACTACCTAGAGGCAGTTCCTAGATTAAGACTGAGTAAATAATATAATAAAATAAGAAAGTTGACATTGCTGGTGTATTGTACCTGTTTATTTATAAGCCTTTAATATTTAAAGGTGTTTATGCTTAACTTTGTTAAATGTACCATTTATTGTATCTTTAGAGTCCCAATATTTTAGACATAAGTGCAATTAGGGGAGAGCACGATTAAAAAAGTCAAGTGATGTGTAATACTTCAGCGATTTCTTTAGGAAGACAGTAAATTTAAAGCCCCCATGTTTATTCATGGAGTCTGAAGAAGGGTAAGCAATAGATCAGCCCTGGCTTTCACACAACCTGGAGCACGGATAAAAGAAGTGTTTCTCCGGGTGTGGACAGGCTGGCCTCTGCCATGGACCCAGTGTGAGGGCTCCAATCCCCTTCACCTCATCTGCACAGCTCCCTCCTTCCCAGAGACACTGACATCCTCAGTTTTAAAATTGGAGCTTAATTGTGCAAACACTGTTCTAAATGCCATCCTGTTGCATCTTTCTCTATCTCAGTCACTTCAGCAACATTAGTTGTAAAATTCACCCCAGTGTTGCATGTAGCTGAAGTTAGTGTGGATGGCTGACTATTAACTACTGTATTGTAAAAACACGGTGCACACTCATGGTCTTCTTTCTGTGGGTGATAGTTGGTCTCTGGCCTAGACCTTTCACAAATCATGCTCCCCTGAATATTCTTGTGTATATTTTGGTGCCATTTGTAAATGTTTCTGTTTGTTGTGCTCCTGTGAGTGAGGTTGCTACATCACAGGACTTATAATGTGGAACTTGGAGGTTGAGGCTGTATTGTTACCTAAATAAGTGGGGCCAACTTAGGCGCTGTGCCTTATGTGGCTCTGTTTCTTCTCCAAACTTGGAATAACCAGTCTCTTTGATTCTAGCCATTCTGTTAACTGTGTGTCCAGTGCCATTTGGGCTTTTTTATTTTAAAGTGTTGTCTTTAATTGAAAAGTTAACAAACTGTCTACTTACATGTCACTCCTAAAGCACAAATTTGATAGTTACTAAGTCTCTAGGCAACATGTTCAAAGCTGAGAAAGTTTAAAATTTAAGAACAAACCAAACAAGTCCTCAGGTCCAACTGAGAAAGCCCTGCTACACACAGGCTACTCTATTCCACTGATACTGCTTGACTCTAGGAGGCCAGAAGGCAACTTAAATGACTCCACTTGGAATAGTTACTTCCAGCAGTCTTTTTTCCAGTTTCCAGCTTCTGAACAAAGATACTATTTTGTTAATTCTCTTTCAGAAAACTTTTTGCAAGTTTTTTTTTCTTAAAATGCCAATTTTTAAAAGCTCACTGAAGTTACATAGACAATAAACTACCCAGACATCACTTTACAAAAAGAGAGAAAACCAAAATGTCAACTGTCTACAGAGAACCACAGTTCAGTTTTATTCAGTGTAAAGAAAAACAGCAACTTTTTCTCAGATTAGAAGAAATTCAGCCATTGGTTTGGAATCTGCACTCAAATTACACATGCGCCAAGGACAGTATTAGGCTAATATAATTGATTTGCTGCTGCATTTATCTGTAGCGTGTCTAATATTAACAATGATAAACAGAACAGGGCAACTAATATTTGGAACAATTGTTACAGTGCTCGAGCTCTTGGGCATATGTCACTTCTCTTCACACCACTGTTTCTCTTTGTGGACTTGGGCTTCCTCCTTTTCAGGAAAGTTGTTTTTGATATTAAAAGTCTTGTGAATCTCCTCAAGAGTTTTCCCCTTGATCAAGTTGGCAGCAGTCTTGCATGTAACATCAAGCAAACCTTTGATGTCTAGGTAGTTTGCTGCCAGAGTAAGTTCAAAAAGGGTTCCTTGGTCAACTTTCAGGAATTCTTGGTCCCAAACAGGGACATGATCTGTTTGCTTTTCTTGGTTCTCATCATCCTCAGGAGGAAGATGGGGGTCTTCCTTGTGGTGAATACATCACTGAGTGACATTTTCAAAAATATTGCTGTAATAACATTTAGTAGAGGTACTGGATCATCATCTCCTTCATCATCCATTTCCAAATCTTCCAGCACTGTCCTGCCTGATTGTCACAGATTGTTTGGCAATTTGGAATTAACTTCAAATATCTCTCCATCAGAACTCTACAGCTTAATTGATGGCCTGGTTTTTGGTCTCTAAGGACAGCAGGCTGGAGACAGAGGAGAACAGAAAGATGTTCTCACACATTGGAGACAGGCTGCAGGGGACAGGATGTGCTTTTGGGATTTAACATGGATCCTTGTGATGACAAAAAGTCTGAACCCTCAGCCCTGTGTTTAATGACCACGTAGATACTGTATTAGTCCCCTTTCCAACGACGTGTTCCTCAGTCTCCTATCATTGTGACAAACACCCAAGGAAAACAAGTGAAAAGGAGGAAAGCTTTATTTCACCTCATGGTTTAAGAGGATTCAGTCCATGGTGGGCTGAGCACATTGATTTTAACTTGGTGTTGAAGTGAAACATCAGGGAAGAGTATGAAAGAGGAAACTTATTGACAACATCCAGGAAGCAAAGAGATGCTGATAACACAGAGAAGGAGGGTTCCGGGGACAAGATATGCCCTTTAAATCCACACCCCTGGTGATCTGCTCTCCAGCTATGCCTCACCTGTTAACAGTTCTTCCACCTCCTAACAGCTCATTAAACTATGAGCCAAACAGTGGTTTCATCCATCAGTGATGTCAGATCTGCTACTATCAATCACCTCCCAGAACTCCACATCTGAACACTGCTCCATTCTGAGCCTTCAACACATGAGAATTTGGAGGTCACTGTAGGTTTATATCATGACAGGTTCCCTGTTTTATGAAGCATCTATTTGCATCCTTTTTATTTTTCCACTTCCTCATTTGCCTTTTTGTTATTTATTTTTAAAAACTCCTTATATATTTGGGCAAGTTACTGTGTCTCAGTTTTCTTCACTATAAAATGGGGATGAGAGTAAAGTCCACATCACATGATATTATTATGATGATTAGACATCATAATGCAGATAAAACCTGAGAGCCACATGCGATATGTAGGGTTTTTTAGCCACTTTCCCATTGTGGGGACAAAATACACCACAACTTAAAGGAAAAGAGATTATTTTGGCTCACGGTTTTTAGAGGATTCAGTCCACAGTCTGTTTGCTTCAGAGCTGAATGGGCATGGCAGAAGGGCCTGTGCAGAGAACAGCTGCTCATCCAGGAAAGCAAGGATGAGGAGAGAGAAAGGAGAACTCGGGGTAAGAATATTTCTTGGTAAAGGCCTCAGCGACTCACTTCTAACCACACTCAGTGAGAAGTACTGGCTGATCCTCACCGGTAACCAAATCACCTTTCAAATAATTGAGAATTTTGGGGGACATTGAAGATTGAAACTATGGCACGGTCAGTGGTCACTATTATTGTCCTCAGCCAAGGTCACTCTGCTTGTATTTGTGGGCCCAGAACTCCAGCCAGGGTTTCTCACATCCATTTGCCACACTGAACCCTGCATGAGAGGAACTTCTCCCGCCCAGACTCGTCCCGCCACCCTTGCGCACTCCCGCCTTGGGCTCCCGTACTGGCATCAGGGGCAAATGCTGCTGTGATGTTACTGCAACACTATTTTTAAAACATTGCAATCATGTTTTTGATAAGCAAAGAGGGTGTTTTTCAAACTGAATAATATCAGAAAGCATGCGTTCTCACAGACTCTGAACAGTTCAATGGGCACTTGGCATGCACATTTCAAAAGTTTTAAAGACAGATCCTGTACCAGAAGAAAAAAAGAAACAGAACAAAACAAAACTACTCCCTAAACACAGAAATAAAATGTACTAAAAATTAAAGGCTATACAATATGAGTGATAAAGTATTTCAGGCCAAGTGCCCCATTTCTGTCTCATCCAACTTCTGGTTCATCACCACACTTAAGAAAAATGGAACAATTTTTTCTTTTCTACCATTTTGGAAATTGCTTTGCTTCTGGTAGTCAAACAATAAAAATTTCATATAAACAAACAAACACACACACATTTTAGTCAGTCTTATTTTTCTTCCTCCACCTGTGGAATTTTCACCAATAGATGAAACAATTCTTTTTTAAGGAAGGAAGAATGAGGGTGCCATAATTTTGCCTTTGCAACCAATACCAACAATCTTTCACTTGCTGTTCCTTACAGAGAAAACTTCTAATGTCTTCCTTCCAGGTCCCTTAATTAATTCACCTTCTCCCCCACCCCCATCACTGGCTACATTCCTTTTCCTCCCCACATAAATGTAGCTCTTCATAGTTATAATTTCTCAGCAGGTCAGTTCCATTTATATCATTTACATTTCTGTAGATTTCTCTCCCTGAGTGGAAAGCTGGCTGTTGACATCCTTTACCTGTCTCCCAGCCAAGAAAACTATCCCACTTAGACCAAAACTCACTAATTTACAAATGTGCACACTGAAACATATTATTCCATAGAATTAATGTACATGTAAATAAAAACTTTTGTGATTGGAAATGATTAGCTTGCTACTGTCTACAATGATCTCCATCTTTGAAGATCCTTCCAGAGAGTTATCTCCTTCATATAATCTTGCCTGGTTTCTTCTGGAGAGAAGAAATATTCTGTCCGCTCAGTCTTCACACAGTGCTTTCAGAGACTTCCCTATAAGGCAGAAGGTCATACAGATGTGCATACTGCTCTGTGAATGACAGGCCTTCCCTAGTCTCTCTCAGTGATGTTGCCCTGGGCAGGTGACCAGCCTTAGCCAGAGGCATGAACTGATTCAAGCCTATCTGATGGGAAGCTTTCAAAGATGTCATGAGTTCACACCAATGCTCATCCACTCCTCCTGTCCCAAATTCCTTCATATCAGTCCCCAGAACAAGATGTGTGAACCCACAGGGTTTGGCCCATGACCCTTCCTTGTGACATAAGCATGAAACTAAGATCTGAGATTTGGGGGATTATGGTTACTTTAGCATTTCCACTCTTTTTGTGAAGTTGTTCCCTAACTTGTCTTATTCAGGGGTACCTTCCTCAGAGGTCAGGTTTGCATCTTGTTTGCTGTATTTCTGCATGGTATGGTGCTTGGCATTCAGTGGGAACAAATTAGTGTTGTAGAACATGTGAATGATTCGATGAAGACCTCTACAAGAACTGATTCTCTGCCACAGAAGTTGTACCTAATGAAAATGCTTTCTGCTCTAAGGAGAAATCTGTATCCTCAGTATCTCTACTATGGATCTTTAATTCCATCTTGTGGGACCATTCAAAGACATATAATTGCTCATCCCTAGAACAGCCCCCACCCCACCCCAGTGTGTGACAATAGTACAATGACCTACTTTAAGATTCTGACTTTGCAGGTTACAGAGCCCCATCCTGGTCTATTCTGCTATGTCCTGTGATCTCAACCTTCTAAACCCCTGGACCTCTCCTGCGCAAGTGTCTTAACTGAGCCACGTCCCTCTTAGAATGTGACAGAGGCAATAAGCACCGTCTTCTGTGTGTCACCGGAGCAGCACAGGGGGAGGGAGGATCATGTCTTCCTTCCCGCTAGCCCAATTGCACCGTGTCTGATGCAGGCCGAAATTGCCTTTGCTATTCTTGGCAGCCACCTCCTGCTGCTGAGTCATCCAGTCTCCCGGGTCCCCGAAGCCTTCTTCACAAGCCTGTGCCACTGAGCACTGCCTCAACTTGTGCCATTAATTCATGCGACCCAAAGGTTGAGTCTTAGCCTTTTCCCTGTTAGCTTACTCACCTTGTTTCATCTAGTTTTCAGATAACTGGGTACTTGACAAGAGGAAAGTTTTGATTTCTGGGAAAGGAATTCAGCCAGGAGCAAAAGGAAAAAACAAAAATCTCCTGTGTAACTATAAATCCCTGTTACTTGATTCAGCAGTCTGCTCTTAATTTTATGATGTAGCTTGCTGTTAATCTCATGAAGTGTGTTTAACTTTTTAACAATGCAGGTATTACATGATATCAACAGTCAGTTCTAGCTATGTAAGACAGAGAGACTCTAAGGTGGCCCGGATCTCATTCTCCTGAAAACCATGCCTTTGCATAATCCCTTCTTCTGGAGCACTGGCTTGTCCTGGAATTTGATTCTGACCAATAGAATATGGAGAAGGTGCTAGAATAGATGCAACTGCATGTACATATTTAGATTATAGGAGACTGGAACTGCCACTTGTCAGGAGACTTTCCTTGAGGCTAGGAAGCATCACAGACCCATGTTGCCAGCTGAACCATGGAGGGGATCTCATGGTAGGGGAACCAGGGACTTAAGTATTTTAACAGACTGAAAACAAGAGCCTGAGGTCCTCAGTGTGACAGCTTACAAGAAGCAGCAGGTGACAGCTAACCATACATTCCTGGAAAAGGATTTGGTGCAGTCAGACTTTCAAGGCACCCTCCAACCCTGGTGACATCTTAATTGAAACCTTCTGATGAGATTTGGAACCAGAGAAGCAAAAACAGCCAGTCTTAGCTCACCACCCTCATATAAGGATCAAATACATGTGTGGTGTTTTATCTACTGGGTTTGTTGTAATTTTTTTTCTCACCAATATTTACTAATATACCATGGAATTAGGTGACAGAAACCAAATTCAATCAGAAGCCCATGATATCACCAGGGCCATTATTACTTTTGGTTTTGGTGAATTGGCTTGGCTTATAGAATCTTTAATGAGCCTCATGTCCTACACTACAAAGATGTGAAGGTTCTTGGTTATCATTGCTGTTACAGATGTGTCTCTAGGGTTTCCTAGAATACTTCTATGCTCAACTTTCTCTTTTTATCATCCTAGATCTCAAATTTTCCTGGTTGGGTTTTTTAGTTCTGTACCTGGTCCTGTGGTGCCTGTCTTCCTGGCCTGATTCTCCACCATAACAGGGTTCTCTAGTTAATTCTTTGGATACTGTCACAGGAAGGCATCTCCATCTTGTTTCTGTTGTAGCTTTCAAGTGTGATTCTCTATTATTCTCCTAAAGGAGAATCATGTCATGTTCCAAGACCTGTGAAAGTGAAAAAACTCTAACCAATAGTCTGAATTTTAGTAGAACCATAAATATTTATGGGTAATTTCTTGATGTCATAAGGCTAGTTTGAATCTAGCTTGTCATTTTTGATGGCAGAGATTGGATGCTGACAATGGGGAAGGAGCTGATGCTGGTCTTATTGATTATATTAGTGTGCTTTTTTTATATACATTGATCCTGCTACAGAAACATCTCATAGAGTCCCTTGGCCATAATGTATTTATTTATTTATTTATTTAGAGACAGGGTCTCACTGTGAAGTTCAGGCTAGACTTGAACTCACTTTTCAGCCCACACTGCTCTTGAACTCATGGCAGTTCTCTTGCCTCAGCCTCCAGAGTGCTGAGATTACAGACATGCATCACCACGCTTGCTTGCTAGTGCATTTTAAACACTATGCTTTAAGAAGTAAAGAACTCTGGTGCTAGATACCTAGGCTTTCTCTTTAAAAGCAATGGGATGTTTGAGCTTCAGGACATGAACTTTCTTCTTAGATTTGATGTCTTAGGTTCAGGCAATTCCTTAGTTTATCACCCAAGGGATAAAACACATATTATGAGCAACTTGAATCATGTCAATTGATAACAGTAGAATTCTAAAAAAATCAGAAAGAGGACTGAGGTGACACTAATACAAACTCTTAATTTTACCAACAGAAAAATGGACACTCAGAAAGGTTTAGTGCTTAGAACCAAATTTATGCTGTTAATTAATGTCGACATCCAGACCTGATTTCAGACAAGGTAGCCACATTGTTCTTTGAAAGGCCATAAAGAAATTGAAGCTCAGAGTGGAGCATCCCTCACTTTCAATTACTCAAAGAAGGGGTGAGTTCTAACACAGGAGGCTGGAACCAAGAGGGCAGGAATTAGATCCAAGGAGAATTACTCTCCACCTCCTCGTCTAGACTTGCAGGAGTCCAGATAATAAATACAGATGAAAATAGCATCTGCTAAATGAAGGGAGAGCAGGTCCAAGAAGGATGAGGAGTGAGGCCTGATCTGTCCCGAGGGGGTCCCCTGGCAATAGCCCAGGCCCCTTAGATGAAGTTTTGATATTGTATGACTATTTATTTCCTTGTTTCTTCTCTTCAATATTTAGTGAGAGGTCTATTGATTTTCATTATTTTTAATTCCAGATTTGCCTCAGCTGTACAGTGGGGAATTAATTTAGAGGTCTTTTCTGTCTGGGCTGAGCATTTGGGGAAGATTACTGAACTCTGAGGTCAGTCTGGAGGTGCTGGTGTGAGCCAGAGAAGGATGCTAAGCAGAGGAGAATTGAAGAAGGAAGTCAGTATCAGAATCAGGTGTTTTCTCCTTTCGCAGTCTTATTCCATTGCTGACTTTGCTTACAATCCACTTAGGGCCTAGGTAAAAGACTCCCTTTATCATGTGGTCTCTGTGGTTTATCATCCACCTCATCAGCACTTTCTTATGTGTCCCATAACCCTTAATTGGACATGTATGCCCACACCCATAGCCTGCCTTTTCTTGGAGTTAGCAATGAATAAGTTTATCTATCCCAGCAGACTGTAACTTTTCTCATTGTAGGGAAAGTGTCTTTTCTACTGTGTGCCGAACACCTGCCCCTCAGCACCAATTTTGCATGGCTGACATATTGACTGGAAGGCAGAAGATGCTAAGAGTAATGGGTTCTGTGGAGAAGCAGCCCCATGCAGAAGTTAGTCTGTGGCCTCTGGTGTCACCCTGGGTGTAAGGACTGGCTCCCGTGCATACTCAGGATATCTTTTGCCAAGATGTTTGACTATTTTTTGCCCTAGTTCACAAGTGTATAAGAAATCCTGTTACTAATGCTTATTTATTGGGATGGTGTATTGCAAGAGATAATTCATGAACAGCACTTACTTAGAATATTCCGTTACTGGTACTTGGGGAGCTCTTCCAAGAGCAGTTTCCATGTAAGAGCTCTGTATTCCTTCCTCTGTGAAGAAACGCACAAGCTCAGGTTTGGTTCTGCCAATAGATGCATCCCGGTTTCAACCACCTGACATCCACTTCGGCCTAGTTTGTCTAACATCTCAGGCTTTCTGAGTCCTAACACTCAGGAGCACCTTCTGAAGCTGGTTTTCCCTTAGTTTCTTTGATTGGACTCTGCAGAAAGGTCACCCTGCCTAAACAGCCATCTCCTTTACCTCTCTTCATTCAATTCAAAAAGGTTCAGGATTTGAAAGATTTGGTCTACTTAGCAATCTCAATGGAGATTCCACATTTTATGTTCTGATACACTGTGTGTGTGTGTGTGTGTGTGTGTGTGTGTGTGTGTGTGCAGAAGGTGAGGTACGGACTCTGGTCTCTGCTGGCTCATGGTGAGAATTCTGTACAGATGCTCTTATTTCCTTCTTTGAGGGCTGGGGGCTGGAGAGTTTTCTCTGGGGAACATTGGCAGGTGATCCTTACCACGGTGACATCCAAAGTGTTGAACACCTGTCCTGGTGGCAGTTCTTGAAGTGTGGTCTAGTGCCATAGCTCAAGCATCTTCTGAGAGCTTTGAATAAAGACTCAGACCTCACCTCAGACTTTTAGAGTCAGAAATCCCAAGGGTGGAGGCCACAATGTGTATTGCTCACACCTCCCAAACTGAGCCTGCTGATGTGTGCAAAATTAAGAACAGTTATTCAAGTGACATTTTTCAAAGATGATACCTCAGATAATTAGAGAAGTCCGTTCCATGTGTCTCTTTCATACCCAGACCAGATAAAGAATTATGCAGTTATGTTTCGAAAGTTTCATGGAGACAAGAATCTTTTAATGGAACTGATAAAAAATAAATCCTCAGATTTCACCCCTGACCCCACAATCTTTAGAGGAGTAGCTTGAAAAAAATTTTGAACCTGAGATATAAGAGAATCTTATACATGAACTTTAAGAAACCAGATGGGAGAAGTGGCTCTGTGCTGGAGTGTTTTCTCTACCTAATGTGTTAGACGTGAGGACTGGACCATCAAAAATGATTGGAAGCACAAAATGTTACCAAAGTTTCCATGCATTTTACCCTCATGCAAAGAGCGGCTCAAAACTCTGCAAGACCCAGAAGCTGCATGAATTTGTCTCCTAGAGTTTGCTTGCAGACATACAGTTTCTCTGTCCCTTGCCTTTATTTCCCTGGTTTTTCTGAATCTCTGTATAACTCTAAAGAGACATCTTTGATACCAGTGTCAACCGCCCTCAGCAGCCTTCTTTTGTATTCTAATAGTTTCACATATGTACCATTCTGGCATTAGCATTTCCATTTTCTGACCTAATTCCATTTATCCTAGGTTAGTGTTCTCCACTCAGATCCTTAGTCTTGTGCTCAAACAATTTTTACCCATGGAGTGGTTTCCTATTGTTCTAAAGATTAACATTCTAAATGCAGCCCAGCCCCTCCTATCTGGTTTAGCCAGAGGCTTCTTCAGGAACAACAAAGAACTGACTCAGGCAAACGTAGGTGGAAAGGGAGATTACTGGGAAGATTATCAAGAACACTTTAAGAAGGAGACAGGAGGACCATGTGTTCACGTGGATTATCACCAGGGAAAGTAGATCACGAAAGACTGCGGCAGAGGTCACAACAGAGGGATGGCCTGGCACGCTGCTGTTGCTGGTGACCTCTGTTCTCAACATTCAATGATGTCACTCTTGTAAGATCCAACCTCCAGAATTGTCCACTTGCTGAATCCTGTCCGTATGTCCACTTCCTGTTGAGGCAGGACATGATGGAAAGGCTCATGGGTGCTTTACATTCTCTGAGAAGAACCAGTGTTTCCTTGCCAACTCTCCACTTGATAGGAGTTTCTCAAAGGGCAATGGGGCCAAGAAGAAGTGGAAGTTGGTTGTCAGAGAACCTAAACCTAATAAACCATACTGGGCCTCTAGAATCTCAAATATGTGGGAAAAAAATATGTTACACAAGACTCAGGTTTTTTGAATGTCAGCTATTGAAAATACTTGCCTTCTCTTCTCCACATCTCTTCTTCCTCTACTTTTACTAGAATTGAGGTCTGCGTCAATATTAAGAAAGTTCTAGATGAACTTGGAAGAATATGAGGAAAGGTAACATTCCGAATTGTGAAAAAAGAAACTGGAATGGGCTGTGTCCATGAAAGATGATGAATTAAGGCCAGCAGAAGTTTGCAGCAGCGTTTGGAGTCCATCCATTCCTTCGCACGAGGTGTCCAGCTATTCCTTTAGCGTGCGAGGGTGCTTCTAACACTGAGCTCACAAAATTCCCTACACACTTTCTGCTCTAAAAAAATAACCCCAGAGAAATTTGACAAGAAGTTTTAAACAGGAATAAACACTCATTTCATCATTATGTATAACAGACTTCAAATTGGAAACCATCTAAATAGGATGACTTTCTCCATGTTATGCTCACTTTGTGGTAAAAATGCTTTCAGAGTGTTGAACATGTAGAAAATGTTTGTTAAAAAGTGAAGTGAAAAACATGACTGGGAAAAATGTTACATAAAATACAATTACAATTATATTGAGTAAATTAAAAGCAAAAAAAAAAAAAATCCTACCAGCCAGAAAGTGTGAGTTAAGGCTCAGAACATTCTCACAGGGACAACTCTTAGATAAGCTTCTGATTGATTTATTGAAACATATTTTCATCACCTTTTACATTTCTTTAATTCCAAAAATGTCCTCATTTGGCCCATGTGAAATTCTTTACACCAAAATAAAATTCATATTTTCTAGCAATCCAAAATAAAAGATCCTTACTTAGCCATGGGCCCCTTCCATTCATGGGGACCTACTGAGATGGACAATCTCTTGCTGAGGTCACCTAGGACCTCTGTGTGAACTTCTCACTCATTTGTTTTAAGACCAGTGCATTGCCTAAATTATAGATGATTCCCTTCCTTAGGTCAACCAGTTTTTATTCTCCAACATTAGAAATGCAGCAAAGTTTCCATGACTAGAGTAAATCACAATAAAAGGATTAAAAATATCAACTTATTTTATATCCCATGTAATATTCAGTAACACTTGTGTATAATACTGTAGTCTCTCCTTATTCAAAGTTATAGTTTCCATAGTTTAGTTACCTGTTCTAATCATGGTTGGAAAGTTAAGTAAACTATTCATAAGTTTGAAATTGTGGGCCATTTTGAGCAGCACCATAAAATGTCACACTGTCCAGTTTCATGTCACCGCAAATGTGAATCATCACTCTATCCAGTGTATCCATGCACTATGTACTACCCCCATATCATCCCTCTATCCAGTGTATCCATGCACTATGTGCTACCCCCATATTATCCCTCTATCCAGTGTATCCATGCACTATGTACTACCCCCATATCATCCCTCTATCCAGTGTATCCATGCACTATGTGCTACCCCCCATATCATCCCTCTATCCAGTGTATCCATGCACTATGTACTACCCCCATATCATCCCTCTATCCAGCGTATCCATGCACTATGTACTACCCCCATATCATCCCTCTATCCAGTGTATCCATGCACT